>VZRZ01006610.1:1603745-1650586 GCA_013398175.1 Climacteris rufus
CCGCGCTCGCAGCTCGCTCCGGTGCCGGGGGCCGAGGTCAGCCCGGGCGAGGGGTCGTGCCACCGGCCCGGAGCGAAGGGCGGGGCAGCAGCCGGCGGCCGGGAGCGGAGCGGGGCGGGAAGCGCAGCGCCGCGCGTCCCACGGAAAGCTGGAGCCTGCTGTCCCTCGCTCCGCCAAGCCCCGGGAGGCTCTCCCGCACCGCGTCCCCCTCCCGCTGGACAAGGGGCCGCCCCGCCGTGGCAGGATGATAAAAAAACCAAAACAGAACAGCTAAGGGTATTAGCTATACTTAATTTAGAAGCAATATGAGGCGGTGTGCTGATTTTCCTTTTTGCCTTTTTTTTTTTTTTTTCTCCTGTAATGGCTAGAAGCCAAAACTCTCATATTGAACGCCTCTCGCTGAATGGGAAAAGCTGCCTTGTGTAATTAATGTTAGTCCTTTTCCCCAAATAGAAAAGTAAAAATATTCCCATTATTTTAGCTCTGGAGAAGCTTTAAGAGAGTCGTGGAAGACATACCCTACCCTCTTTTTTTTCCTCCGCTGCTCCCTTCATTGCCACCACACCTAGAGGCACACACACAAACACAAAAGGAAATGGGAGAGCCGAAAAAACTGAGCAGTTACCTGAGAAACCAGATACAGTGCTATAGGAGGGTACACCTATACCGGAGGAATTCAAATTGGAGAAGTAAACTCTCTCTGAACCAAGCCTCATTTAGTACGCTAATCCACCCTGCACTGAAATACACCCGTTCAGGGCATGCACAGAACAGTTTTGGTAGCATTTGTAACATGGTGGGAATCCCATATTAAACGTTAAAATCTCACTCTAATGTGGACTATATATCATTCTCTCCAAATGCACAAAAATAGCAATAGCTATAAACCAGATAGTAGACCGACCATTGTCTGAGATGTCTGCTTTCCTGTTTCCTGTTCCTACACTGTTTGAAAAATAATAGTTTGCTCTATGAAAAATAAACAAATCTCTGTTACACAGATGTAAACATATCAACATTCCCACCACTGTTTAGAAGCATAGCAAAAGTGTTTGTACTAATTGTAATCATGACAGCATTATGATGAATAATATGTTGTCATTTAGATATTTTAAGGCATTACCTTTTAGTTCACTACTATGGTATGAGTTCTGTGTTTCCTTTAAAAATACTCAGATGTTACTTCTGCTGGTAGCCTTGCTTTGTTGCAGATTTTTTGTGTGACTGACTGAGAGCCTGTTTTTACAAGGATTATTTTTCATGTTTGGGAAAAACTGCTGTAAGTTTGAAAAATAAGTTACACTTCTTTTTTGGCCTTTGTTCCACTTACACCTTTCTGTGCACACATCCTGTGACTGTAATCTATTATTCTGATCAAGTTTGTCTTGTTACGATTAAGCTAGACATGCATTTAGAAAATGTCCTAGCAATGTATTAACATGGAAACGTGGTTCCAAGTAGTAGGAACACGGTGATCACAAGCCATACTCAGTGAAGGAAATCACTGTGTTTAACAGTGTTGAGATCCGGACTATGTCTTAATTTTACAGTCCCTGCTTAAGTACTGGGAATTTTCAGACTGAATAATTTAATAGACTACCAGATCTGAAGATGAAGTCAGAATTTGTAAGGGAGGATGCAGCGTTCACAGCACAGCACTTTTATTTAACACTTAATTATGAAGCTGTGCACAGAGAAGCTTTTGAGATTGTTGCCATTAGAAACTGAGCCCTCGTGGCTCGAGTTATGGTCAGGCTGCCGTCTCCACCCCCACCTTCCTCCCGTGCCCTCCTCCTGCTCCGCTGACTGACCTTGCCACGCTTGGCTGAGCTGAACCTTGAGGTGCTGCAGTGTTTTACATTGCTGGGCTGGAAGGTTTAAGGTGCGAGCATGCAAGGGGTGGTGCCATCTGCGGGGACAAGAGTCTTTTCTGTTGCTGAAAACCTGCCAGCTGTTATTAAATATCACTGGGTATCATGTAACAAATATAAAAGCTACGTGTCAGTGAGAATGTCTCTTTTCCTACTGATCTAGGCTGGAACACAGCAAAGTTTCCATTTACTTCTAGCTATTGTGAAAAGAAAGCTCCATTGACCTATTTTGACACTCAGCCAGGGAGGTGACTCCATCAGTCAGGAGCTGACCATTTTTGTTTCCAAACGCACCCACCAGAATTTTAATACTGTGCTTTGTTTGAACTGAAAGCCTGTCATTTCAGTGCTTTTTGTCACCATTGATCTCAGCCTTGTGTGTTTTACATGGTATTTTGGAGATACACTATTATCCATCGTTATAGTATTCTCTGTGTAAAATTATTTTGTGTATAAGCCTGAAGAAAATTTTGGTGAATTTTCATGTTACACGGTGGCACCAAGTGATCTTTTGTGCAAAGATAATACAGGATTACTCTTCTGTAACTTCTTCTTCCCAGGGAGACTCTGACCCTTCACCACACAAGGCATTTGGAGCTCTGCAGTTGATTTTTGCATAATCAGGAGAAGGCCTTGAGGTCTCCTAATTCTACCTGTCACTGAGCATCTCCCAAGCTGAGAGCCAAGAGCATGCAGGACACAGTAGGATCAGTTCCTGGATTAATTCTCCTGGGAGTAATTGATCCTTGGAATGATTTCTATAGTTGTAGCTTGCAAAGGTACCAGGTGCTGATACAGAGCAGCACAGTAGTAGTTTTTGCAGACTAGCAAAGGAGTGGTCACTTTAAGCAACAAAGCCCAGGAAAATGTTAGGTAGAGGACAATCCATTAGCAGGACATTCCAGCCTTTAGTCTGGATTTTCGGTAAGTCAAACTGGATCATTGCAGGCACACAGAGGGACTAAGTTTCCTATGCATCATTTCTGCCAGGCAGGATTCCTTCAGGTGCACCTAGCAGCATTTTTGCTATTGTTGTGAAAAGAGAAAATTGAGCCCAGTTGTCAAAGATACTGAAAGCAGGGGATTTTTTTCTCCCGAAGGTATAAACATCAATTAGGCACTGAAGCTCCACTCATTATTAATCATTCAAAAATCTCCCTCTCATGATGCTGCCTGGCCTTGTGGCTGGAGCAACAGCTGGGCACTGCCTTGTGCTTTGGTGGCACCATGGTCCATTAGCCCAGAAATCTTCGCTGAGATTCTCTCAGCAGAGAGGGAGCTCTTTAAACTCTCAATTCATTGCCCTTTTTGAGAACCATGCCACATTCTGTTTGAATATGTAACCAAGTCTTGGATTAGGGTACAGGCATAAGCTTTGTGCGTGGAATCTCTTGAGTATAAGTGAAGATCTCGGCTGTGATGGGCAGCAGAACCTGTAATCTCTACCTTCAGTACTTAGAAAAACACTGTTTGTGGCTGATGCAAATGTATGTTAAGCAGAGTGTGAAAAATATCATTTATTTTTATGCGGTTACTGAGCTGTGTGAGATGACAGTAATTATTTTTACCATTACTTAAAAACCCGTATTTTAAAGAAAATGTAGTCGTTCAAATATGTTTGACATTTATGAAAGTCAGAAGAAATATTACTGATTGATTGACAAACCCAGCAGTTTTACAAAATAATCTTCAAGCACAGTATCTAAAAAATGCTGTGATTATCTGAAATAAATCTAAGCAGAGGGATGTAAAGTTAAAGTCTGAAAGAAACTTTCATGGAGATGTGGTGAACCTATCCACTGACATAACTTCTGGTGAGATAAAAGGTGGTAAAAAAAAAATTGCTTACACTTTCAGATATCCCATTTACTGTAGCAAACTCACAAACTGTGTATTGCCTTTTGCTTTCATGATCAGAATTGGTATTTTTTCAAAAGAACATCTTTCCACAACAGACACTATGTTTACAATAAATGTCTTACACGTTAACTGTAGCTGTTCTCAGTGTGATTTTAAACAAGCCAAAATTTTCCAGTGCTTTAATGTTTTGTCAGAAAAATGCAGGCCCACGATTATATTCCTCCCTTTATCTGAAGAAAGAGGTAGCAGAGAAGCTGAAATGCAAGCAAGGCAAATTAAGTTTATGTGTTCTTCACAAGCATTGTCCTTGGCTATTTGACATAGAGGGACCTGTATATTGGAGATATTTCAGATGTATTGTGAAAATCCACAGTATTATCAGAGTTGTGGTTCACAACTCTAGAAACGCTTGGATCCTGATCTGTTATTTTTTTTTTAAGGAGATGTCAAGCGCACTCTTATCACTTCAGATTACTTTGCAGTTCTTTTAAGCGTAACCCTATAACATGGCCAACAGTTAAGCTTCCTAAGTTCCTAGGATACCATTGCTTGTTTAATTCATACAATAATCATTAACATCTCATTTCAAGAGCAAAAACTTGACTGGTGGAGAGAAATTCAAATGTGTGTTTTCCTGTAAGTCTGTCTTTAGGGCACTTGCACTGCTGGCAATTGGCCCCTTCCCTTTATCATGAAACCAGGCCTTCTCAGAATCATAGTCCCAATTCATCTCAGCAGCCTTGGCTGGCTTTTCAGAGGCAACTGACCATCTCTCTGTCCTTAGGCTCATAATCAATCTACATTTGAAGAACTTCAGAGGAAACAAAAGATTTGCTTCCTCTCTCCAAAGAAAATGCAAAACTACTTGTTCAACGCTAGCTTGTTGAGCTACCTATTTATATGTTTAATGCAGAATTGCTATTCCTTAGCTTACATACTCTATAAACAGGATTTCTTGCTCAAAACCCTGTTAAAAGTAATTCAGGAGCACTTTGCCTACATATTGTGACACAAGGGGATATAAGGAAAGATAGTGACCATACTACTTCTCCCTGTGAGCCAGTGAGGCTGGACAGCTACTCTGTCATTACCATTTTGTAGCATATACCACCATGTGCCCACTCAGTATTCATGACAGCATTCTTCCAGAGCTCTGGCTAGAGTGATTAAATGCCCACTGCAGTTTTGTGTCTTTCAAATGCAACTAAACCTTCAGAAATCTGATTATGACAGTAACCAGAAAGTTGACAGGAAAGTAATGGAGCTTGCAAAGGTTAATTTGGATGAAAAACTTATCATGAATCCATGTTACAGAGCAATATTTTCTAATCTGTAAAACTTGCATATAGTGGGCATGTGGTGGGAGGAAGGAAACTAAAAAAAGGATGTCTTTCAAACTGACAGATTTGATCATGAGAAATCTTCAGCACCAAGTTTGGGTTTTGTTTAAAGTAAATATCTTCCTCCTGGCAAGGCAGGCTTAACAAGTGAGGAAGTAATTTTCAGGCACTACACTAAAGTAATTTTCTGACACTAATGAATCTGCATCGCTAATGCGTACACACTGCTCAGATTCTCCTTTGCAATATTCAAGGCTAGAGAAAGCCTACTGAAATGAGTGAAATTATTAGGATTTCAGTGGAATACATGAGAACATAATTTGACCAGCTTAATCACCTGTGCCTATAGGAGTTGGTGCGTGCACTATGTATTTTCTGTCTTTGGAGTAAAGAACCACTTTAATAGCCTCACACCTTTTATTACAGGTGCTGTAATACACATTGTGATGTATGCTGAGGATTTCTCCATACAGTCCTAAGTTTGACATTTTGAGATTATCTTTGTTGCTATGAGAAGGATGCACTGAAAACCTGCAATAAATAATTAACCATGTCAGTGGCCAAGGTTTTGGATAGCTTAATTTATATTGAGTACATTTCTATCCAGAGGTGGCATCATTGATATAAATGGGACTTGCTCTTCTGTAAGGAGGCACAGAGCTCTGAGTAAAACTATCAGAAGCAGTTCCAGGCTGTGTGATTTTTGAAGAGATACTACAGGAAGGATGTGATATATTAATAATGGAAGATAAGCCAAGCTGGGTTTTTTTGCTGTGTTGTTTTTTTAAGTAGGAAGCAATACTGAATAATAGCTTACACATTTACATAAACAGCTGCATGAGTAAAACAAACCAACAGAAAACATTTAAAAAAACCCCCTCAAAACTGAGATTTAGTTGAAATGAAAGCTGAAGCTGAAGTGAAGGCTGAAGCTTCTGTAAACTATAGCAAGGTATCACTTGTGTCACTTACCTACAATTGTGCCAGTTGGCCTAGATATCAGTCATATATCCTCCAGATAGAAATGCAAAGGTAATATTGCTCCTCTTTACAGCAGTCAAGATCTCAAAATAGTCTTTTCCAAGACCCATTATTTTTGGGTGGGAGGGGGGTGATTTGTCTGAATTAACAAAGACATGCCCCTCTGACACCCTTCTAGCCAAGACCATTTCTGAAACACCAGGATGAGAAATTAAACTGGGGTTCAACAGATGAAAAGACATATGATGATAAAAAAACAAAATAGGTGAGAAAAAATGTGATTCAGTTAATTTTGTTAAGTTAGCTTCCAGATTGTACTTGACAGTCTACACTCATTCCTAATGTCAGCCTGATCTTAGTGTTGTGTTTTTATCATGAGTTCTTGTTGACAACATAAACAACCTGCACAGTAAAGCCCTGCTATTATCCACCACCACAAAGGGTGATTTTACAGTACATACAGTAGACTGAGTGTCATTTGGTATTAGTATGGGCTTTTGTGAAAGATCTTCATATTTTACCGTTGCTTGTAGTAACTGTCATACACTGGATCATGAAATTTTGCAAAAGTGTATTTCAGAAATAATATTACTGTGGATTTCAGTGGAGAAGGCACTTGCTAGCTTTTGTGATAATCAAGCACAAGAATAATTTCTGTTATTGTAATAGATATAGCAATGTACCTAAAAATGTAGTTCCTTTTATATACAAATATTTCTTTATTTAAAAGGGCTTAATTCTGTGCACATATATGTATGACCTGTGTTTGCTGGAGAAATTATTAACTGTAGGCTCAGTATCCTGACTTCCAAAATATCTGAACACTCAGAACCTTCAGCTGAAAGAGTGAGGACAAGTGGTCAGTCAGCCAAGTCATGAATAATGATAGAAAAGGATGGGGAAAAGCCTGAATTCAGCCAGACTGCCAGAAGGTGAGAAAAAGGCCAGCAGGTTTATAGGAATGTCCAGGAACAGTTGTTCTAGATAGCAACATATAGGCGGAGTGAGAATCATTTATCACCCTTGATAAGCTGAGGGTAGATTTCCTGGGGTTAGTGAAATAATCTCAGGAGAAAGCAGCGACTTGCTTGTTGAAGCAAGCAGTAAGCAAAAGTAAAGTCCTAGGAGCTGGGCAGGTAATTGGAGTGTGACCAGGGTTTGTATGAGTTAAAGAGAGCCCCCATAAGCAACTATAAACAAAGAAGGAAGAGAGACTAAACCAGAGAGAAAGATAACAGGAAACACCAGCTTGTGAAGTTTTTTTTTGACTTGTGTAATAAGGAGGTGTCTGAAGCAGAAGAAGAAACAAATACACATAGATGTGGAGCAGATAGAAAATAAACAATATCAAGAAATTTATATCTGACCCATAAAATCTTGACAGACCTCCAAGAGAGAAAAAAATGTGTCATATTTAGGCCTATGGCACTTATCTGAAAGAAAAATATTATCTGAAATGTAATATTGTTGTTTAACGTTCTGGAGAATGTAAATAATTTTAAAAGAAATTTTAAAATCTGGGAATTAGTTTCTCCTGCAGTAAAAGATAGGGCAACATGGCTATCCATGGTTATAATATTGTACCTCTAGGTATAAATGCCCGAAGCTTCAGAAAACAAATTTAGATCCATATTCATTATTGATAGTAAAATTTGAGGATTTTTAAATTAGATTTTAAATCTCTCTGCAATGATCTCAGTATTGCCTTAAATTCCTGAGTCATTCAGAATGGCTCCAGTTATGTTGCTATAGCAGTGTGGGCTATACCAAACCAGCTCTATCCTTGAGGGTTTCACATGGCTCCCAGCTCAGTACAAACTCTACACTTTGTAGCGGTACTCACTTCTCATGGGTCTTTTTCCAGCAAGTGTCTCTGTAGCTGCTTCTTAAAGGTTCTCAAATGCTTACTGCTCTACAGTGAGTGTTTTATCAGTTATCATCTTCCAGCTGCAGGGATCTTTCCCTTTTTTTACTGATGATATTAGCCCATCTCCACAATTTTGATTTCTGCCTTACCTAGAAATGAGGCATACCACATTGCAGATAAAATCTGTGTTGGTACCTTGAGATCAGACCCCCACATATAGCCACCACTTAAACTTAGGTGTTGTAATGTGGAGCTGAGTTCAGCCAGTGCTAATTTCACTTTTAGTCTGTAGCCTCTGCTCCCTATCTCAGCTGGCGCCTGCCAGCATCAGTCATTGGTGAAGTGCTGATAATGCTGACAGCTTCTCAATGAAGTGCTCTGGCACATGATGCCACACTAATGGCCTGCCATTTACCCCCAGTGCCACAAAAGCTCAGACATCTGCTCCCAGACTGGCTAAACTTTATGTCTCCACAACAGTAAGGATCAGGGGCTGGACCTGCACAGGCAGGGTCATAGCAGATATCCCTACAGGTAACTTGATCAAGAAAAGAAGGCAGATCAATCCTTCTTTGGGCAGCTGAAAAAAGACTCAGAGTTACAGACACTGGTGATCACAGATTACTTTGACAGTCACAGGACCTACTGGAAGGGCAATATGGCACAAACAATCCAGGAGATTTGTGGACTATATTGAAAACTTTTTCTTGATGCATGTGATCAATGAACCAATGAGGAGATGTTAGACCTGAAGGTCAAGGACAGTGTTGACTGCAGCAACTGTGAGACTGTGGAGTTTAGGATCCTGAGAGAAGTGAGGAAAATAAATAGCAGAATTATAGCTCTGGACTTCAGAAGAGCAGATTTAGGTCTGTTCTGGGAGTCTGTTCATGGAAAACTGTGCTGCAGGGCAAAAGGCCCCAGGAGAGCTGGCTGATCTTCAAAGACAGCCTCCTCAGAGCACAAGAACAGTGCACAATGTTCAGAAAGTTGAGCAAGTATGGCACAAGGCCAATATGGATGAACATGGAGCTCCTGCCTGAGCTCAAACACAAGAAGTACACAGCAGGTGGAAGCAGGGACAGACTACTCAGGAGGAATGAACAGATGCTGTTCAAGTGTGTAGGAATACAGTCAGGAAAGCCAATGTGCAGCTTGAGTTGAAACTAGCAAGGGAGGAAAAGGGCAATAAGAAAGGTTTCTGAGTGCACCAGTAGCAGAAAGAAGTCTAATGAGAATGTAGAATAATGAGAATGGGCATTGCTCGATGAGGCAGGGAGCCCCATGACAATGGGTATGGAAAAGACTCAGGTACCTGATGCAGTTTGTCCTCAACTTTCCTTGGCAAGTCTGCCCTATGGCCATCCAGGTCCATGAGCCTTCTAGCAGTTTGCAGGCATGAAGAAGTACCACAGCTGGAGAAGACAGAATCAGGGAGTAGTTAGCCCACTTAGACATTCACATGGGATGCACCCAAGAGTGCTGGAGGAGCTGGGTAATGTCATTGTGATGCTGCTAATGTTTTTGAAAGGTTATGACAATTTCAAAGTGAGGGGGTTCCAAATAATTACAAAAAGGCAAACATTGCACCCATACTTAGGAAGAACATCTGTGTAAGTTCAGGCTGGCTAGACTCACCTCAGCCCTGAGACAGTTATGGAGCAAATCCTCCTGGAAGCTATTGCTAAACATGCGAAGGACACGAAGTTGATTGTGAGCAGTCAGCATAGATTTATCAAGGGCAAACCATGCCTGACCAACCTAATTTCTTTTCTGTGATAATGTTATGCACAAGAGGAGGTCAGTGTGTGTTGTATACTTTGACTTTAGTAAGCTTTTGACACAATCTCCTGTAGTCTTCTTATCACCAAACTTGTGAGATATGGGCTAGAAAAATGGATGATAAGGTGAGTTGAAAATTTGCTTTAATACTGGAGTTATCAGATTGTGATTAGTGACACAAAGTCCATTGTATGATGGCCAGTAGCTACTGGTGTCCATCAGGAACCAGTACTGGGACAGCAGTGAGTGTCTCATCATTTCATTGATGACCTGGCTGATGGGACAAACTGCTTCCTCAACGAGCGTGCAGATGACACCAAACAGGTCAGAGCAGTTGCTGCTACTTAGAGGGATTTTGACAACCTGGAGGAATGGGCTGACAGGAATTTCATGAAGTTCAACAAAAGCAAATACAAAGTCTTGCATCTGGGATGGAATAAATTAATGCAACAATACAGACTGAGGGTTGGCTGACTGGGAAAGAGCTTTTCTGAAAAAACCTTGGCGATCTGGGAGGACAAGAATTTGAACAAGGGTCAGCAATGTGATCTTGTGGCCAGGAAAACCAACAGCATCCTGGGCTGTATTAGCAAGACTGCAGGCAACAGATCCAGAGGGTTGATCCTCCTTCTGTACTTGTTACTTGTGAGACTGCACCTGGAATAGCAGTCCACTTTGGGGGTCTCCAATAAATGAAAGATTTGGACATACTGCATTGAGTCCAGAGGAGGCCAGCAAGCTTTTCTGGAGCTGAAGCACATGATCTGTGAGGGAGGGCATTGGGTGACAGACCTGTTTAGCCTGGACAAGAGAGATCTGAGGGGAAATCTGCAACTATAAGTTGTGTCTGCAACTACTTGATCAGAAGACACAAGGTAGACAGAGACAGACTATTCCTGAAGGTGCACAGCAATTGGATGAGAGGCAGTGGCTACAAGGGGGAACATTTAGATACCATTTTTTTTTTTTTTCTTTTTTTTTTTTTTTTTTTCTTTTTTTTAATACTGTGGGGGTGGTTCAGTACTGGAAGAGACCCAGAGACACTATGGGACAAACATTCCATTCTTGGACATGTTCAAGACTCTCCTGGACACAGATCTGAGAAACCTGATCTGATTAGTCTTACCTTGCGCAGGGTGGGTGAATGGCATGTCACCCAGACGTGCTTTCTGGTCTACCTGATTCTGCAAATCCATGATTCTGTGTCACCTGGTCTAATGCTTCTACTATAAAATCCATAATGGGAGGAAGGAGTAAGTATTGGTTGTAACTTGATTTCAAAATTCTCAAGTGTAGATGAAGATACGTTTACAACAGCAACCTCTAGAAATCAGCATAGAAGGGTCACAAACTGTAGAACTCTTGAAACAGATCCCAGATAGTGGTAGACGGAGTTCCCACCATGTCATATAAATCTAATGTTGTTCTGCAAGTTTTAATGTCATGTCCGTTGCTGGAATTGCTCCAGCAAACACCTGTGACAAATTACAGTTCCTATTTTTATCTGGGTAGCTGGAGGCTCAGAATCCAGTTTCAGGCTCTGAAAATGATTGATACTCAGCCAAAGAACGGAGATATCCAACCTGTATATGGCAAGTAGACTTTTTAATAATGGAACATGAAACTGAACTAAAATCATAACCATAACGATATGCCTGGCCAGTCAAAAAATGCAGATTTTTTTTTGTGCCATCAGCAATGTTTAAGCCAAAGTATGTAGAAGCAAAACAAAAAATTGAAGCGTGTCGTGGAATTGGGACATTCCGCACATGGGTATAACCCATCTGAAAAGAAATATCAACAAAATGTTGAGAAAGGCTCAAAACTCGTAACTGTCCACAGTGTAGATGATGCATGCTAATTCAATCCTCTGTGAACTGGTATTTCTAGCAAGGCTGTTCCAAAATGTTATTAAGGGCACTGCAGCATATTGCAGAGTGTATTGGCAATGCCAAAAACAGAGGGAAATCAGGAACACGGCAAAAACATAAGACAGCTGCCAAATATTGATTTTCTTTAAAGGTGGGAAGCAAAGATACTGGGTTTTTTTGAGAGTGAGGAAAAAATGTCGGCATGTTTTTTGCACGTCTGTTTATAAGAGCTGAGGAGGCAAAACGTAGTAGTTGAAATGGGTTTAATGTATTCATGTTCTGTGCATAATTACACTGGGGGGAACACATTTGACAAGAAACCAATAGTAATATGTCAGTGCCTGTCTGGGAGCATCTCAGTTGTTACCATGCAACAATTCATGAGCCCTTAGATCTCCACAGTTTCTGTCAACAGAACTTACACTTCTGTCCTCCAAAACCTCAAGTCCATGCCACCTGAAATGTAAAAAAAGTTCCATGAACTGCAGTATGTCAAAGGTAACTCAGAACAGTGGTGAGTGAAATCCTAGTTTCACTTTTACTGTTGCAATGTGATGATAGTTTTCAGAAGGTTTGTCAGTGAATACAAACACTGTGAAGTGAAAAATGTAGGAACTATATTTTAAAAGGTTCTTATCCCGTTGGGTCACTGGTCATGGAGGATTGTGGCACATGCTGAAGAGTTAAAATTCAGATGTCAAATGAAGTAAAACTGTGTCAGAGTACTTGGTGCTGAGTAAACACATGGTATCAACAAGAAAATGCGCTAAAAAAATTCCTGTAGGGAGAAATGAAGCAGATAGCAAAAAGTCACACTGGATTTAAAGTTCTATGAATTTGGAGGACAACTAGAAAAATGTAATTAACCCTTCTCCTTTGTAGTGCCTGGAAGAAAGAGTCAAAAATTAGCTTTACTTCTGACAAGAGTTTATTCAGAATGATTCAGAATGATTTAATGTTTTTAATTATTTTCAGTTAACATCAGTAGAGGAAGCTAATGATGAGAGTGCTGTAGAAATTTGAGGAAAATATTACTTCATAAAAAAAGGAAAAACATGAGTGATATATTTTAAACCGACAAAATCGAAAAATGAAACGATGAGCAGTGGTGACTGATTTAAGGGCTTTCACTCAGCTTTGCTTAGCGAGCAGCTCAGATGCTATAAGATGTTACTGCTTCCCAGCTGTTTGCTACGTTCTGTTTGTAACAGGTCATCAGCCTTCAGCAGAACTGACAGGAGGAAATGTATGCCCATGCACAATCTCCCTCAGTACAGGAATTGTACCTTGTTCAAGCCCACCTTCGTTGGTGATTTCAGACTGGCTGTCAGCCTCTGCATTAGCACAGCAGAGGCACAAGCACACAAGCACAGGTTCCCTTGTGCCAGCCCCACACTGATGATAGTAATGGAGGCACAAGGAGACTTTTCAAACATGGCAGCAACATTTGCTCAATTACATCTGTAATTACGTTCACCAAAAGAGTATTGTGCTCTTAGAGGGTTTTTCTTCTTCTTTTATGTGGGGATAGACGTTGAGGGGCTGAGTTACAGGGCTGAGGGGCTAAGCGAAACTGTTCAATGAGCAACACAAAATTAATATCAAGGGCTTAACACTTGTGTAGAGACTACATTGGAAAGAAAGGGACAAAAGCTTTGGAGCTGGTGTTCCAAGGACTTTGGCAGATCTCAGTGGGTTCCAGAACATAGATGAGAAAATCATATTTCCTTCCTTTTGCCACTCTCCTGTGCCCCCCTGTTCACATTCCTAGGAGGACACCCTTCATCCCAAAATAGAAACTGCTTTGGAACAGGACAGAGTTACTCATCTACAGGAGGAGAGCAAGTGAAACAGCAGGTAGCATGGGTGCAACTTCCTGGCTGGAGCAGGAAGCACAGTGGAAAAAAGGGTGGAATCCTTCACTTCTGTATAGGTCCAAAACCTGTAAATTGGGAATGTTTTTCAGCACATTTCTGTACAGAAGAGTTGGACACATTTTTCCACACTTGATGCAGAAAGAAAATAAAACAGGTTTTTTTGACCATTTCCCTCCCTATTGGGAAACACTGTTTTTGAACATCACCATCTGAGTTGTTTTTAACAGATATTTCACCTGAAAATACAAGTTTCTGGTAGTCTAGAGGTTGTTAAGTTACGCATAGATGAAACTTTGATGTGAGAAACACAGTCAGTTGACAAGAGACTCCTGGTAGCTTTGAAAGAGTTCGATCTTCTGGAATAAAGCAAAGAGAAGCAAAAATATAAATTTCATACAGTGGAAATAGCAGATCTCATTCAGAAACTAACCCAACAATACTTACAGGGAAATGAAAGTACAGCTGAGGCCATCACCTTCCTGCCTTAACAAGCCAGAAGGTACTTTCTTTTTTATTTTCATGTTTCTCATAACTGTATTGTCAAAACTAGAGATCACTACCTCAGATAGACTGAAAAATGCAGAATGGTGATGACAGCAAATGGAGAAGGACTCTTTGGCATTAATAGTTAGGTGTATCAAGTTTTTGTCTTTACTAGTGAGAATGTAATTTATAATGTGTGGATGGAAGCTAATCATAAACCACTTCTTGCCATTATAAAAAGCACTTCACAAACAGCGTTTCTACACCTTGGAGAACACATGCTTCTGTTTTTTCAGATTGAATTCACATCTGGGGAAAAATGCATGGGTTGTAGTGTTCAAAATAGCAGGGCTCTGCAACTGACAGTTTAATCTGGCCCAAAAAATAATTTTAACATTTCTAAAATGCATGTATGCATTACCAGATATTTACTGCTGTGAGCTGTTGCTGCTTCCATAAGACACAGGAGAGTAGTGTGAGACCACGAACTGAAAAGCTTTCCAGAACCTGATTAAAAAGGTCAGACATCCTGACATGGAGGTTTAGCAGAAGTGCAACAAAGCAAAGTCTTAACGCAGACTGTATATCTGTTGATCTGAGAAAGAAAAAATGTCAAACTGTCTGATCTCAGATGCAATTCAGATTACTGATGGGGGTGAGATACTAAGGAAAGTACTAATTTTACTGTTTTATTACAGCATCTAAAACAAAAGTATAAAATAATAAATACATAGTAATAGTTTTCTGCTAGGTGTTGCTATTGATTTATGCAGGATCCTCACAATACTAGCTCAGATTTTGTCTAAATACGCCAAGATAATGTTTCCAAAATATTGCACAAAAACTATTTCAAAAGTCACAAAAAGGGAACTTAGTATTGGAAATAAAAGAAATGAAAAGGAAATATTTTTAAGTTTGTTGTGTATGCCAAAAATACAAGCCAAGTCAAATGAAAAAGTTCTTATTGGCACCACAGAAATGTTTGGACCCCTAGAGCAACGTAGGCATAGGTTTGTTTATGCTGGCTGAAGAAACGAATATTTGTCCTAACTTGCTATTTTCACTTTCTTCTGATAGATTTACTAGAAAATATTGCAACTAAGTAGGCAATTATTCATAACAAATTATCTTCTAGTGTGGAAAGAACCAAATGCAAGCCACAAAAATTAACTAAAGAATAAAGATAACTTTAAGAATTCTGTGGGGAATGGAGTCATGTAACTGCCAATTCTTGTTATCTCAAATCTAAACTGTTGTTAGAAAACAATATCAAAATAATAAAGCACTGTAAAATAACCTGCAGAACCAGACTGATCTGTATTTAGATTAAATTACAGAAGGGCAGTGATTAAATTTAGGATGTCATCCACTGATATTTTACTTGACAGGATGCTGAAAACTGCTAAAACCTGATATCTGCCGTATAAAGAAAGGAGAACGGCAGGATAAAAAGACTGATATGATCCAAGAGCTGCCATCACTTCATAAACTGATTCTATGCATCAGGGAATAATGATCTCAGAAGACAATGTCATGCTTGTGTGAGAATATCACTCTTCAAATATGCTGTGAAAGGATGGGTGACCCCTTCTCAGAAGTGGTAGTAAGAGATATGGATTAGCAGTCTTGACAGAAAATGCCATCATGCCAAGTACATCTTTACTGAGAGGGTCTCTGGCATAAACCAAAACAAATGTTAATTGCTGAGCCTTATGAGGCTTCCATCTGTGCCCTAAAGGACCTTATTGGCTTTGGTCACCCTTGCCTGAGGCCTCCCCCCATGACCCAGGGGCCCCATTTCAGCCCAGCCTCAGGCACCCAGCGCTGCCCTAAGAAATGCTGGAGGTGTCCCTCTGCCAAACTGTTGTTTGAACTATCATCCTGGATTGACCTCACACCTGGCTGGTGGCCACATGTGTGCCTGATGGTCACTGGGCTGTCATCTCCACCCAACACTGCTGACTTACACGAAGAAACCCTTCACGTGCCGGGCTTGTTTCTCCACTGGAGACTTGGTGTACATGACAAATGTATTTGAGCATTTTGTGTTACAAGACCTCACTTTCACTGTGGTTCTTTGAATGGTCCGACTTCAGAAGTTCCTATGAAATAATCCATTTCAGCACCCAGCTGAGATGCTCCAACTGTGCTTCTCTAAGAAGTGTCTGGGTTCTGGTATAAAAGCCTGCTCCTAAGGCTTTTTCCTTTTGTAGCTGAAAGAACCATGTCCTTCTCTCTATAGTCAGTTACCTCATGCAAGAAAATCATCAGCCACCATAAAGGATGATTGAAAACCCCAAAACTGATGAACTTTCAATCCTATCACTTTTAATATTGACCATATCTTTACCACTCCAGTGCAACAGAGAAAACCTTGCCCTTTTGAAATCAGTGGAAACAGCCTTTTGAGCCTTCACAAGGCCACATTGATTTGTGAGATCAAAGAGCATCAGAGTTATTACTGAATTCCTGTTCTGCAGGTAGGTACATAAGTAATTTCCCCCCTGTCTTCAATGTCTAAAGTAGTTCATTCCATGAGTTCCATAAGGAAGAATTTCCAGTTTAATAATTCTTGAGAACCCTGTCTGAAATGTCTTTGATTTTTCAAAATCCTTATCAGATTGTAGTCACCAGAGCTGGGCTTATTGTTCCAGCAGGATGATACACAGCAGTACGTAACCTTCCTACACTTTTTGAGTATAAATTCCTGGCTTGTGTGTGAGAATTGCAATACCACAGGAGAGTCTGTTTGCCTGATTTATTTCTGTAAGGCTTCTTCAGATTTATTTCTTCCCCCTTATTTGTAGATGAATGAGTTGTCCTGACACCATGCTGAAGAACATGTAGCCTTATTAAACTATTTACCAAACTGTACAAAGTTCTCTATGATATTGACTGGTCACTCTCCTCATATTTCACTCTGCTAAAGACTTCAGGAGTGGTATTTTTGCCTTTTCTTTAGGGGTCTGTGATAACAATTTCAACAGCATAGGCGCCAAAGTCATCTAGGACTACGCCTATTCAGTGAAGAATTCTCTCTTACAGTTGCTGTTATGGTCCTGTGAAGTAACCATGTTTCATCCTGACTTTGAGTTCATTCGGTTCTTAGTCTTCCAGTTAATCATGATCTTGAAACGCCTTTAACTGTCTTATTATACCAAAAAAGTCTTCCTCAAAATGCAATAATTAAGCCTTCAGTCAGTAGAGGTGAATTTAAATAACTACAGATAATCCCAGATTTGCCAGGGACAAATAAGTTTAATGGCAGTGCCTTGCAGAGTCATGCAAGACTCCTGGAGCTGATTTTCAGTTCTTGTCTCTTGCTCACTCGGGCAGAACAAAAAAGAAAAAAAATGTATCATACTTTGCTCCCAAGGTAGAAATATCAAGGTATGTTTATTACAAACAGCTAAATGTAGCACTGCTCGTCATCTGCCACTGCACTGATGCAATGCAGTCCATCTCACATGGTGGAAGAAGAGGAGGAAGGAAAGGGAAGAATTGTAAAGCAGAGGAGACTAAGATAGTTTCCAGGCCCTATCGCACTTCATCTCCTTAAAAACTTTTCGTTAAAATGCATTATGCAGCAGCAGGAAAACAAAGTCATATTTTGGTGAAAGAAAATGCGATATTTTTGTGCCTGTTCAGTATAACCACGAACATTGGCCATTCCAGAACAGCCACTGATCCAGAAGAAATATATTCAAATAGGAGGATGGTTAATCTCAACATGAGGCATTCCACATTGATATTGTTTTGATTTGAGACCCTATATTGTAAGCACATCTGATAAATATTTAGTGGCTTAACTGACCCTGAGGAAGCTGAGAAATGAGTCACTGAAATGAGAACACCTGTTATTTATGCACTCAGTTCATAGCCCAGCTGCAGGTAGAAAAAAAGGGCTCAATTCCAGTTGCAAATGCAAAGTATTTAAACATGTGCTTACACGTGCATTAAGTAGATCATAAGCAGTAATCAAATCTATTTATTTCTTTCTCAAAATATTTGGATGCATTTAAAATTATAATTAATTATTCTCCTACAGTACTGTCACAGTACTACTTACAGACAAGACTGAACCAAAAAGTATTAACACTATAATGCTAATATTCATAAGTAGATGGCTGGGAAAAGGCTGATAGAAATTTTTAGAGTAATTTAAAAGTGAGAGAATATATGGACACCATTTTAAAAGCCTGCAGAATCTAATTCAAAACACATGTCCATAGAGTCTGAAACCAGTTTGTAGAATAAAACAGAAAATTTTCTCTTTGGCAATGTTTGCTCTTTGGAGTAGAGACCATATACCTTCCTTTGTGTTGGCATTGCATCTATCATGATATGTGACATTAAAAAAAGTCTAAAAATGGTGCAGTTGCAGCCTTAAGTAGTCAAAAGGGCTGTTTTCACTGATCTCAAAAGTTTTCTAGTTTATTTTTCCAGAAGACCAATTTTAATATCACAAAAGCTTATCCAAAAATATACTGACACATTTATTGCAGAAATAAGTAAGGACAGAAAGCAGTTAAAAAATTGCACAAGCCAAGAAAAGCTGAAGTCATTAAGTCCCTCTTATGAATAATCTAAGTTTCAGGTACCTTTTATTTAAATAACTCTTCTGTTTTAACAAAAAGGATAAATTTAAAGTACAGGGCTGGGCTGTATTCCATTTCCCCTCTCCTGTTTTAAAAAAGATGCCCAAACTCTTTCAATTTGTCATGGAGCATTAAGGGCATATTTCACTGTGGATTATACAGTATCACTTGGTAATATGCCATTTTGTGATGGACCACAAAACATCATCTAACCTGGAGCAAAATTCAGATGCATGGAAGAAATTGTAGTTGAACAACAAACCATGAAAATCTAGGGAAAGCTAGGCCTCTTTGGCTACAAATAAAGCATGCACTAAATTTGTTCCACCAACAGGTTTTCCTGTGTTCAGTGATTGACAAGGTTTGTTCAACTTCTACAGCACTGCATGTCCTAAAGTTTATGCATGAAATTATTGCCACATATGGATTATACAGACGTTCTGCAGACGGAGAATACAGAAGTGGTTAAGTGACGGAGGCAAAACCCAAAGACATAGTTTATATCCCTTTATGTTTATAGTTATATTCCTCTCCTTAGCAGGAGATGGTACTTCCAAGTCAATATTTGGCTGAATGAGTGGAGTATTAATTGCTTTGGTAAGCCTCAGAGAAAAGTCTTCCATCAACAGGAGGTGTACCTTCCTACACTGCCCTGCTACCAGCAGCACCACACAGTGCCCCTGCCTTTTCTCCAGCTTGATACCAGTTTCTTCTGGATATTCAGCTCCTTCACCTTTTCTGAGGATCCAGAGGAATCCCAGGGATGGCCATGGTTTTGTAATGAAGACTTTCATCCTTAGGGTTTTCACTAGAACTACTGATTTATTTCAAATCAGCAATTCAGCAATTACATAATAATTTCCTTGGTCAGATTGACTCAGGCCAGACTTTGAATCAGTAGTTTCAGTATGAAAGGTGAAGTGTTACTACCAGCTTTCTGGTAGTAGGTTTTCCAAACACCCAACAAGTCAGTCACTTATTCATGGTATTACCTGTAACGACACAAGGGATGTGAAAAGAGGCCCTTTAAATAGCTGGTTTCTGAGTATTCTGTAGCAACCATCAGTTTCTCTCTGCAGGCTTTATGTACATCTAATATCCTCACAAAGTCATGTTTGATGGCTTCCATGTCGCTGTTGTACCCGAATGGAGGACACGCAGCCACTGCAGTTAAAGCAGCAGAGTGGCAGCAGCCACCTTTATTATTGTATTCCCCTTTATATATGGTAAGAATCCGTCAGGTGACCAACCACTCCCCGGGGTGATCAGCTGGAGCCCCACAACATCCAATTCCAAAATACACTCAGTGTAGAACCAAAACATCTCGGGACAAACAGCAGGTGTCCAAGTGTTATCTTTTTGTTTTGCATAGTTTGCATGGGAAAGAAGAATTTCTCAAAAGACTCTGTACAGCCACACTTCCATACATCAGTGTTGCAGTAGGTAGGGGGAAAAAATAACTATAGGCCAGTTTCACAGCCAGATTAATTTTTATTGCAGCCTTGAATTTTTGCTGCACTGTTATGATGGAGGACCATAATAACGTCACAAGCATCATCAGATGTCACTCTCACTGTATGTAGAGTGCTGGATTGAATTTGGTACAGTGGCTGTTTTTGTTACCATAAGATGCCAACTGCTTCATAATTAAGACACAAGGAAAGAGCAGCCTGACCTCTGAGTAGTATAAGTGCTTTCCAAATCACATTAATTTTCTTTAAGCTAGTCCCTTCATCCAGAGTTCCTATTGCTAGTAATGGCTATTTTTATACTTTTTTTTTTCCAGAAAGATAAATACAGCATAGGGTACATGTGTAAACTGATGATCAACTAAAGTAAAAGAATCAGTTCCCTGTTTTACATTTATTATACCTTCACTGAACTTTTGCACAGAGGTTACCAGTCTCTACTTTGAAATACAGTGATTTGAGGGCAATCTGAGAGAAGCAGGTGATATAGACAATGCATGAAAATCAACAGGTCTTGTAGGTGTTTGTTGACTAGAAAGACTACGATGCTAGGTGTGACTGAGCAACGAATAACTAAATTTGTGGAACAAACATTGCAAAAAAAAAAAAGTTGTTTATGATAGGAAATGCCCTGACTTCTGTCATATTCTTTTTGAATAGTGTTATGAAGTTTTATGAGCATTAATGGATTAGTAAGGTTATGCCACTAATGTGAACACACACTGCTCAGAGGAAATAAATAAAGCCCATATTGTTAGAGAGATGAGACTGAACAAATAAATGTTATGTTTGGGATTGGGTTTTTACTTTGTTGTTTGGTTGGGGGGGTTTTAGCAGATTAAGACACTAGCAGTCATTTCTGAGGAGTAGGACTACAGCCTCATAAATCCCTATTCCACATATCAGGATTACTGCTAGGAAAGGTCTGTTTTCTATGCAAGCAAGTACAGGATGCTTTTCTTATGATAAAAGACAAGAAGAGTGATAGGGTGCATTACAACAAAGTTGGCTGTCTCTAAAGAAACTACTTCCTTTTTTTCCTTTTGTGTGTTAAATATGGCATAATATATATGTGAAGCAGAGGGAAACCTGATTATCAAGGTAAAGAGTGAAATTAAACACTTGATTTTGAACAGCCTGTCAAGATACTATATAGCTGAAAGCTTCTTCACAGTTTGTCACAATATAGCAGTATGTCTGGCACATACTTCTCCCTCTATTTGACTTGTGTGGGGATTTGAAATCACTTCTCAAATGTATATTCTGAATTCAGCAGGAGTTTGCTGGCTTGCTGTCTGATATTTCTGATTTTTGAATATAGATGCATAAATGATTACCCGTTAAAGCCTCTTTTGAAATGTATTGGATTATAATTAACAAGGATCAATTTAATAAAAGCAGGAACAGTTTTTAAAAATCATTAAATCTAACCAAAATTATTATGAAATTTAAGAGCAAAGGGCAAGGTTCTTAATGTTCCAACATTAATCATGTGCTAGTATGGATGGGATTCATTTCACCTCACTATAGCTATCTAAAAATTAGTCATCACATCTCATCTACTCACCTAAATTACTATTAAATCAATGGACAGAGACAGGAATCCCCAGGGGACACACCAGCCCATTCTCAGAGAGGTGAGATAAACACATGTTTCTTACAAGTAGGTATAATCAGAGCTAGTTGAGGTGAGACAGATGCTTCATTTATGTGTCACAGGTAGGAATCTCATGCCGTTTGTGATCATTTGTGGTACCCAAGATATCCGTGTGGAGGTGGCAGATGTGACCCAGGACTGACCTACAGAAGACCCTTCCACAGTGGCAGTTGGAGGCTAGAGAGATAGACAGAACTGTGGATACTTCAGAGTTCCTGGAAATGCACTAAATATATGACTGTTACCTCTAAATCATGTCCAACAACTCTAAAGGGAACTCAGGGAAATTTAAGTCCCAACACGTACCTAAAAGTATCACCACCACACTACCTAAACCTGGCAGGTTTACAAAAGGAAGGAAAACTCAAATCTGACTGGAAGTTTTCCTGTACAGATACTCAGAAAAATCTACAGGCCTGCATTGAGAGAGGATAGTGCAGGACCTCTCTTCATCCCTTTTGCCTGCTCTGGGACACCTAAGATTGAGTTGAAGATCTGTAACCACCAGATGAAATTAGTCCTAGAGAATGAGAACAAGGCTGGTGCAGGAAAGACTGAAAAAAATCACACTATAAGCTGTGGTTATAGTATGAAGGCAGATTAACAAAGTTGCTTGAAATCACCCTGACTTGTGTGATGGCAGCAATGGCATCAAAAGAGAGCACCACAAAGTAGGTTTGGAATAAAAGCATCCGGCTATTTCAAATGACTTTCATTCCTAGTCCAGGAAAGGGTCAAAGACCTTCTCTCTAAAAACAAACGTGGGATTGTTAGAGGACAAAAAGGACATTCATGCTTAAAGCAACAGAAAGCCTACAAGCAAAGAACAGTTGTGGCTTCCTAGCTTCCAAGGCCAAAGCAAAGTGAACACTACGAACCACCCACACTGCATTTACCACGTCTCTCTGCCTCTGTCCAAGTACCACAAGAGAGGAAATTGTTCTTGACTTGAGCAATGTGGCTTAAAAACCAAACCTCTGCTTTCTGCAATCTCTAATTTACATGCTATCTTACCACTTTACCCTTAATGTAGGCTGACTTGACACTCGATGTTTTACAACAGTAACTTCAAAAATTTTTATGTTCTTTTATATTTATTCTCAGGTATGAGTTACATCAAAGGTTCTTATATTTATGCCCCTTGCCTCCCACTGTCCCACTCCCCATTTTTTCTCTCGCTGAAGGGGCATTTTGGGCAACAGATGCAAAGCAACATTTAACAGAGGGTTGACCATGCCTACATGTTGATCCATCTAACAAGTGGACTTCCTTGTCTCTTTGGGAGCCCAGTAGGGTAACCCCTCTAGCCCTGCTACATGAGCAGAAGGACTAGGAAGTTCCCACAACCTCTGGGATTTTCTGCTACACATAAAGAAAATTTCTCTTGAAGAATTAATTTTTTTTTACGTAGTAATTTTCCATGACTTCCTTGAGGATTTTGCAGCCTTCCCTTTGAGGTATCCCCAAAGGTTGTATTCCAGAGCAGTCCCCACCCCAGCAATGGGCACAACTAACACTGAGAGTTCTGATTTTCACATAAGTCAGGCTTCTAAATAACCAAATTATAACCTCAAAGGCTTTTTTCCTTGAGGAAAAAATAATATTCCCTTAGTTGTCCTCTCATCTTACAGCTCAAATTTCATTTTTACCCTTTATTAACATATTTTTCATATTTAAGTTATCCAATACTGTCTTCCCTTTAGTTTCAATATCTTAATAGGGCTACATGCATTAAATGTGCCTTTATTTTTTGCTTTATCCTTACCAAAGCTCTTAGTTGGAAAAATTATTCCTGTCCATGTCCAAGCCTCAAATATTGTTTATTAAACACATGCTGTGCTTCAGTCTGAAGATAACTGTACTTCCTTGAGAGCTCAAGTATTATAAGTACACTTGGGAAGAGCTGTGTATATGTTGTAGTGTTATAAAATGTTCGTTTGCACTTGCCTTTTTTTTTCTTTTTAATTGTAGACTCATATGTCATGGCTAGAAGTTGTGAAACAGTTCAGGATACAGAAGAAGAGCAATATAATGTCAGCATTACCTCCCTCTCTGGTATTTGATTGTTGAAACAAAGAGGTCTAGTGGAATGTTTGGCTCTTAAAATTACGCAGCTATGTCCTGCAGAAGCTTAGAAGTTATGGCAGGGTGGTAATTGTATTTTTCCTGGGAATTTTTTAAATTATCCAAGCACCAAGAAAAAAAAACAAATACAGTTTTAAAGTGGTGGATTCAGTCAGGGCTATGCAGGTATGAGCAGTCTGTATTCGTTAGTGTTTATATTGTGGCATTGCCGAGGGACACTGGTGACAGGCAGGGACTGATTGTGCTTGGCACTTTAACAAGCAAGGTAGAGTTTGCCCCAAAGAGGTTATAACCTAAATACACAAGTACTGGGAGCTGGGGAGAGAGGCGTTGCATCACTCGGGAGGTTGGGAGTTGAGGCTGAAGAACTCCTTTCTCCCAGAGCTGAACACCTCCAAACCAGATTGCTTGTCTCCTGGGGTTCTGGTCTTCATGTCACAGGTGCCTGTCTAGCCAGCTAGGGTGTTTTTTGCTGGGAAACCTGTAATGTTGTGCCTGTAAAGCAGACAATATTGATTTAAAAAACAAAACCAGGGAAAAGGAGCAAGAAGGGTCTGCTTAGACCTGTCAAGGTTAAACTTTGAAATGATTAGTCACTTTCCATTGCAGTCAGTGCAAACTACCAACATTTCTTAAACATTTCTTTTAGCAGTCACTTACATGAATAATTAACTCCCATGACCCTGCCCTGTCACTTACTGGTTAACATGGTCAAATGCTATCATTAACTTTCAGCATTAGATGTGCTCTCTCATACTTTCCACCTGCTGATGCAAATGCTCGGGCTCGAAGCTCACATTTCTAAATGTAGAAGCACAAGCCTGTGTGGACTCTTCAGAGGCCTCCTCCTGTGCAGACAACGAGCTCTAGTGCCGCAGGATCCATGCTTTCCAGAGACTTCAGTCCCTTGCTTCTGGGCAGCACTGGAAAAATGTGTCAGGGAGAGAGCAGAGGTTTACCTCGCAGTGGCCTTTCTTTATCAGCAAAGCCAGGAAGCTGCACAAATCCCTGGCATGCATCCACCTTTGGCTTTCTGAGAAGCAGATAGCATGTCCAGCCTGTGCTTTATTTAAAGAGGCAGACCGTTTGGGGTGAATAGTTAAGCTATGGAGCACTGAGATATCATGCTTGCCTGGATTTTTTTCTCCCATCCAGAGAAAAATGCAACCAAAGTGGTGGTGTGGACTTTGCAGCTGGTTGTGGCTAACAAAGTGGTAAGGACTTCTTGGGATGTTGCTGAGAACTTCTGAGTTCTTCCCTATGGGACCACATTTTGCAGGTCTTAATCCCATGGGAAATTTTGACTTGGCGACAAACACAGGATTTGATCTGAATGTAAAGATTTCATTTTGCATTCCTACTATGGCTAGGGTGGGAAATTGTAACACAGCATGCTCCCTCAGTCCTCTTGACACACAGGCAATGGCAAAATGCCATCAATCTCAGAGATTTATGTTTTTGTCCTTTTAAATCCCTACCTTTTATTATACCATTATCACAATATGTAAGGTAATGACAGGAGTTGAATGAGTCATGGGAGACTTTCACTAAGATTTAGCCCAAGTTTTAAAAGCTGCCTACTCTGCATTGCCACAGTATGGCATGTTTTTAAGCTACAGGAAATATGCTGTATTCAGCAACATCACATAATGTTAATTGCTGAATAATCCACCCCATGGCCCTCAGTGTCTGTGCTGTAGCTGACAGGGTTAAAAATGAAACTCTGATTATTAATTTTGTCTGTCACTAGCAAAGATAATTCTTTGATTATGGAGGTTACTATGGAGTCTGATTCAGGGACCAAAAAAACCCCAAATTTAAAATTGTCATAATAGAAAGTCTTTAAACTGCTCTTTGGTACATTTAACAATTCCTGTGGTCCCTCTGGGAACAAAATCTAAACCAAAATCTAACATGAAGGAAACAGGTTTGCTGTGATGCCAGAAGTGCTCTAATTAATGTATCTGGTTTTCATGGTGATAAATGGGGTCTGTCAGAGGGTAATAATTAATTCTTAATAATGTGAACTTCTCAAGGTTATTTTGCCCTTAGATTTTTGAAGAGCTTTCCCTAACCAAAAGTGATACTGTAAATAAACAAATCTTGATTTGCTACACACATGGTACAGGTACGTGTGTGTTCATGAGCTCGGCTTCCCTCTGAAGCAGACATTTCACTTTTGATGCTCTGGCTCTGTTTGCACTCACTTATCTGTCTGCAAACGGCCGTGTTGACTCAAATTGCCCCTGCAAAGCTGCCCAGCCTCTTCATAGCCAGGACTGACCCACAGTCTAGGTTTGACACTGGCAGGCACTCTGTATGTAAAATGTGCCTCTGCTTTAATATATTCATTTCTAAAATTATGGTCTACGTTGTTCCTGGAAGGGCCTACAAAAGGACATGAAATGTTAAAAGGAGAGGGTGTGTTTTAAAAGCAATTGTAATGCCAGAGAGGGGAATTTTTTTTTTTCTCTTTTCTGAAACACTAATTTCTATTCTGCATCTGTCTACTCGTTTACCCTCTGGTAACACTGTTGGCTCCCCCTTTCCCAACAGTTCTCTCTCTCTCATGGAAAAACTGGGCAGGAAGAGGTCATTGAAAACATTCTTGGGGATTGAGGCTACCAGGGCTTGTTGCTGCACAATTATGCAAGCAGATCCTTTTGAAAACAACTTTTAAGAAGGAAATAGGGAGCTTATAGTGAACAAGTGAGAACAGTACTTAGTGTGACTGTGTGCCTAGTACTGACTTTCTGGTCTTAGACTGTAAATTGGGCTGTGCTAAGGTATAGCTGAAGAACATGAAATTGAAAGGCTACCAAAATATCAGATAGCTATCTTTATGTTCCTCATTTTAGGCTTTATTCTGTAATTTAAACTCTTAGTGGAGAAAACCTGAAATTCTACACAGTATGCATTTAATAGCAAAGAAAATATAGCTGTGTGAGCATAGGTGGCAAACTCCAAACTTACACTTGTTGTTATACAAGTCATTTCCCGTGAACAATTTGGGCATTTTTTGGTCTAGTTTTTGTTTTTAATAGGACACTTTTTTAAGGGGTTTTGAATGCTGAACTTAGAGCTGAGCTAGGCAAACACAGTTATGGATCCCGAGTAATCTTTCATTGCCAGTCAAAGTAATGACTTTCTTTTGCTTGCCGTTTTTCTTTCTCTCTCTCACTTTGATTTATACCCTGGAGTTTTGCTCAGTGATTTTTCAGAAATTGCAGAGAAGTTAAAATAAACATGTTTAGTGCTGAACAGATTCATCTTCTTTTCATATTTTCCCTCTAGTTCTTTGCCATGTTCACAGAACTGCCATGCACAATGTCTGCCTCTGGATGACAGCCCCTGCCATGCTCTGAAACCACAGCTGTCCCACACAGAGATGTCCTTTTGGGGCAAGTTTCCCCTGTGTAGGGGAGGCAGTAATGTGCCCTTAAACTCCAGGTTAGGAAATGTCTCTTGTCTAGGTCACTGGTTAAGTTATCACGTCTGTATGCGCAACCACCTCGACTTGGCTGCAAGTCTACTGCGGACACTGGGAGGCTGTGCAAGGACAGGGTCCAGCTGCAAGGTCAGGGTCTGAATTTGGGAAATACCTCTTCTATTGACTCTGCAATGTCACAGATTCACTTCAGGGGAAAAAGATATGAAACTGATAGTTCCTGGCTCCAACACGTATTTGTTAAATTCTTCTCTCCTCTCCTTTTTTGATAGTGTTTTTTTATTTCATGTTTTTCCTGTTCAACACATGTTCACCAAGCTGACTGAAAATGATATTACATGTGCTAAATCTTTCATACTGATCAACTATATGTTCAGGAACACTGGATTTTTCATTTAGATGAGAACATGTTTGTCTCATGTTTGCCACTGATGGCTACAACTACAGCCCACTTTACAATAATAAACAGGTTTGAGTCAGAGGGGCTACTTATAACAAATGAGGGTAGAATTTTAAGATAAAAGTTTAGAGTGATCACATTTCTTTTTAAATGCTCTTATCTTTGTTAAGTTGTGTTACAAAAATTCAAGGCTAACATTTAATAGATAGAGGGTGCAAGCTGCATGAGTAGAGTCATTATTAAACTGTGTTTATCCAGTTCACTGTAAACTGATTCTAGTTTATTTTTATACCACTGCCACTGTGGAAAAGCAGGACTTGGAACAAAAAAATCTAAACACACAAACAAACAAAAACCAAATCAAAACCCCTCAGCTACTCACAGCTGTGCAGATGTCCCTAACCAATGCTCCTTTTACGCTAATGACTTCAGATATTAATACCAGGGAAATCTCCCATCCTTGGGTAACTGCCACACACCCACTTCTGTGGATGCCTCTTTCCTCTTTTGCTTTGTCTGCTTTACGGCTCCTTTGCATTTTGCTCTTTGTCATTAACAGACAAGTGGCATATTGCACTCCCACCTGGTACTGTGTTTTCCTGACTATATGCCTGCAAGTAAAAAACCCACTGAATCGATGCCTTGCCAACATGTCTAAAGGTTGAAAAAATAACTTTAAAAATGCTGACATGTATTTGTTTGCTCAAAACAAACCTTATGTCTGTATTGTTAGAAGCTCTAATTGCCTAGGGAATTTCTTCCTCTGACTGTGTGAAAGTTGACAATAAAAAGAAATCATCTTACAGGGAAGTTGTTTTTTTTTTTATCTCGTTTTACCAAATTGTTTCACTATGAATCAAGGTTGTAACTAAGACTACAAAGCAGCAAAAGGAGATGGGGCTTTCATTCAGGCCTTGTTTTGCCCTTAGCCCTGACTTACGACCCTGTGTCCTGGGACATCCCTGCTGCTGCAGAGGTGGTGACAGCTCTGCCTCCATCTGGGAAGAATCCCCTAAGTCCAAGCATGACAAGGGGAGGACCCTGGGACTAAAAGAACAGGACCAGAGAAGCTGCTACTGTAGAATAAGGCTACTGGGGTTAGAGGTGTCCAGAAGTCTTTGGACAAGATGCCTCCTTCCTGTTCCATGGGTCCAAAGTAAACGCTGGCACTTAATAGCTTGCAGATATCACTGCAACAGAAGAGACTAGAAGAAAAACAGTATCTGTCTAAAAAAGCCTCAACTAATTCTCCTGTATCATCTAACCCTGCACTGGAATCAAATATTTTCAAAGAATCATTGGATCCTTTTGGTTAGAAAATACTGTAAGATCACCGAGTCCAACCACTGCCAAGTCCACCACTAAACCGTGTGCCTAAGCACCACATTTACACATTTTTTAAGTGCCTCCAGTGATGGAGGCAGCCACTTCCCTGGGCAGCCTTTTGATGAAGAAATTTTTCTTAATATTCATTCTAAACGTCCCCTGGGGCAATTTGAGGCCATTTCCTCTTGTCCCATGGCTTGTTACACGGGAGAAAAGGCCAGCCCCCAGCTGGCTACAACCTCCTTTCAGGTACCAAAAGTGACTGTGCAGAGGGGGCTGTGCTGCAGCTCTGGGGGCTGCTGGGAGCCAGCGGGCTTGGCAGCAGTGAAAGTGGCAGTGTTACTATCCCAGGATCACCTCAGCCACGGAATCAAAGCCAGAATGGGAAATGTCCTCCACAGAAGCTTTGGGAGCCACTCCTCTGGCATGAGTACAGCGTCTCTCCCTTCTGCAGGGCACTGCGCCTGCAGAAGCAGCAGCTCAGGGGTGAGAGCAGTCGGGTGGGACAGGGACTCAGTCTCAGCTGCTGAATAGTAGTGTCTCAGGGGAAAAGATTACTAATATTTTATGTAAAGCACATGTAACTTACCGTGATTTCATCTGAACTCTTGTGCAAGGTCTGGGGTGGAAGCTTCTGTTACTGCTGGTACTTTTTCCATAGGGTCTGACATAGAAAGAACTGCAAATGAGGTGGGATACCCAAGGTTTCTAGCTTTCTTTGCAAAAACAGGGTGTAATGTGCTGAAGAGGGAGTGTCAATCTTTGGCTTTCTTAAATTTCCTGGCTATTGTTGATTTATATCAGATCCTTAAAGCTATTTAAGCACAGTATTTTGGTATTTCCTTAGTAAAATGAGTGAAAGGGATGACATATTTCATGGAAGATTATGTATGTATTCTTCTCAGAAAGACCCAAAGGGTCCGTTTGGCATCAGCATGTCCATTAGGCAATTGTTGTTGAGAAGCATAATATGTACCAGGTGGACTTTGTGTCTCCTAGAGGTTTGTCATGCTGTCTTCCCTTAAGCAGATACCTATAGCATTTTTTGTATGGCCTATATACAAAATTTAGTTTATTTATACTGTATACCAAACCACACTCCATAAAACTCTCAGGTCTCTCTTATAAAACACTTGCTTAGGATCTGTGCCATGTGTGGAAAAATTCTGTACCAAATTACATTTTACAAGTTTTCATGCATTTTCATTTAGATGATTTATCACCCTCACAAGAAAAAGTATTTCAAAGCTCCAAAAGGAAGCATATACCATATGACTACTGCCAGTTCTTACTTCTAATTAAACTTGTCCTGAAATAAAACAACAATAAAGAGTGTATGAAAATAAGTACCTTCAGAGTAATTATGCTAATTCTTGTATTTCTCTGCTCTTACTAGAAGCCAATGACAATTCTAGGAGCAATTCACAAGGACATTCATTTTTATCAGTTCACACTCGCCCTAAACTAATGGCCCTTCCACATTTTTGTCAAAGTGGTGATAAAAACACTGAGATCTCCAGGTGAGAGCTGATTTGAAAGCTTTGCTTTCCTGGCTGGAGACAGCAGAAGCCAGGCAGCCTGGGACCATATGGAGTTCCCCTGTGACAGTGACAGTCCTCATGCTGCACTGATTTGGCCAGGGGTCAGCCAGAAGTTCAGTCCAAATGCAGGGACTCAAAAACAGGGAGGGCAAACTACAGCTAGGTTGGATGGACAGAAAATAGACCACAGTAAGGCTTCTTTTCATCTTTGTCTTGCTCACCTGCAAAATGGTCTTTCCCAGACAAGAAGTTTCTCCCTCTGAAGAGCACCAGCTTTCAGTTCAGGTCCTTCTATGTGTACCTTAAAAATGTCCCCATCAAACTCCAAGCATGGCATCCAAGCAAGCAAGCATTACTTACAAGGATGGCAATGGGTTGATGCTGTGCCATGTCCTCCCGAGCTACCTACAAGATTTGTAATGCTTACTATAAAGTATGGGAGTATTTCTAATTTGAAGAGCACAGCAATCAGATTTCTAAATCCAGATCATGTCTTTACCACTCACTGATACCATCACCAAATCATTAAGCCTGCATTACTCTGTTTCTTAAACCTGAGCCATGTGCAATGGCAAGTGAAAAGAAGGTCCAAAAATAGTAAGACACTGAAAATGTGGGGAAAAGTCTTTATATTTCAGACATCTTTTTTCTTCAACTGTTTTAGGTTTTTTTCTTCATAATACTAGAACTGAGATTCTTTTTCTCACTGATTAATTCTGTTTTAGTTCAGGATTTGCAACTAAATTACTGGAAATATTGTAACAGCAACTTCTCAGAGTCTAAATGAAGTAAAGTCCAAGCTATTACAGAATATATTCAGCAGCTACAAAGAAGATGCTGCTTTGACTTGAAGGTCCAAAAAAAATGTTTTTCTCACTGAAAGATAATAGCAAAAGATAGTAAATATCAGCTGAGAAAAAAAAAAAAACCAAAATCACTTGAATGATAGGGAAATATTGATCTCTTGTTCTAAAACTCATGCACACGCTCACACACACACAAAAAGGAATGGGGAGGTAGGGTGTACCCTTTCGGTAAATGAGGAAGATTTGCCGTTTCTAAAATGAACAGTATGAATCCCCAACCATATGTCACAGCCTAAATGTCACATAAAAGTTGCATGGGTTAAATTGATACATTATTACAAGTTAAATAACCAGAGGGGAGCATTAGTCAAAAGCTTGCTCCCACCAAGGATTTGATATATAGTTTCTGAGAAAAAAAAGGAGACTGCTCGATTCCGAAACAGGCCCTGGAGACATTCGGATATTATCTAATAGGAAGAGAGTTTATCCTGGAACAGGCCACAGTGCATGAGAGTGGCTGAGCAGGATGAAAGACTCCAATAGCAGAAGCACAAGGTAGTATCTATCATTCCACCCTTTTCATTTTCCAGCCAGACATATGGCTGAATCTTGTAATTTAAATGCAGATTATCTGTGCCAGCAGGAGTGCCTGAACATCCTGGAACCAGTGTCACGTTTCAGTAGGGGTGTCAGTGACTGTTTCGTGTTGCATAATTTCAAAATATTTTGTTCTCTGCCAAATTTCAGTATTTTTTATGCTTTTAAAGGATGGATCTCCCTTTTACAGATGCTTTTTACTCTTCTAAGGGAAAAAACATTCACTGTTGTTTTTCTGTGCTACCTGAAAGCTAGTTTGTCTCCTAGTTACACAGGAAGAATGAATCTCTCCGTTTACAGCACCAGGATGGCTGAACTGCAGAGCGTTTGGCCTCTTGGCCTGGGACAGAGCTGTAGTGTACAATGCACACTGGTGAGCTGCATGCCAAGGGCCTTTTGATGCAGACACATCCTTTAGTTGTGTAAGCATGGGTTTAATTGAAAATCAAAGTCAGTAGATATATGGGTATAGGTATATAGGTGTTAGCACATGAAATTTTTTATCAGATTTCTTTGGGGAGCAGGCATTGATAGCAACGCATACACCTTTCAAAATTATATTGGGACTTGGACAAAATCCACATGCCTAAACCCCAGGGATCCAGCCTGCCTACTCTCTAGCACTGTCTAACTCACTAGGTGTTTACTCTCCAGAAATATACTGATTTGCTGTCAAATCCCACAAAAAAAATTTTTGAGCCAGCTCAGATGCATCCTGGTGTTAGGAAATGTCCCATGTCTTTCACCTAAAATGTGTCATTCTCTAGACTGACCACACAAGATGCCCAATCTGTTCTGAAATTCCCAGAGGGGCCTTAACTTACTGGACTCCAAGTTGAACTTTCAGGGTCTTTCTTCAGTGTTTGCCATCTCACCTTGGAAATGGGAAGATTTTTGAACTACCAGTTTTTTAGGGTGCAGCTCTTAAACACCTCAAAAATGCTTAAAACACAATGTTGGAGAAATTTGTAGAGGGAGTAAGCTCTGCTGTTGCTCAAGTTAAGCCACTGTGGTGGCACAGGAAAGGCTTCATGGGCAGAATGAGAACAGGGCAGAGTAAGCCTGTCTGCCTCAGCAGAGCATAGCTCAGGGGAGGTATAGATGCCTCAGGGGGTACTGAATGCTGAGAAACTCACATGGAAAGACATGGGCATCCCCAAAGGCACAGTGGTGGTATGGCCCAGCATGTAGTTGTTTTCAGGTCACATCTGTGTGGGCAACCAGAGCAGAGGTCCAAACATTAGCCTGCAATTAGTCACATAGCTAAATTCTTGGTGTGAGCTGGTGCTATTTTGGCACTTGTCACCAGGGGTAAGCCACATCAGGTCTAGGACTGACATGAAAAATTCAGTTGTGGCCATGGCAAGGACTAGGAAGTTCCAACTGCTAAGATTCATCTCCCAATTAAAAGATAAATGCTTTTTACAAAGGCTACTTTTTAGAGTGGAAGTAGGTAGCATATTATGATGCAGGACCCAGGAGAATTGACTGGATAATGTAGTGGAGTGATAAAACAGCATTCATCCTGAGCGCTGTAGAAGAAGTCACACTACACAGATGAACTTAACAACCTCTGTGGAGAGAGGAAATAGATAGAAACATGTTTTGAACATATCTTGATAGAATACCATTACTTTGTATATCCAAACAATGCAACTTTTCTTTTAGCTTATGTGCAATGAAAAAAAATAATTTAAATAAAACTGCATCAAATGGGACATAACCCAGTAAAAAAAACTTCAAACTACAGTAAATTTATCTGCAGGGTGAAAAATACATCCCTCAGGTAGCAGTTATTATATTTATTTCTAAACTAGTATGCGTGGTACTGTGAGGAGCAATGGAACGTGTAAAAAAATGTACATTCTTAAGATGTACACAGAAAAGAAATGACAAACTGAGAAGCTCATCAAAACTTGTTTCAAAAAGTCATTGTAATGTCTTTGTAAAGGTTGTTTGATTCTCTGATTCTCCTTCAATTGCATACTAGAAGGGGAAAATCCTTCCTATAAACTTGCATGCAGGGTGATTAGTGAGCAAAATGGGAGACAAAAGTGATAAAGGACAAGGCAAGCTTTTTTTTTTTTTGGCATTACTGTTCTTGCCACTGAATGTCCAAATGCCTCTTTAGCAAAATGTGTTTGATAGATTAGGAATGAAGGACTGTTTCCACATTTTTTGATGCTTGTTAGGAATTGGTAGGAGAGAGCAGATCAGCATTTGACAGTCTTCTTTTACAAGCATGTTCTTAAAATCTCCACGTTTTAGTGAGAGATACTGATGTGCTCAATCTCCAAACCCCAGACTTTTAGGTTTGTCTTTGCATATTTCAGTTTAAAATCTCAACCAAGAAAATAATAATTTTCTATGCCTTGTAAGCTTTGATCCTTTGAAAATGTGACTTAATGAATTCTGCCTTTTGCCTCTCACCTAGATAAACAGTCTTAAAAAAAACCAAAGAAACAAAAAACAAACAAACAGAAACACCAAACAAATTAATGCCATCAACAACAGTAACAAATGTCCTGCCTGTGAGCACAATTAGTAAGAAAACAGCCTTAGTGGTGTTTAGCCTGCAGACACCAATGGAGCTCCACAGCCATAGATTCTAATTAAGGAATTGACTTTTCAAGAAAGATTAAAATAATGAAATGCATTTAGCTTTGCTAAATGATGACAGGGAGGGAATAGGACAATCCTCAGCAACAATAAGAAGATTGTAAACAGCAACAATGAACAAGAGCTGTTTAAAGGAAGAGAAAGAACATTTTCTTAGGCACCAAGAATAATAAGGAATAATAGATGTGTAGATAGAATAAATAAGTTCAATGTTGATTGTTGGTATTCTTATTATATTACATCTTTTGAATGAACACAGAAATGTTTCTTGCCAAGGATTGATTTATTCATGACCAGGGAAAATGGAAGGGCTCTGATTTACCTTCTTACCACTGCCAAACATAGCCTCCAGTTTCATGTGACCTAGGAGAGGCTGTACCACTGTATATCCACTCATCATGGAAATGCTTGCATCAGGTCTAGTTTCTATGCAAAAAACTGTAGAAATGTTCATCAGAAACAACATTTACAGAACTGCAAACCCACTTCATCTTTCGAAGGAGCAGTGGTGAAGCCGCAACATTGCTGCTGCAGCGAGAGAGGAGGAGCGGTCAGGAAGGCAGCATTAGGCTGTACAGTGCAATGTGCCCGTGGTTTTGGCACTGCATCCAAGGGCAGGAGGTGTTCTGTCTCTAGAAGGAGCTTGAGTTGATCCTTGGCTTCACCACTGGAATTGCTCTGTCAGTTGTCTAACCAGCTTGGTGGAGAGACAGAAATAAACCTGAAGTCTTTATAGTCTGCTACTGCTGTTCAATCCTGCCGTAGGGATTTCTCCTACTCACTTCCAAGAAAGAAAAGTTTTGGGGTTAGAATAGCTCCAGAGCTTCTAAGAACACAAAGCTTCTATTTACATATTCCAAAAGCCAAACTCAGCATTAAGTTAAGCAGTTCTAGATTATCAAGATTCAAGCTCGAGCAGATGTCTGGTTGCAGCAAATGCTAATGTTAATAACTCTCATTAAAAACACTGTAGTATAAAGCATCACGTTTTCTAGGTCTTGATAGCAAAGGTGTATGTTATTATTGCTGAGAGAAGTAGTGTCTTCAAATTAAGCTGCAGTGCCCATTAAAGCTCTTGTAGAAAAGTATAACCACTTCCAATGAAGTCACAGGATCTAGAGATGGATATGGAGCCAATACACAGCTCTGGGTGTTGAAGTTTAGTGGTGAATCCAGTAAGACTCAGAGATTGCCTTCTTCTTTTATCACCTGGAGACAATTTCTGATAGTCCCTCGCAGTGTTTCTTTTCAAAGAGAAAAATAATCACCTTTGCTCCTCCCTACTAACATTAAATACTCTGCTTTTCCTCTAGTATGTGGGAGGTGAACACTTTTCCTCCATTCTGTAATGTGGACAGGGCTGAGGATGTACTATTTCTATTGTGATGTTTGTATCAACATTTTGCACCAGTTATTCAATTAGGGAGACAACTGGGACTTATTTTTTGTTCCTCTCCAGAGGATGCATGCAAGTGTAGCATTACTGTGCCCACCATGCAATTGTAATGGTGTGTGATGGCAGTATTTCCAAACAGTATATCCCACAACAAAAGGTCAGCAAGTAACCACTCAGACAGGCACAGTGTCAGACTTCCTTTCTACCTGACATGCAATCTTCCCAGAAAATGAAGACAGAAATTACTGAGTACATTTGTAAAACATAGAAGGTGGTGTGTGTACAAAACCAATTAAGGAAAGAATTGCTTTTTGCTGCTTTTTTTCTAGTGCACTCTTTTGGAAATTAACCTCCATATACTAATTAACCTCTGGGTGACTTTATGTAAATTAGATGGCATTCTTTGCTGTATTGCTATGGTCGTGTAAGTGATTTACAGTGATACAAAACACTTTAAAGGTAGCCAAAAAAGTTTCTTTTTAATGTTTTACACTTTTAAGATGTTGGAATGATCAGGTCTCTTGGAATGAGAGATAGGTGAGAAAGAGGGATAGATGAGGAGGAGAAAAGGTGAAAAGTGATGTCCAAGATACTGGGAAGTTACACATTCATGGTCCACATCATCAGCTTGATAAACACGCCCAGGACTGCTAACTCAATGTAGATGTTCAAATTAACATAATCTCAGGACCTAGGCTCACACACTGAAAATTGATATTAAGCATTTTAACTGGAGTCTTAGAGCCTGTGGTGATTTTGGAGAAGTAATTTCAGTAGATCAGAAGTATCACTTAGGAAGCCAGGTGACTGGTTCCCTTATGGTGTACAATTAGTTTTCTAGTTTGTCTGAGACATCAGGGAACAAAGAGTCATGTGAAGAAATTTAACTAAGGAAACAGTGCCCAGATTTATTAAGATCTGCTGTTATACCTGAAAGATTTCAGACCAGACTTAGCCTAGGTGACCTGGTGTTACCCATAACTACCCAAAGCACTTGGGACAGCAAAGATATGAGGAGCAACCAAATCAGTGTCAAAAGAGACTGATGTCCATGTGGAAGCCAATTGTGACTTCTGATGTCCACTGAAGTGTTTGGTATGACAAAGATGTCTAGTGATACCAGCAAAATTTAGAAATCTATCTTAGGATGAGATGAGTCAGTCCTTAAAGGTGAGTGTCTCTCTCCATTACAGAGGGTGCAAAGGAAGTTGTTCCTGATGTAAATGCTTACAGTACACATTTAATAATACATAGCCTAGTGCCTCACATAAGCACATCTAATCTAAGTAGTGGAGCTGGGAGATAAGAGATGTAAGAAGTACAACACCTAGGTGCCTGCTATATATTACTGTTGTTGCTATAATTGTTATTATTCATGACATATGTATTAAAGCATTAGACATTAAAATGTGCTTGTTACATCTATACATGTCATACATGGTCAAGGTACGGATGCATCATTTAAACTTCTTAAAAAAAGAGCTAATTAACCCCCTTGAAAAGACAGCTGAGGTGGTCAGCTCAAAAGAGAACTAAGGCGTGACCCCTGACCCCCAAAAACTACTGCCTCACAGCCCATGCCTAGGCTCCTTACATGCTGAGACAGGAAATTTTACTATATAACTGCTTGTAGTCATTCTTGGTTAGTTTAAAAGACTCCCTGCTCAGTACTCTGGGTATGGTGAATCCCAGGCACCTGATTCTCCTTGTGACTCATACAGAATGGGTATTTTCCACTTCACAGTATGAATTCAGAACTGGGAGTCTACAAGCGACGTGTGGTGAAACTCGGTATTGTCACGTTGTGTGTGGATGTATCCAGGTATCTGGAAGTTTAGCACAGTAGCAGCTAGCCTGTAGGCACAGAAATTTTGCTGGATTTACCCTGTCATCTGTGAAATGTTCAAACACTTGAAACAATGCCAAACAGCCACCTGGTTCACTATCTGCATCAAACAGTGGATAGTCAGGCTGAGAGATTTACTTCAGAGTACTCTAGGGTATAAAAAGGAAAAATTTAGATAAACAGTAAGGGAAAATTATATAATTAATTATATCATTATGGCATTAGACAACTTTGCACGATGCTATTAGCTGGGGGAATGAGTTTTCAGTATGATGGAGAGGGAGGTGTGGTGATAGCCCCAGTGATGAGGTGTTTTGTCCTCAGGGCATCCTGACCATCAAAGTCTCCCCAGTCACTACACTGGGAGAACAACCTGCTTAACATCTCCCCTCCACCCACCCTTTTCGCAATACACCGGTTCCTGTGTGAAGTGGGGGGTATGTCAAACTCAGAAAGACATCAAGGACATTTCTAAGATGCTGTTTCCCTTTGCTCCCTCCATTTCTGCCAAAAAGAGGCATTCAGTTAGCAGGACCTTTGGCACGGCAGCACCAAGGCTGCCAGCAGGGCACTGTCCAGAAGAGCCGGTCACTCCATAGTGTGCATTCAAACCTCCATCCAGCATTTATTTGTGCCTCGGTTGGAAAGCCAGGTTCCCTCCTGGCTCCAGCATATAAAAGGAGAGAGGTGGTTTCTGAGGCTGAGGCATGGTGATGCCTTGCAATCAGCCCCAGGTTTTCCAGGTTCAGCGTAACTTTGCACTGCCACAGGAGACATAGCAAAGACAATGGCATGGGAGAGGCACCCATAATAACGCTTTGAAATGAAAAGAAAGCTTGTTCAGAGCAAAAACGTGCAGACTAAGGAAAAGGACAGAGCTGCCTTTTCTCTCTACCCCACGGCTGGCCTCATGCTCTGGTGTGTTTCCATGGAGGCTGCTGCTGTCACTACATGGCTCACGCTGGAGTGTCACATTGGATGGGGGCCAGCTCAACAAGAAAAATAAAGTGAGTTTTTAAGAGGTAGTGTGGTAAATGTTCTTCTCAGCCTGGCTACCAATATGTGCTGTCTAGCCTGAGGCACACAGCACATATGGGTGAAGCTACTGAGGTTTGGTACTTTTAACTTCTTGAGTCACTTTTTACAAAACCAAAGGAGGTGCATTAGACTAATTGAGGAAGGAAAAAAAAAGGTAAGGAAAGGCAAAGCCGAGCAATCTGATCCCAACAGATTTCCACTGCCCATTTCTCAATCCTTATTCTGGGGTTTACAGGCTTTTCTGCATACTGGGAGACTTTCCCTGCTGCTCAGGCACCAGCAGGGCGAGCAGCTGTTCACAGCAGCAGACGGCCAGGATAGCAAAGCACCCTGGCCATGCTGATAGGGCCCGGGCAGGTGACAGTGTCCAGGACAGCAGCAGGTGCTGGCATTTGGGCTACCTGCCTGGGGCAGCTGTAAGGGTAGTCCTGCCTTCCCACTCTTCCAGCAGCTGCTGGAGGAGGTAGCCTGGCTCCAACTTCTCCTTCTGTGAGGGAAGTTCAATTTTACCTCCACTACTAAGGTTCAAATGAGTTCTGGTGCTAAGTGCTCCACAGAGAATTTGGCCAGCCCATTTGGGGGAGGTTGTGGTAGACAGCCTTCTACCAAAGGTGGTAGTCTTCCAGCAAAGCAAAACATAGGTAATGTCTGCTCTTCAGAAATCTGCTCCTCTCTCACTAACGGTCTGTCAAGACACTTCACCAGTCATTCTGCGGTGTGCCCCTGGGCTTCTGGAAGAGCATCACAACCTCCTCCTCTTTTTCCCATCTGTCAGCTCAGTAGCAACAATAGGGCAGACTGGAGTTTCTTTCAGCTCATTCGATTTCTATGGTTAACATTTGCCAAATGCTCAACCATTTGTAAAAATCATGTCATCAGTTGTCATTAGAAAGAAAATTGATAACTGGTACTTACTGAGCCTTGCAGTCACTCAAACAAATTCATTCTCTTAGTTCAAATAACAAAAGCCACACAAGTCTAGACATTAAGCAAGTAATTGCTGCAATACAATGCTTAGATTTTTTCAACTGTTAGATTGATACCCAGTGGCACAATTATGGTTAATAATCTGTGTAATTCAGCATTAAAAAAACCCCATATAACTCATTAAAAATAATTTATTCATCTGTAATGTCATATGTACAACTGAGTCCAGATAAAGCCTCTTAATGCTTGTGAGACATCAACATTTCATATCCAGAAAGCATACTATCCAGAAATCGCCATGCCCATGGATATGGCCATGATGTTCAGGTGCAAACCCAGGCATTTCAGGCCAATCTAATGACATAAGAAGAGAGTTGAAAAGAACCATTTTTCATCTTCAACCACAGAATCACAGACTCTGTTGAGTTGAAAGGGACCCATCAGGATCAGAAAGTCCAACTCCTGGCCCTGCAGAGGACACCCCAGGAATCACTCCATGTGCTTGTGCATGTTGTCCAAACTTCTTGAACTCAGCCAGGCTTCGTGCTGTGACCACTTTCCTGGGAAGCCTGTTCCAGTGGCCAACCACCCTCTGGGTGACAAACCTTTTTCCTGATATCCAACCTAAACCTCCCTTGGTTCAGCTTCATGTAATTTCCTCAAGTCCTGTCATTGGTCACAAGAGTGAAGAAATTGGTACCTGCCCCTCTGCTTCCCCTGGTGAGGATGTTGAAGACTGCAATGTGGTCTCCATTCAGTCTCCTCTTCTCCAGGCTGAACAGACCAGGTGACCTCAGCTGCTCCTTGTAAGGCTTCCTCCAAACCCTTCACCATCCTTGTTGCTTTCTTTTAGACACTCTCTAATAGCTTAATGTCTTATATTGTGACGCCCGAAGCTGCACACAGCACTCGAGGTGAGGCCGCCCCAGTGCAGAGCAGAGCAGGACAATCCCCTCCCTTGCCCAGCTGGTGATGCTGTGCCTGATGCCCCCCAGGACATGGTTGGCCCTCCTGGCTGCCAGGGCACTGCTGACTCACGTTCAACTTGCCATTGACCAGGACCCCTGGTCCCTTTCCTGACAGCTCTGTCCCATTTCTAATCTAATTCTTAATAATTTCGATTCTTGAGGCTGGATAAATGTTTCCTGAATCCAAGAGACCCTGGTACTGGAAAAGCCAAGATGCACAGCTTTGAAATCCAAACAGAAGTTATCCATGTAAATACCTTAGTAACACTGGAAAGCATTTGTAAGACAGGAACAAGGAATGCTGCATGAGTAAAGAAAAAACATCTAAGTGCTTATTTATTTGGAGATTTATTCTGTTGTAGTTTATTTAACACCTCAACAGAGAAAAAAGAACTTTGCTAAATTAAAAACAATTGGAATAAAAAATGGAAATTCTTGAAAATATTTGTTATATCTAAAACTTGTCAAGAAAAGCATGAAAGATGATTACGATAATATCTGCAAAGAAGATCTCCCAGGTGTTTGTGGCTGCCTACTAGGTGCAAAATCAGATCCATGCCCAGCTGAATGTATCCCTCTGGTAACCTGACTGCAGAACATTCCTTACTCCCGTGCACAACCCCTAGCCATTTCTGAAACATTTCTTCTGGCTTTGAAACTTCTCCTCCAGGTCTTTAACATGCAGAACTTCTTTCAGAGCCTATGGAATCCACGCACAGGGAACAAATTAGACATCAACAGTTTCACAAAGACAGTGGAACATAAAATTACCTGGAGCCACAGAGAACACAACACCGTGGGAGTTACAGGGAAAACTGGTAAATATTGTCCCATACTATGTCTCCATCTTACCAAAAGAAATGTAGTAGCTTTAATATTTATGTGAGAATACTGTATGCCTCTCTTTGTAAAGCAGTTTAAAAGATGACCCCCCCTTTTTTTTTTGGTCTCCTAAACAACCAAACAACACAGTGTCTAATAAAAGGAGCTGAAACGATGGAATTGAACATAGACCTTAAAATGATGTGAAAAATTTTATTTTATATATATATAATATATATCACCCTATATTATTAGGGTGATATTTAGGTTAATAAATTCAGTTACAAACTGCAGAGTTTTGAAACAAAAATCCAGAGTAATCCATTCCATTCATGAGCATTGCATTGACATGGTGTCCAGAGCCAGGAAGTGCTTATCTCCTTTTCTTTTTTTTGCAAAAACATTAATCAGACATTGAAGATATGCACAAATCAAAGCCCTCCCCAGAACATATTCTTTGATGATTTCCTACTTCTTATTAACTTTTGCCAGTCTTAGGTTATACTAAATAAGGAACTGTTCCTCCTGTTCTTCTGCATCTTGACTAAGATCACAACCCTTTAAGGGCTCTTGCTAAAAGAAGGCAAGTTTAAAATGAAAAAAAAAAAGGGTGATCTCAGTCCAAGGTTATAAAAAGGGCACAGAGCTTTTGGATCAAGGGAGTGAAGCATTAACACTGTGTGGCCCTGCTTTCTTAGAATATGTGTCCTGGCAACATTGCTAGTCTAAATCTGGCAAATTTAATATTTTGATCTCCGTCCCTGGAGAAAAACATGCACCTATTAATTATATCTGATTATATTTTTCCCCTCTTGTGTAGCGTAACTGACTTATTCTCCATTATATACTTTATTGTAACACAGAAGGCTGCATTGTATATATTAACACTGCCATTTATGCACCAGGCTGGGTTGTGCATTTTGAGGGGGGTTTAAGGAGATTGGGTTGATGGGAAAATTTCCTGTTTAAGAACAAACCTGTTTAAGAACTGACCTGTTCAAGAACAAACAGTTAGTTTATATGAAGTACAGAAAAAAATACCAATATGGTGTCCAAAAGCTCTGATGCTCATACCCAAGGAATGGTACTGCTGATGCTTGAGAGGGTCCCATGAAATACAACCATGACACTTGTTAGTTGTAGTTCCATGTTTCAGGTTGGCTATTTTGGTTAATGGCCACCAAAAAGCTGATGATAAAGCTCAGCATTTGATGGCAGAGTATCATGCATGTTGAAACACTTCATAAGTAGGTTCAAAGAAACAGAAGTTGATGTCCTGACCCAAAAGAGTCTGTACCCTTGTGCTTCATGGCAGCTGTCAGATAAAGAGGCAAAGTCCACATATTCATGTTGAGCTTAACACCGATTTGAATGGAGAAAGGTGGAGGAAGCACTTGGCAGATGATCACAGGCTGGATTGCAAGACAGCAACCATACCTGAAAGGGGGGATCTGCTGATGTGGTCAATTCCTTGGCAAAGAAAACCTGTTTATTTGCCTGTATCCAAAAGGGAAAGCTTGTGAAAGGAATTAGTAATACAATCCTTCAACTGTAGGTATTTGAATTGATTATCTGTCAACCCAAAGGTTTCTCTAAGTTCAGCAAATGAACACACTCTGTCTTCTAAAATGCATCATGTAATTTGTTAAAGCTTTTGTCTAACCATGCATCCCAAATAAAAAATGCATTTAGGTTCTCATTTGGGTAGTAAGGTTGATTTCTTTGTGTTATTTATTTGAGTTAGAAAATTGAATACCATCTGAAATTGAATAAAGAATAGGTAACTTAAGTGATTTTTTAAAAATTAACTGGTGTTAATTGAAATAACAAATCTCTTCATATTCAGCACATTACTGATTTATTTCAGATGTATTTTTATGTGTTCCAGGCACACATCGTTAAAATATGCTATTGATTTTCTGTTTTCTTTTGTTTTGAGGTTCCAGTGTGCTCTCTGCTGGTGGTGCCATTCCCCATTTTGAAAAATGGTTGGTTATTAATAAAAAAACCCACCTTAATGCATGCTTAAGTTAAAGACAGAAGTTGCTAAATTGCTAAATTTTTTTGAAGAATATTATTTATTTGCACATGAATTGGGATTGGAGACAAAAATATAAAACAAGTAAGACAATGAAGAAAATTCTGTATCAGTGGAGGACAAATACAGGGGAGATGAGAGGCTGAAGAACATTACGAGGAGATTTTACAGTACCTTGTTTTTGGTAAGTTTTAGGAAACTCCATTAGGGGAAGAACAGCTACAGGAAGACTGGAAAGAGCCATCTGATACTGTAAGTGGTGGGACTCAATAAAAGTGAATCAGCAGTACTGCTCTGTAGGTAATATTGCAGAATTGGAGAAGGACTACGGAGAAAGTCTAAAATCACATATGTACACACTTGTCGAGCTTGTGAAAAAACAAGCAAACAAAAATGGTTAGTGGGCTGATTTGTTCTCCTGGCTTCAAAAGTATGATTTTCTAATTTTAGAATAATATATGACAATACCCTGTTAAGGTTCCTGTTTCAAAATTTAGGACTGTATTTCTGGCATGCTGAAAAGTCACACTGATTCATAGGAAATACAATTAAGGTTTCTTCTTTCAAGGGAAAAAAATTAAGAAAAAATAGAACTTTCTAAATCTTGAGAAATACTAAATGTTTTCAAAGTATTTCTGTGCTAAAATGTAATCCAGAACATTTTCAAACAGATGATGTATGTTCAGCTTTGTTAAGCTAGATGAGACTGGAAACAGAGGGGTCAGGTGTATGAAGTGAGCCAAGATGGTGATTTAGTAGGACAGGTTTTCCATAAAAGCATGTGATTGAGAACTACATTTCTCTATAAATCTGTGTTATATATCAAATACTAATGTGTAATATCCCTACTTCTGTATCAATCTATTGATATATAATCATGTAATACATTTCTCTTGCGAATGTAGCCACATATTTTTTTACTTTAGATACTGCCCTGCAAATTCATGTATATGGGTACTAGTTTTTAGTACCAGGCAATAGACCATGTAAACAGCCAACACAGCATATAATGAAGCTCACGAAGAACAAATTTTATCATCCCGTGTCAGTCAGCCAACCCCTCTTCTAGATTATTTCTTTAGATATATTGGATAAAGTAATAAAATATTTCTTAGTATGGCAAAATAAATATTGATGTTTTAAAATAGTTTATCTGAAATTCAATGGAAATGAGCTTTGTCTTTTTCCGAGGGCACAGCAATGTGTGTAACGTGATGTTTCTCTGTTACGCACCTTATCGCACTGTCTATGTGCAATCTTCTTCTTGCTATCACTATTCATTTTTCATGTGCCAAGTATTCATTAATCCTTTAACCTCGGTAGGTAGAAACCAGTTTTTCTCTGCAGAACACTCAGTGCTCCCTGTTCCAAGTGGTTAAGAAGGATGAATGTTGTTAATACTCGTGTTTTTTAATTGATAAATCTGAATATAAGCTACGCATCTGTCCAGGGAATGTTTCCAGCTGTCTTCTATAGTAGCCTGCTTCCTATGGGATTGCATATTTTATCTTTAAAACAAGTGTTACAACCTTAACTTTTGACTTCGGTAAAATCTAATCAATCACATATGTAACTTACCAGGAGTAGCTGTAACTGGTTCTGTATCTAAACTAATAGCACAAGGAAATACGTTGCTTGGGTCATTAGACTATTTTAACTCTATGCTCAGTTTTCTCCAAAGGAAATGATTATACTAGAGGCAACATTACATTAGCAAATCATGCCTAATCCCCTTTTTAGCTTGTGGAGACATATATTCCTGTTTATGGCCATTTTAACATTTCTTATTTACTGTTCTGCCTTTCTTAATTTTTTTTTCTTTTTTACCTTGCAGAAATAGGGGAAAGATGCAGGGACAAATAGTGAAGGGTTATGTTACCCAAACCATTTATGCCAAGAGGTGGCAGAGGACCATTACAGGGAGAACACTGGAAGCGATGAGTAGATATAATTCTGACAGCTGGCATGAAATCCTCTATGGGAACAAACATTGGTTCTGGTTCTTCTGGCTTCCTCAGCAAATATTGTGTTGATCAGCAAATATTAGTTTGTATTTACTGAAAGTAATAGCATTTTAGCAGTAATTATTTACCTGTGCTCTGCCTGGCTTTCTGTGTAAATACACAAGCTGTATGGGCATTTACAAACACCCTCACATGACAGGCCAACCTCCTAGACAAGGGATCCCTCCCTCTTTTTGCATTTTATTTACCAAACTATTGCTATGACTGGGATCCTCAGGGTTTGTTGAGCTGACTGAATTTGAGAGAATGAGGGGTGGGACTCATAAAGAACTTGCCGTTTTCTACCTGCACTGACCATGGCTTTTGCCAGGGGCCAGCACAGCACCCTGATTATCCACTAAGCTATTAAGCTTCCTTAAATTGAATCGACCCCGACCATTGCCCAGAAACCATCTGAGCAGGCAGGGCTGGTCAAAGCTCACCTGCAGTCTGGCCACACCGTGTTTACTCCATGCGACACGAACCACAGGGGAGGAGGCAGGAAACAGCCACATCAGCTTTACGTTAACAAAAGGCTCTCCAAGGTAAGGGAATCCCTAGGTAACCTGACAGGCCAACTTAATAGCTTCAGCACTGCTCAGGCATGGACCAGGATCTTTCCATGAAAATATTTCACTGTGTAAACACGTGTAAGAATACTTTTCAAAAGAAATAGAGATTTGCTTCTTAAGGTTTAACGCTCTCAAGATTAATATTTTTGTTTCCTTTTTGTTTTAAAAGTCCTTCTTTTAAAAACACTAATGGAACAAAGACTTTATGTTTTAAACAAACTTTAAGATTATGGAACCAGTTCCTCTGTATGTTGTTATTAAAACCTTTAGAACCCAGTATCTGCAGCCCTTACGTGAGAAAAATCTTCCCTACAAAGGAAGTTCTCAGTTTGCAGGGGCGCGACTCGGGCTTACAAGCGCTGACCAAAAAAAAAAAAAATCGCAACCCCACGCCTCACATACTTCTCACGAGCTGCAGTCTGGCTGTGCGAAGCAAACCAAATAAAAAAGAAGAGAAAGGCTTGCAGCGCTCAGCCCCAGGTAACCACGGGGGCCCGGCCCGGCCCGGCCAGACCGTCCGGCAGCGCGGCCCTGGGGCGGCCACATCGCCCAGTGTGTCCTTCCCCCCCGGGACGCCCCTCAGTGTCGCGACCGCATGTCCCCCCGGGGCCCCTTCAGCGCTGCTACCGCCCCGCGTCGTTCCCCCGGGGCTCCCCTGAGCTCTCCACCGCCTTGTTCCCCCGGGGCTCCCCGAGGCGCCCCACCGCCTCGCTCCTTTGAGCGTCCCCTAAGCGCCGCATTCCCCCCCGCTTC
>VZRZ01006610.1:1653097-1675371 GCA_013398175.1 Climacteris rufus
TTATTTTTTTCCCCTTCCCCGTGCTGCCGGAGGCTTTGGCAGCCGCTGCTGTGCTGCTGCTGGCAGGTGCCCGGGCTGGAGGCTGGTGGGATGACATCACCCCCTGGGTGACACCCATGCGCGCCCCTCTCCGGGCCAGCACCCCCACCCGCTCGCCCCCAATGCCTCCAGAACAACAGTGCTGCTATTTTCATCTCTGTATTTTTTTTTTTTTTTTCCCCTTTTAGGATTTTTTTTCCCCACCGTTTCTTTTGCTGTGTCTGGTACCTGGAACTGGGAGGAAGGGGGCAGTCTGAGGTGCACCCTTTTTGTGCGGGGAAAAAAGCTTTTCTACAGAGACGTATGCCATAGGGCATTTAATGAGTGAGTGCATGTATGCCGGGTGGGCTGGGAAGGAGTTTAGGATGATATAGGAGATACTGTCTGTTTTCTGCTTCTGATAGGGAGGCGATATAAGACATGCAAATAGGGGGGATGGGAAATTACGTATTTTTAATTCTGTTTTTTCCCCCAGCAATAGTTGATAATAATATTTCCAGGCCTTTCTTTGCTCTCTTGTAGAAAACCCTTTTCTGGAAAGGCCCCTGAGAGCCCAAGAGAACTCCATGTAACAACTTTTAAAAATAAACTTAAAGATTCCAGGACAGGCTAATCGTGGAGTGCTTTGCCAGCTGTTTCTGTCAGGGTGAGCTAGACCTGAACACACACGAGCAGAGTTTCACTCCAAATGAGAGGAGGCAGAAACGTGGTGGGGCTGAACTAGCTCTTCTTTCCCCAGGAGATGTTAGAATGGGGTCAGTGGAGGGCTTGGGCTGCAGAACTCTCTGGTAGTGACCATTTTCCCCTTTGCCTAGTCCGGGGTGGTGTGTGATGGTAACCACCACAGTTACATAGAAATGCAGGCCATGTATTTGAGGAAAATGGGCAATGCCTTTTTTGGGTGCTTGGGGAGCTCTCTGCCACACAGAGGGTTGCAGAAGGTCCATGTGTTTTGGTGCAGGTTTCAGTACCAGTGATAGGGTATCCCGTTGTTTAGCTTTTGGGTAGTCTATAAAACAATCAAAAGTTACGTGCCTTTTCTCATGGATGGGTGTGTGATAGCCACTTATGCAAGCATTCCCAAAGACAGAGTGCTGTAGCCTCCTTACTTCAGGCTGCCAGATGACCTATGTGAGCCTTGCACAGCTGCTGGCACCACTTTTCAGGTTGGCCAACCTCCTTGCTCCTTCCTTCAGTAAGTGTTGTTTGCTTTGTGGAATAGGTCTCATCAGTACAAGGTTGGTTTTGACCAAGTCTTAGTTCAAATCAAGTAAAATAGGAGAGTGAATGATGTGTTTGTGTATTATTAAAGATGGGAAAATGAAAACACTTATTTTTACTGAAGTGTCTTGCTTGTGGCTTTTGAAATACTATATCTTGATTTATTTTGTTGGAGAATTATTTTGGTTTGCCTTTCCTTGATATAACTACAAAATGAGTAAAAAAATTAATTTCCTGAAATAGAAATTTTGTTTTTAGAAAAGCTGAAATGGATGCAGCACCCAGACTTTGACCTTCTCAGCTCCTGACTAGTGGTTGTTTACTACAGCTGCAGCTGTGCGTCTTTGAAAGAGGAGGAGCTGCAAACACAAGCATGCTCACTTTTCCTGCTAAGAGGAAAACATGTAATAAGCGTGCTGTTTCAAAGTGAGATGTTAAGTAAAGTGTTGAGCTGCCAGGTTGTGGCTTTTGCTTTCCTTTGTGCAAGCTTTGCTGTATCTGTAAGAGAAATTTTGAGTCTCGCAAGTGCAAAACGTGAAAGCGTGAAATGACTACGTTTCCCATGCAGTAAAAAAATTTAGATTTTTTTTTTAAATTAAATGCATGCTTACGCTAGAAAGGAGAATTGCTTTTACACTGTAGTACTGAGGACACTGTCAACATTGTTTGTCATTGGAAAAAGTTCCGTGTAACCTTACCCTGTGTTCAACAACTGAACTTTAGACAGTCCTCTTGCTTCAACTGAATTATTTTTTTTTAAAGTTGGTACTAAATGCAGGAAAACACCTCAAAACAACAGCAGGAATTATATTTGATGATTCAGTGTCAAAATGATTGCTTTAGTTTATAGCTAGAAATAGAGTTATGTTGACAAACTTGATGGGAGTGTTGATTAAACTTTGTGTCACTGTTGCAAAACTGTGTAAAATTGGACCAATCTGAGGATAGCTGTGGAGTTGGTTTTTTTATATGTGTGTGTATATATTGAAATAAATGTATAAAACCCTGTGCTAATCGTGCTGTATTTGAATTTAGAATCTCTTTTCTGTGCAGAAGGTTTGCTTAGAGTTTGTGCCCTGAAATACATTAACTTTTTCCTACTTCTCCAAAGTTTGGGGTGGCTGCTAGGTTTGAGGTTTATTCCAAGTGTGTGCTCTTGTTTGCTCCCAAGTGATAACTGTAAGAGATTAGCTCAGTTGGTCAGAGCATGGTGCTGATAATGCCAAGGCTGTGGGTTCTGCCCCTGTATGGGCCATTCATTTAAGAGTTGGACTCTGATCCAGGCAGGTCCCTTCCAACTCGGAATATTCAGTGATTCTGTAATACAGAAAAGGTAGACTGTTCTTTAATTAGTTCTATTTACCTTTTGACTGCAGAGAACTCTTAAAATAATGATGAGAGATAGAAAGAAGAGGGAAAACGAACATGGCTTTGCCAGAAAGTATGTCTATGCTATATGTAACACTGAGCTTGCATGGACTTTCTTGAGTTCCATGTAATATCTCTTGGTATTAATTAGCCCTATCCAGGCTTTGGACTAAACCAAAATCGAATTTTTATATACAAATATTTTTTGCATCTATGTCTGCTGCAGAATGACGTGTTGAGGTCTGGAGACGACAACTTTAAATTATGGTGTGCCTTGGTCCTGTAGCTGTTTCTGTAGTTTCATGCATTTTTGGGATGGGATGGTGGCATGAGCCATCCCAGTGATTCTCAACTGAAACATATGGTAAAACTTGTGAGTGAATATATAAAGTCATGTGAGATATATTCGGGGACTGCATGCTTTGTACTGTCTGTTTTTTAATGTGCTTAATATCTCTACACATCAGCTCCTGTGCCAAAGGAGTCTCTTCAGCTGCAGGTACAAGAGTAGGACTTACCTAGGTGTTGGCTTGCTGATTTTTATTTATTTATATATTTTTTTGAGTTGAGTAAAGTCACAAGGGTGCAAAAGCTAATGTTTATTAGAGCTAAAGCTGTGTGTGTCAGGATCAAGGGAGATGGCACGATTAAAGACTGTTAAAAGTATATACTCAGTGATACTAAATAAAGTCTGCCAAGGCTGTCACACACTGATGTTTCTTACCCTCTGAATGCAATCCTAGTAATGCCTGTGCTTTTTTAGAATCTGGTTTGTTTATTTGTATGTAAATTTATTATTTTTTTTTAATTTCTTGAAACAGATGCCCTCCTGTGCCATGGTGTTTATCCTTTTGTGAGTGGCTGGCAGTGCTGGCATTGACAGCCTTTGGAGTTGCAATGCAGACCAGCACCACTTGAGTTAAGGAATGTCTGGTTAGCAGTAGCAGGCTTTTGTCCTCTCAGTGAACCAGCCTCCAGGACGGGAATGAGGCGTGCTCTTTGCTAATGGCTGGCACGGTATTTGCTACATAGCTGAGTAATGATGGGACTCAAAAATCCCGAGCTTTGTTCCTGGCCTGGCTGTGGGGTGAGTGTGTTCTCGTTGTTTAAACATAGAACAATCAAATGCATGACCTTGGACATCAGCGCTGCAAAGGGGATAATTAATCAGATGATGTATCGCGTCAGGAGCCCCGAGTTCTAGTCTCGTTTTTGTCCTGTGTCACCTGGGACAGGCACTTTGTTACCCTCTCTGTAAGGTGGTGAGCAGTGACCCTAATTCCTTATTAATATGGGGTGTTGTCCAGTGGTCAGAACAGCAAAGAGCACAAGGTTTTGCGTGCTAATACTGATCCTCACGCTGACTGCCTAAATTTCTTTTTCTCTGCCTTGGCGAAGAAAGGCTTTTCTTTTCTGGTGGTGGTGTTGCATCTCTGTTCTGGAGCCTTACAGGTCCCTGCCAGCAGCATGGGCAGTGCAGTGATGCTGGCAGCCTGCGTGGGTGCAGGGGGTGTGTGCACACAGCTCAGCCCAGCTGGAAATAAGGTCAGGTCCATTAGCAGAGTCAGAGATGCTACCAGTGAGCTCTAGAAGCCTTCCTGAGCATGGGTGAGCTGTAATTCTCATATACTTTGTTCAAGTCTTGACAGGCTGCCATTGACAAAGGTGAAGGCAGCTGTCAGTCCCCAGCATTTTCTGTCTGTGGATCAGTGAATCCCTGAGGGAGAATCTTTCAAAAAAACATCTCCTTATTTTTTGCCTTTTCTTTTTCCCTCACTACCAGATTTGCCAGAAGTGACTGGTGTGTTCTCAGATACTTCCAAGTCAAACTTTTCAGAAGCAGTCACTGAGCATTTCTGTTTAAATGATTGAAGTTTGTTGACTGGAATAATGCAATATTAGAAATTTATAACATAAATTTCAAAGAGTAACTGTGACTGTTATTTACCATGGAAGTAATTCCCACGGTACCAACATTTTCAGATGGTCTGCTAAAAATCGAGGGGATCTTTTATAGCAGACATAACATGTCATCTGAGGTAGCCACTGAGATACTTAGAATTAGTGACATCAATTGCCAATTCCTCCTAGAAAAAAAAGAAAGATGATGACTATAAGTATTACATAGTGACATTTGACAGGAATCTGAGCAGAACTTGACTTAAAATCAGAATAATACAGAATTTGTTTTTAGTATCTGTCCTTGTTTTGAGTGTGTAATGCTGGCATGAAATAGTTTTGAGTTAGTCTTAATGGCAGTGCTCTAGAAGTGAATGTAAAGAGCTGTGATTGATGACACTTTAAAATCTTTTAAAGTGTTGGACAGTAGTTGGAGCTCTTCCAGTTCCTTTTGCAGAGAATCTTTCAGTTGCAAGAAGATTGCAAGTGGGAAATGAAAAGATTTCTCTTAAAAAAAAATTAAAAATAGAGAAAAACATTCCTTTCTGCTTTCTATAACTTGGTAACAGTTACAAGGTGACTTAATTTTTTACTTGTTCCATATAATCAAGGAAATCTTTTGTGTGGACAGTGCCCTACAGAATTTTGAAAGGAAAAAATGAGCTAATTGGGTATTTTTCTGCTTTTGAAAATGAGAGCATGCAAAGTTGGTTTAGTTAGGAGGTAGATTTGGAGGCTGCTATTTCTGATAGCATTGTAGTTTTTGCTTTTATTTTCGAGATCTATATTCAGCTAAATCAAAGTTTGGCTAAAATGTCTGTGTTGAAAAAGTATATATTATTAATTAGGGACCTTTTATTCTGAAAAGGTGGTGGATTTGTCCTTTTTGATTGTGACTGTATTGGGATAAAGTTTACAATAGTCACATCGAACAATTAAACACAGCAAACTGAAAGAAATAATGAGACTTAGTACACTCTCTCTGCTTTGCATCCCACCCAGTATCCAAGATGGATTTATTTTGTGCTTGCCAGAGATGTGCTCTCCTTTAGGTTTCACGTGTTGCTGGATTTAGGAAGACAGTATTTCCTTTGCATTGCTGTGCCAAAGAAGCATGTGGGATAGGCAGGGATGTGAGGCTCGACTCTATGCAAATCATAGACACCTGCCTAAGTCAGTTCTGGTGGATAGCTTGAATAAAATATGTTCCTTTTCCAAAAAAGAAAAGCTTAGCTCATCCTCACTTCAGAAGTGTGTGCTAAAGTCACGACACCAGAATAATTCTCATGCTCAGAAGACCTTCAGAAAACTTCTCATTGGCTGACATACAGGAATTCTCAGATGTTTAGTTCACATGTTAATGAGTACATTGTACTTGTTAAAAAGTAGGTGAGAGGACACTTGCAGTGCTCAAATCCTGGGAGAAGCACTGGAGGCCCTGAGGGATTTGGTGTTGGTGAGGAAGGAAGGAATAGCAGTTTCTGTGGGCTCTTCTTGTGGCTTTGGTTATTTGGTGTTTAACGTAGTCCATGTGTTGTGAGAACAGGTAGATCTAGCCAGGATGTGATTTTCTGCAGTAGGGACAGCACCTGAAACGTACTGGTTTGGTACTGAGGTCCTCTTGAGGGCATAGCCTGGGGTCCGTTAGCAGAAGTGGAAGCTGTTTGTACCTTCAGATCCCTCTCCCAGATGCTACTGGCATTCCACTTGTGTGTGGCTTTCATGGATGCATCTTTTTTCCTTGCCTTAAACAAAAAGAAAAATAAAAAGAGGAATTAAAGAAGGAAGTTTCTTGTTATGAATTCTGACTGCTGTTGATGTTGCATGTTCCCATCCATCAGTTCTCATCCTTGTGTGTTCAGCTATTGCGCTGCCTTCTGCCTCTTGCCAGCAGCACTGCCATGCCCCTCTTTGGGCCAGGAATGCTCTTCTCTTCCTCTTGCTGTAACTCTTCTGTCTAGAACTTTGTCATTAAAAAGCTTCTTGAATTCTTACTTTCAGCCAAATTTTCTTTAAAGTAGTCTCCTTTTAATGCAAAGTGTAGTGACTTTACTTGTCACCCGTAGATTTTCTGAACATTTCTAATTGTACAGTTGTGCTTTCAAGCCAAAGAAAGCTTTATAGATGACATTTATATTTATGTGTGAAAATTGCTACTAGCCTTGCATAAGGGGTATTTTCTCAGTTGTTCCGTGCCTAACTGGCAAGCCCTTTGAGCAGGGCTGCCTTCCTGAAAGCACAGCTTTTTGTGCCAGAGAGAGGGTAAAGTGGGGTAAGGGTGCTCCCCTGCTTTTGGTCATGGGTGCTGTAGTGTCTTTCAGCAGACCCAGAGCAAGCCAGGGTTACTCCCATGCCCAAGCTCACTCCTTGTGTATTGCTGTATTATCAAAAATAGAAACACAAAAATACCCTCAAAAATAGAGGGTAGTGTGAAAAGTCTTTTCATACTGCTTATGTATTAGAATTACGAAAATAATCAGTAGAAATAGTCTCCTTGTGTTGCATAATGTTAAAACTAATTCAGAAGGCTCAAAAATTCTAATCTCTCAAAGAATCTGTAATAGTAATTTTTAAAGGAGAGAACAGAAATGGGACACATGCTATGGCAATCATTTGATATGATCTAAAACAGTAATTCCAGTCAGCGTTCGTCAGACATTACAGAGTTTTCAGTTTAAAAGTTGAACGACTTAACCGCAGCTCTTTTGAAGCTTGACGTTTGGCAACTGTGTCAAGTATGGGAATTGTGTCCTATAAGCGTCCTGACAGCACTAAAATGCCATAGAAGAAGAGAAACCACAGAGCCACATTTTACCAACATATAAATTGCAAATACTTTTAAGGATTTCTGCCTGGATGAACAAGTTTGAGTTTAGCCACAGGTGTTCAGAGTCTTAGCTGGTGGTGGACAGGTTGGCATTTAAGCAGGTAGCACAAGAAGTGTACCAGTTGAATGAAGTTATACTCACTGGAGGCAGGACTTAGTGAAGTGAGAAGAAATATTATATATATATATAAAATATCTGATGATGGGATCAAGTTGTAGTTTCATTGATTTGACCATTATGACCATCTAATTCAATTTAAATAATGCCATCAGTGGAGTATCACCTTGTGCCACATGGTGAACCACGCATGGTCTCTTGGAGCTGGAACATTTTGTGAGTAGATCTTTGTAATCTAAAAACCTTCAAGTGGTGGGGAATCAACTGTCGTCTTTGGTAAGCTGTTCCAGTGATTATAATTACTCTAATCTCTATGCATTATTCCTTCCCTGAATTTATCCATATATTTGGCTTCCAGCCACTTAACCTTGTTACACTTCTGTCTCTTAAATGAGTGGTCGACTAGTCTCCTGTCAATTCCTTCTCTGTCTTCATTTTCAGAATATGCATAATTGAACAGTGTTTTGCTTCGTGGCTGTGAAAGACGGTGAATTGATTTAAATCATTTTGACTTCAAAGTAGTGGACAGGAAAACTTAATTTAAACAATCACTTTAAATCTTCTTTGGTTTCTGTGGTTCTTACTCATTTTCCATTCCCAGTACTGTCTGTTTTGTGTGTTGATACACAACAGGTGAAATAGTCTTTATGCAGGGTACACTCTAATTTTTGTCTGAGAGAATGCATTGTATGCATACCTATATATTTTAAAAGTTTGTGGAGTTAATGGTCATTGGTTGTATTTGAATTTTCGGACATTTAATATTAGAGTATGACTGATGTGTTTCTGATTTACTAGGTAGTTCAATTTTTACAATTGACTTTGTCAACTAAACTTAGTTAGAAATTGGAACTCATAAACCATGGGAAACATCACTAAAGTAATTTTTAATAGTATCTTGATTTCTTTTTTATGTGCCAGGTTACTTAAAAAATCTTAATAAAATGTATTAGTCTTTAAAATTAACTTCTATATTGAATAAAGAAAAATAATTGTTATTAAGAGAAACTCAGAGTTTCTGTTAAAAATACCCTGGAGAGTTTTAGAACTAGAAGGTGTCACCATTCAGCATACTGTTTTTATTAAAAGACTGGAAAAGAAACATATTTGCCTAGTTTCTTTTGTGTATGGTAGATTTTTCAGCTTCTGAATGAGCTAGTAATTTGTGGTGGTTGTATAAGCTGTGAGAAAGAAGATATTCTATTCTGCACCTGCTTATTGATTAGTTTGTGTTTCAGTTTTGTTTAGTCTGTGTTTTTTATCGGGTAAGTAGTTTCTTTGAAACTTCAGCAGCAAATGAATACTCCTTGAGCATTGATGAAAGACGGAATGTAAATGGGTTTCATAATTTCAAATGTAATTTTGTTGAATAATTTAAATAAGACTCAGAATTTTTCATTGGTACATGTAGTGTTACAGAAAAAAGGCATTTCTTCACGAGACAGTTTTTTGGAGTAACCTTTGTTAGCCTGTGCCTTCCAGGAGTATTGAACATTGTCAAAAGGTAGGAGTGGCCAACTATTCTTGTTTTGTGAAACTGCCTATGAAAATAACTTTTTCAAATATTTAATTTATTCTCAGCTGATGACACTGACATCCCAGTTCTCAGGTGCCTTTTCAGGCATGTCAATTCAGTGTATTATCTCAAGTGTGAAATAGTTTACTTATTGGCCAAAGGTACTGGCTGAGCAGGAGCATCCAGGCTGAGTGTTTGGTGTGCTTGCCTTCTGCTGCACTTCTCAGACCTTCCAGCCTCTTACTCTGTTTTTTTCTTTATTTCTTCCTATGCTTTTTCAGGATAATTTCAAATTTAATAATGCTGTTATTTGGATAGTCCACTCCCTCTCCCCTGGAATTGCTTGTCATTAATAACACCAGTTTTAAAAGAGTTACTAAGACTACCAGGTGATTTTGCTGAGCGCTGCTCAACTTGGGGAAGTTTGTTCTTTCACAGTAATCTTAGCGTTGAAGTTCTACTGGTACTCAAACAAACTGGAGCTTTTCTTTTTAATTATTTCTTATGTTTTGGAGACTTTTTTCAATGCTTAGATATATGCTGTTCTACTTCCTCAGTCTTTTCTAGTAGATATAATTATCTAAATAAAACTTAATTACTGCATATTCTGACTTTTTAAAACTGTGATCACAGGTAATCTTATTTTACAGGGAAACCAAACTAAAGATGGGCCTTTCTTCTTTTTTTTTCTGTGCCTTCTCCCTAACTTCTTGAAATAGCAACTAAAGACCAAAGCAAGAATTTTTTGCTTGCCAGCTTTTTCATTGTGTAATAGAATGTTCAGTGTGATAACTTCCTTTCTGCTTGTATTTGTCATGGAGCCAGGCAGAATCATGTCAGACAGAGAGTTATCAAAAAACAGTACAGTTGGAAATGTAATTCACTTCTTCCTTACAGAGGGAGAAGGAAGTTTGTTGGCTGTGTTGCTTTCTTTTTGCAAACTGACGTAACTAGTGCAGATCCTGTGAGAAGGATCAGGGCTGGGAACAAGGACCATTGTGCAGCCTAGCCTTGTGCAGTAAGTCAGAAAACTGGAAAGTGGTGGTCAGAGAAAGGGTTTTATTAATGCTTCAAGCTGCCTGAGAGCAAAATGAACCAGGTAGGAAGCACTAGAAATACATGCTGGCATGATGAAGACTCTCTCTGAAAGAAAATCCCTTTATGCTCTTGAGAGAAGTCCAAGTGGTGTTTACTTATCTGTGTTTTATAAAAGGAAAATGAAATACATTATGAAGCTAATTTTACAATTACCTCCTGCACTGCTACTGCAGAACTAATTGGCATGTGAGGAAAAATGCCGATTTTATAGGATCGAATTGACTTTTGGTCACTTGTTAGTCCCAGCATTTCCTCCAGTTCCTCCTTGGTGACAGACTGTTCTCCAGTGCAGTGTCTTAGTTGAGGCTTCCAGTGGGATGCTTGCACTTTCCTCCACTGAGCTTGCTACTCTTTATGGTTTTTATGTTCTTTAGGAACCACCAGTTTATTAAGAAATAACCCCATACTATCCAACAGTTGTGTGCAAGACTCATGAACAAGTCTCCTGAATGTGTCTACAGGGAGCTTTTGAACTTTGTCATCTGACTACAGTGCTTTGCATAGCAAAGAAGAAATGTGAGCCTAAAGCTTTGCAGTCATTAGCTTAAAATCTTTCCTCTGCAAAGGCTAATAGTGATTTCATTTTTTTACCGAAGTGGAATTTGCAGGTCTTGTTTCTTGTTCTTCACCAGTAATGTTGCTCTTGCTTTCTCCATGCAATGACTGTTAGCCTTTTAATCTTCTTTTACTTTTGAGTTTTTAAGGTTTTTTGAATGCAAGATTAGTTTCCATTGCATTCAATTCTAAACATAAAAGCCAGTCATACCTTAATTTACATTTTCATGTTATAGATGATGTAGCATGTTATAGGTCCCTGGAGCCCTGAGTTTCTGCAGAGGATTTATTGCAGCAGTTCCTGAAAACAGCGTGGTGAAGCCGTAACCCCTTGGTTTCTGGGTTGGTACCATAGGTAGCTGGAGCTGCATGTGATGCCTCAGTGCTGGTGTTGTTTATTACCTTTGTGAAAGGTTTTTTCTTACAAGTTGCCACATGGAAAGTGACTGCAATTTTTCATTTCGATCAGGCTGTCAGATGTCTTTTTTGTCCTGCTCTTCTGTAACTGGGCCAGTTGAGGTTTGAGGTGACCATGACTTCACTTGCAATCTACAGGAGGGTCCCTGGCTCTTTTCCTCGCCTTGTACTCTGGGTGTGAGCTGCCTTATTACGTGTCCTTAGTTGTGTGTTTGCCTTCAGGATTGTGGGAGAGTATTTCTGTTTTTTCCCAGTCTGTTACCCAGTTGTGCTGTTGGACTCTGTGTAAAGTTCCCCTTCCCTGGGATGAAGGCTGGATGCAGGGAAGAGAAGCTACTAAGTTAAGGGGTGTGGGGGGCACAAACGGTCCAAGAAGAGTAAAGATGTTAATTTCATGAGTAAGTGGTGGCAAAAAGAAAGGCCTTTTTGCTTAGTATTGACTCAAGGTCTTTTGGAAACCTCTTACTGCCGAGTATCCTTTCCATGCAATGTGGATTTCTCTTATTGTAGCGGTGGTAATTATGCACAGAAGATCTTGTCCATAACTTATATCTCAGTCATCAGTTCTGAAATGACATTTCTTATTCTACAGACAAGTTTGAGACTTGATGCAGGACAGAAATTGTTTTTCACTGCTCGCCAAAGAAGTGTACATACCTACTATGATGCCTGGTGTGTTGTGTTAATAGGTTCTGTTGCAAAGGATTCATTTTTGTTTTTAGAGCAATCCTCTGTTGTAATGAAAAAAGTCTTCTGGCTGCTCCTTTGAGGCTTTAGGTTTTATTTTGTGTGCCATTCTTTAATATGGGTCTTTGTAAGTTGCAGATTCGTGCTGGATGCAGGTTGCTACAGCTGAAGGCCATGAGTTTGGCTGGATGTGCATTACATCAGGAGGGGACTCTTGAAGGGCTGGCGTTTTGTTTGTTACCCTGAGCCACCAAAGAGCATCTGTGGCTTAACCAGTTGAGTTTCTGAGTGAGCAAAATGCAGCATCTTGAGGAGATTTGGGTATGTTTTGTGTATTGAAACAATTGCTAAGGATGTCTTGTTGGGTAGATGTGAGCAGGTGAGGGGGTGTGATGTGTATTTTTCTAGTCTGGATTCTTTTGGTGAAGCTTTAGAATCCTTGTTTTTCAGCAAGAATGTTTGGACACAAAATGCTCTCTAAAGATATCATTTAAAAACACATTAACTGCCTTTTGGAGACAAGTCTTACAGAATTTCTGACAGACAGGAAAACTATTTCTGTGTTGCTTTGATCTGTCTTCAGTGTGCGAGAGCACAAGAATACTGTTGCAGGCATTTTGTTTTAAAGTTTTAAGTCTTCACATCTATTGATGTGGAATTCATAAATTTGTTATTTCTATTTAAGACTTTACTTTTTCCTCCTTTCTTCTTCAGATAGAGATATTATGTCATTGCTACTTCGCTGATGATCTTCCAAAGATCCCATCAACAAAATCCGTTTTGAGTATATTTTGTGCTCCTCACTGTTTATTTTATGTCTGCAGGATGCAGTAAGCAGTCATGCCTTAAATTGATCTAAATATCTGTAAGATAAGAAAAACAGTAGAAAAAATGAAGTAAACAGAGTTCTGTTATACCATGCTACTCTCTTCCTAGATTTGGTCTCTGTCTTCATTAACATTTGAACTTTACTGTGAGATGAATACTAATGTTTTTAGAGAGGGTTGTGAGATACGCACCATAGATGGTGTACTGACTGATAATTTGGAAGTCATTTAAGGAGTGCCTCGTTTTTGCATGTGCAAGAGTATTCTAATGCTGTTTACTCTGGATGCTTTTAGATCTACCGTTGGTAAAAATACATAGACAAGCTGAGTAATACAAGGGTTATGTGATGTGTGCTTCAGATACTGCGTGCTCAGCTCCACAGAGATTTCTTTAGATGCTTGCTACGTACATTACTTCAGTTGCCTCTGCATGCTGATACTTTTTTTGGAAGATCTAAGGAAAAGCATAACTTCTTTGTCAGGCTGAGAATAACTTCTGTGAACCTTGTAGCCATGAAAAGTGTATTGAAGGAGGCTGTTTGCAAGAGGTATTACCCACTTGGTTTCCTTGGAAACATGAAACATGATTTACAAATATTGACTTGAGAAAGCTGCAGCTTAGAGGAAATCCTAAACTGTTGGTTCAGGCTTTTAAATTAATATCTCTAAAGAGTTCAGGCTGTGTTGAAAGTCACTGCATGTTCACGAAATGCTATTTATAATCATCCTGTGTTTCTTGGTGTAATAGCCAATTCTGAATTCTGGAGGACTGGAGAGAATTTGAGTTTTGCTGGAAAAGGGATACTGAACTGGGAACCTTGGCTCCAGTTTCACCTGTGTTAAACAGCTCAATTTCCAACAGTTGACAAATTGATGCTCCTAAAAGTCAGGTAGTTAGTGTCCTACTACTGATGGAGTGCAATCTGGAATGCTTTCTTCTTGGTGAAGTTTAGACACTGTAAATAATCATACATGCCTTGTAAGTGTTTTCAAACTCAGCAGAGGGTGGTTTGAATGTTCTTTGTTATTTTCATGCAAGAGACTGTGTGATAAGCCAAAGTAAATTCCATTTACCAGATAACTTATTTTTATTGTATAGGAATTTTCATATATACGTACTTTTAAAGACTGCTGATCATAATTTGGTCTTCCTAACCTTGTTAAATTTTTCGAAATGAAAGCTTCTTTATCCCTGGAGCACTCTGTTAGGTTATCTTGAAGCTAGTGTTAGATTCCTGCTGGGGATGGAACGGGACATCAACATGGGAGAAGAAGCGTACAGCAGAGTGTTGCATACATGTTGTGAATCTGGGTGGTGGGTAGAGATTGCATCTGTGCACTCATTAATGAGGAGCAGGTCTTGGTTCAGTCAGTCTAACTGAGGTGATGCTGGTTGTGCTTCTCCTAGTGTCAGTGCTGGCTTAGGTGGTCTCAGTTACTCCTGTGGTCTCCTGTGGTGCGTGTCCCTCTGTCATTCAGACACCTTCCACTGTCACTGGACTGGATTGGATCAAGAAACCACCCAAACTTCAGTTTCACTGATTTATTCTTAACTTGCATTATTTTCCCAGTTCATCTCCCAAAACAGCTGTCTGTGGCTGTGCAGGAGCAGAAGAGGTGGTTGAAGGTATGAAAGCACCTCTGACCATTCCCAAAGTTAGGAGTGTGAAAGCCTTACATTTACATCCCTCATACTCTTAATCTAGAGAAGAACACCTCCAGGGCAGAGATGAGGTGAGATCTTGGATTTTCCTGCAGAAAAGCCATTTGTTTGTCTGCTGGTTGTAGTGCTAGTAGTTTCATGGCCATGAGAGGTGGCAAGGCACAGTTTTTAAGAAGGTACGGTGTATTAGGATGTAAAGGTGATCTACTTTGAAAGAATATGGACATGCAGGTCTGTGCTTCTGTTTTAAACCTGGATAAGACTTTGTGTCTCTATTTTCCTCCCAAGATACCTTTCATGCTTTATGCAAAATATCATTACTCTTTATGAACTGTGCTTTGCTTGGAGATTATAAAGGTGTTTATAGTGAGTGGCCTTAGGTGGCCTTTTGTGGCTATGTTAATTAAAGCAGGATGAGCCTAGGTCTGTCTTCATTTGGGGTTGCAGGAGGATTTGACACTGGAAGTAGGAAATAGGATGCAGGCAGGTGGCTGCACAGGTGCTTGTGAAGGTCAGGTCCTCAATATCCAGAGCCATTGGTGGTGTAGGCAAGCAAGGACTGCTGAAGTCTGTAGGTCAGTATCAGATAAGATGCCTGTATCTGTGTACTACGTGTCTTGTGAGACAAAGCACTGAGAGCAAATAGGACACCACAGAAGTCTTCCATGCATAGGCCAAGCAGTGCTCGTCTCATCAAGGCAGTTGAACTAAGCAGAAGTGATTTGCCTAATGCTTCTATGCATAGTGTCTAACATCCTGAAGGTTACAAAGCTGTTGGTCTCTCTGGATGCTAAGGAAGGATTCATCTGTATTTCTTTTTGGTGACTGGTTCTAGCAGGTGAGGGCAGCTTGCTCTTGTCTTACCCATGCAATGGCTATGGATTACAGTCAAGAGGCTGTGAGAAGGCAGAAAGATTAAAGAACAGGAGAAAGGAATTAGGGACCTGTGGAAAGAAAGGTCATATGCAGAAAAGATGTTGTGGAAAATGGCAGTGTTGCAGAATCCCAGAGACCCATGGAGATTCCTGCTGTTGGCAGCTTGTGTGCTGATGTGTTAAGCTGAAGGGGAGGTCAGTAAAATGCAAAAAGGTCTTCTTAGTGTTTGCAGAAGGAAGACAGAAAGAGCAGCACTTGAGTCTTAGGGTGCGGCGATTTTTTGTGTGGTTGTTTTAAAGTCCACAGATAATCGAAGCAGAAGGTAGAGGTGTGTATGGCTGAAGTCAGAACAGGTATACAGAATCAGTTGAGAATCGTGAGCATGCCTCAAAAATTGAGTATGACAGCTTAGGATGCCAAACATAAATACTAATAGAAAAGAAGATAATTACATCAAAAATGAACTGTAGTTCTTTTTGTAAACAAATAAACTACATGGATTACTTCAAAGTCAGTCAAGATGGGAGCAAGGATTTATAGCGTATGAGTTCTGCTAAAACTAGGATTGTTTTCACGTGAAGCCATTGTGCCAATACAAACTGAATTTCAATTTACAATACAAACGTTGCAGGATTGATTGTAAGATAAACGCCTCCAGAGGAATCTGGAGAGAAGTCACTAACTTAAACTTAGAAGGATGAAGGGATAACTGCAGTGAAGTTGTATAGAGAATTCTCAGAATACAAAAGTACAAGATGAAAATGTATGAGATGGCAGTGTGATATTGCTTTTATTTGAATAAATTATTATGGGTTTTTAAATTTCGTAATATGATGAGTGTTTTCTGAATATCACTCATTTGAAGTGATTAGAACAGTAGCCGTATGAGTAAGGCATGCAACCTCTAAGGAAGAAGCTGGGAAAAAATACACCCTTAGACTTACTGCTGTTTTCTGATTTTCTAGGGTGTTGCCAGTAAATTGATAGTTGCAAATACTCGGTCCTGTAGAAACGTCAAGGGAACTTAATATATTCACTTTTTTCTGACAGAATATTGATAATCATTTTGAGTTTTAGAATCATTATTGTTTCTAGCAATTATAGGTAGATTTCAGAAATGATGCTTACTATTATATGATACTTATTTAGCTGTTGCTTGTATAATGCTAGAAGCTTAGAGCACGTCTCACCTTTGTGGTGGCTCCAGAGCAGCTCCAACACAGCACTGATGTCAGTCCTCAGATACGTTGACTCTTATTCTAGGTGGTATTGACTTCTGGGTAAGTGAGAGATGACATTAACCACAGATAAAGAGAAATACCGATTCAAATAGAAAGTATCTCTTTCTTACTTACCTTCAGCCTGTAATGTGTGTGAATCTCTGACTGTCAGACTGTTGTCTTACCAGGCGTGAGAGCTATAAGGTGTTAAAGCTTTCTGAAGAGAGTACTTGTGGTATCTGTAACCTGATCATGAAAGAAAGAAAGAGAGTTATTTCTGCTATAGGAAAGGTGGAGACTTGTGGTTTTTGGGTCATAGGATGTTTCTCACATTGAAGCTGAAATCTTCATTTGAAGTGTTCATGGCCGGGTTGTATCGGGCTTTGAGGAACCTGATTTAGTGGAAAGTGTCCCTGCCCATGACAGGGGGGTTGGAACTACTTGATCTTTAAAGACCCTTCCAACCCAAGCCATTCTACGATTCTAAAGGTGAGGAGCTAGTGTGGAGATAAGTTGGAGATGCCAACTCCTTCAAATCAGAAAGGGCCATTTCATGTCTTCTGTTATGTGTTTGTCACCAAGCTGCCCTTGCTGCCTGTGAGGTTTGAGCCAGTGGCAGATGGCTTTCTCTGAGAAGAGGAAAGGACAAGGAAGAGAAGTTATGGTAGAATTGGCAAAGCTCACTGACCTTTCAGTTATTCACTCTGACTGAAAGGAACTTATTTTTCTGAACCTGTGTCTCGGGTTTACTTGGTCTGGGTTCAGATCTGCATGCTGTATGACTTGGAAATGCACTCACTGAACAGCAATATACTGGATTGGGCATATGTAAATGGTGAAGTTGCTGAGACAATACAAAATACTGGGTTTAAGAGAGAAAGATTCATTTGGCAAATGGCAAGTGAAAAAAACCCAGTTTTACTGTATTTTTAAACCAAACCCAAATCTGAGATACTGCCAGACACCGTCTTCAGTTAGCAAACTGCAAAAGCATGTCTGTGCAAAATGAGAAATGTGTTTACTTGGCTAGCTTTTTTGAATTGAAACATTATAGCTGTTGTGAAATACTGTAGAATGTACAAGTGAGCATGTTGTCCATGAAATCACATTGCAACACATGGGGCAGTTTGTACACCACCGTGCACCTCACATAGTGGTAGTCCCAAACTGTTGAGATTTTGTGGACAAGACTTAAGAATGTAGTCTTAATTGGAGCATTATGAGTATTTCTCTATGTGTGGTGGGCTGAGATGGAGGCGGGAATGGGGAGGAGGAGCATCTGCTTTTTACTGAGTTAAAGGTGTTTTCTTTTTCTGAAATCAATCAGCAATTGAAATAAAGTGGGAAAGAGTTGGGGAACAAGGTGAGCAATTGAGAGGGCCAAATTGCTAGAGGACCAAAGTGACTTTTGATAAGGGGGTAACGGGAATGAGAGTGGACCAGAACCACAGTATCTGGTAGCTTCCTAGTGAATATGAGCACTGGTTGCGTTCCCACTCACCAGCAAGCTATTTGGGAGAATAACAAACAGTAAGAGAGAAGATGCAAGGGCAGCAAGACCCAGGTTCACTCATCAAGTAGTAGGGAATGGGGGAATAAGTTAGTGCTGCTCAGAAGTGTTAAACTACTGCAGGTGCTGTGGTAAAAGTGCCAGGGTGCTGCCTGTGTTGGTGAACAGGGAGTATTGAAAATATGCATTGGTATTGGATATACATTGGCTTCGTAATTCCCAGCTGAAGAGCCTGCGCCTCTGCAGGGATGCAGCCAGGTTGGTTGGGTGTAAGCAGCTCTTTGCCCAGAGTTGTGCACCCACACAGCATCTGACTCTTTTCTGACTCCATCTCCCTTTAGGCTAGGTAGCAGAAGAAGCTCTGTCCTTGAGGGGTCTGGAGAGCACAGCTCTCTGAACCAAAGGTTAATCTCAGCTGGAACTGAGATGCTCTACAAACAGAAAAAAGACTGTGGCGTAGGGAAAAAAAAGTGTGTTAACCTTGGATTTGCTGAAAGTTTAAAGAGTGAAATTTTCACTGTTTACACAGTAGAGAGAACAGTATCTATTAAGGGAAATAAACCACTGCATGTCAAAATCTAAAATGGCCACTGAGGGTGTTTTCTGAAACAACTGTGCTATCAAAAAGTCAAGTTTTTTAATTTGCAAGCAGCAAGCACATTGCTTAGTGGAGTTTCAGTTCTGTTACCAGCAGGTTTTTGCTTGGGGTGTTATTTCAGTGTGTTCTGAATGTCACTATAGCTAAACTGAAGTTATTTGTCCAAACTTTTGTCATATTGTTTGTATTTACAATGATGAAAGATCTTGTAGTTTGTAGATACTCTGGGGCGTTCTCTGCTGGCTTTTCTTAGGTACTTATGCTAACTTTCCTTCTAGCAGATTTTAATGTTTTATAATTTTGTCTGGGCTTCAAATTAAAAAAAGGTTAATTTTTAAAAAATTTGAAATACTTGACAACTTGAGCTGCATTTGCTTCCTTTCTGTAATAAAAGAACAGCAGATAAATACAGGCCTTCATTCACATGCAGGTGATACCAAAGGAATTAAAAACAGACTGCTGCATTGTATGCTTTCATTTCCCTGTCTAAGAAAATAGCTAACTTCATTGGGAAAATACAGGAGCTCAGCATTGTTCATCTTGTCCAAGTATAATACATAGAAGAAACTATTAATTCACACTTACATTCTTCATAGCACTTAAAATTTCCTTCTGTGTTGTTGTCAGCCCTTCCTGATTAGTCTCTGTGTGTATAATTTATTTTTTTCCATTTTTGGTGGCCTTGTTACACTGTCCTTTCTTCTTTGGGATTTGAAATCTAACCAGGTAATTGGGCAACAGCTTTCTCCAAATTCACTTCACAGTGGCTAATTTCTCTAGCTGATGCAGTAGTGTATGGAGCAAAATAAACTGGGAATGTAGTCAAATCTTTCCCTTTCCACCTCTGGTACAGGTTGTCTGTGTGAATCTATCAGTGTTCATTTTTCTCATTCAAATATTGATGATAATACTTAAGAGATGAGTGTTGTTGACAGCTACTAAAACTGGAGGCTGTGCTAGATTGGCTTGAGACAGTCTGGGTGCAGACTAGAGGTGCAGAGTTCCAGCACATTTCCTGAAGTAGTAAAACTAGCCTAAAAGTTTACCCATAAGGTCTCTGTAGTTGAGTACTGAAAAAGTGCATCTGCTTTTGAAACAAATCAGATTCTGGTATTAGTCTTCATCTTGAGACACTGAAAAATGGTTTGTGTGTGTATGTATTTATAAGTAAGCATAGGATGGTAATGAGAAGCATTCCTTATAGATGGCTTTCCTTAAAAATTCTTGCATGACTAAGTAACTGGAGACAATTATTACCCTTCCACATGTGGGAGGTACTAAGAGTCAGCCAAAGAAATTATTGCCTTTGCATCATTTGGCTTTCTGCTCACAGGCATAAAACTTGATTAATGTCACTACAAAGGAGATAGTAGTTACCCTTTAACAAGAAGTGCTGCCTTTATTTTCATCACTACAAATTGTGAGTGGTATGAGATGTTCCTCACATCATGTCACTTTAAAGGTTTACAGATTTTACCTGGATAATGGTTTCAGACAGGTGAAAATGTGATTCAGGTTTTAACTCTTGTGAGTTATAGCATAGCAGTGATGAGGTGGTGAAATCTTGGAGAGGCTGGCTTTGGACAGTATGTGATTTCTGTCAGTGTTTCTACTAGAATGAAGGGAGAAGAACAGTTTTGATCTTTCTCTCCAGATACCAAATATATGAACACTTTCCCTGTTTGTGTTTAGTGCATCAGTACTCTGTTAAATTGATATTAGAAAAGTAAAGCTTTAAGACTGTTTTTTCTGTCTTCATACTGAATTATATCAGTTACAGTGCATCCAAATGGATTATTCCTGTTCAGTAAGTCTTTCAGAAGGAGTATGAATATTACAATTAACCTGTTTGCCAAGATCTTTTATACAGGATTTTTTATAATTAAATCAGTACTCAAAGCACACTTCAGTTTTGCTAACAGTAGTGCCTGATCAGAAGGCCACGAAGAAAAACACAGAGTACATGGGTGGTCCCTTCGAAGAGAAGCTGATCTCCTCATTTGGGTCTGTCCAAAGACTCACTGACTGTGAATTGTGTAATTTGCTTTGAGAGCACAAAAGCTATTCAATTATGTTAATCAGCAGTTCTGCATCATCACAGAGTTGTGCTGTGCTTTTCTTGTTCTGTTGGAGAATTGTATCTACAAATGGTGTTATAAATGTTTAATTTTCAAATAATTTATTTGTTTTATTTGTACAAGCCCAGGTCATAGGTCAGGATCCCCTTATGATAGGCATTCCACAGAGGCATTTTTAAGAGTCTTTACCATAAGACACCCTGGGAGTAGATGGACACAAGCAGACAGACAGGAGAGCAATGAGGTGGTACTTAGCACAAAAAAAAAAGCCACAAACAAACCAATCCCGAAACAAGTCAGAAGAAGTGGAAAAACAACATGGGTCTTAGCATGTCAGTATAATGGAAAAGAAAGTTTAAATGTGGACAAATCCTTCTTCTAAGTGACTACAAAATGCACTATGTAGTGTTTGTATATATGCATAAATGTGTTGTATATATATTACACTGTTATATATAGGTAAAGATGGTATTTTCTGGGTGTTTCACTCATCCTTCGTTTCATTGTTGCTATGTTGTACAAGAACTGCCTTGCTCTTTTCTGGGTGTTTGTCGTTTCAATACAACTGGTGCTTGCACAGCAAACTCGTAGCAGTGATGGTTCACTGCTCTTGTTGGCTCTTTGCTCTTCATGACCTACTCTTGTTTCTCCTCTCCACACAGAAAGCGGCTCCTTGCATCACATCTACCCTAGATGCATCAAAATGACCTTTCTATTAGCTTTTAACATCAGTTACAACCCTTTATGGTTGGGTTGTGTTGATTTGTTTGGTTCCCCCACTCCTCCTCTCCCCCCACAAATTTTCCTTTTTGTTGTTGCCATTTGTTTTCCTCCTATTTTATCTGAGTGGTTGACATTCAGACCAAAGGATATATGCATTCCACTCAGTCATCTCTGTGCAAATTTTTTGTCAAGGAGACAGCTTTGACCCTTCCTGTGTGTTGAGCATTTTCTACTCTGTGTCTTTACTGTGCCTGTCTTTGGATACTTTGAGCCCTCCTGGACACAGACTTAATCTGAAGTTGGGCTTCATGATGGGTTCTCAAAACCACTCCCCCACCCCCAGCAAACTGCTAACCAATCCATCATTAAAAACTGAAAAAAAAGATTTAAGATGGCTAGAGTCTTAAAAAAAGATGGTGAGGGGAGACAGGAGGCTCTGAGGTAAGGAGTTTGCTCCCACTGGAAGTGAAGAGTGCATGTGCCTGTGGCATCTGTGCCTCGCTGTGCCCTTGGCATGCCTTTCATGTTGGTGCTGTGGCCTGCTGTGGGGATGGGGGTGAGGGTGCTCGTAAGCAGCACTGGTCCTCCTGGGTTTGCAGCCCTGTGTGCAGGAGAAGAGGGGTTTGGGTGGAGAAGAGGGTTCCCAGCACAGCACTGCTGTGTGAGTTGAGAGTAGGAAAGGTGAAATGGGATGCTGTATGGTCGGCAACTAAGATGAAAAAAAAAAAGGGGGGACAAAAGACAGTGCTAACAGTTTAATGGCAGCTGGGAGATTTTTGCAGAAGTCTGGGAAGTTTATGACAGTTGTTGATAATAGCATGCAAATCCTTGTGCTTAACAAAGCTTTAGTCAGCTATTAAGTGACATTAGCTTCTGACATGGTGCTTAACTCTTATGCCATAACATGTATAGCTGAACAAGAAATGTAAAAAGGAGGTTGCTTCAAGTCACCTTTCTGGCTGAAAATGCCATCAGAGATTGAATGCTTGCCTTTTTTTTTTTTTTTTTTTCTTCATTTCTGCCATTGTAAAAAG
>VZRZ01006610.1:1675409-1735071 GCA_013398175.1 Climacteris rufus
GTCTGCATTGCTGCATGTGTAAAGAGATCGTCAGGCAAGAGTGAGTTGCCCAGGACTGGTTCCTCGGCTGAGGCATTTTCTGTGATGTGCTGTAATGGTTTAGTCCCTGTGGTTGTGTGGTGTTGGTGCTTTGTGTGCTGGAGCTTCCAGCATCCTGAGAGACAGCCTTTGCACGGCTGTGCTTCAGAGCTCACTCCTTCACCTCTGATTCATGCAGCAGCTGGGGCACTGAAATTGAATCCTGCTATGTTGGAAGTAAAAAAGTCGGTTGTGGACTGTTGTTAGAGAAAACATTACAGACAAAGAATTTCCTCAAGGAGCCCAGAACAGGATTTGGTACTTCCGTGCATCTTTGGGGGAGGTAGTGGTGGGAGAGAGGAGGCAGCACTGGGCATACTAAGGCCAGCATGTATTTCAGGATCACTTACGTTTTCACTCACGGTAACTTTTTGAGATACATGACTTGGAAATGGGGCAAATAAATTCATAGTATTTCTTGTATAGTTTCAGAAGTAAAACTGTTGATGGCTCTGCTGCATCGCTGATTTTCACCTCCCTTTTTCTTTGCCATTCAGTTGTCTTACACATGTGTAACTTCAGTTGAAGTTAGAAACTTGGAAAAGTTCGATGTCAGACTTTTCCAGAATATGACTTCCACCATCTAGGGCATGAGCAGTCTGTGCCAGATAGATATCTTACTTGGCAATTATGCCTGCTCAGCAGTAACAAATGTAGCAAGGTACTAAAGCGCTTTTAATGATCACTTTGAACAAGTTGATAAAACGGGATGGAAATAAGCCAGAGATGAATTGAGCTCAGTTTGTTAAAAGTACTGCAGCAATTCATGGTAATTTGAGTGTTTCCATCAGCCTGATTCTTCCCTCTTCCACTCAAAAGTACCTCTGCCATGCTGTAGAGAAGTGGAAATACTTGAGTCCAGTGGTACATACTTTTCCTTTACCTTCCTCTGTATATCCTCCAGCATCATCAGCTTTCATCATCCAAAATCCTTGAGTTTTTGGCAGCATTCTGCTTTGATCAGTCAGAGCCAAGTGCCCTGGTTACTGCCCTGCAGACTGCAGGAAGGTGTGCTGGTGGTGGCTGGCGTCCCTCACCATGCTCTGTGCTAGTAAACACTGGGAAGAGATGTTCAGTGACATGCGCCAGGAAACTATCAAACCTCTTAGGTTTTTACTTAATTCTGACTTGAAGAATGGGCCTTAGATAAAAGTACTAAAGATGCTTCCACTAGTGGTTCATGACCTGTCTTCGTCCTTCTCTTTGTCCCACAAGAAATTAAAATTCTAAGTATTCTGTACAAATGATGTTTTCTCTAGGTCGTTCTCTTCCAAGTGTTGTTTTATCACCTTGCAGACTGTGAGAGTGAAAGTTGAGGTGGCTAATACAGAAAATATTGAGTAAAAAAACCCGGAGAAAGTGCAATAGTTTTGGTGTTTGATGTATCCCCACAAGGCCTGAGTAAAGAGTAAAGGTTTCTTGAAAACTCGATTTGCATAACATGCAAAGCATGGTTATGAGATCAGTCAGGCACTGAGGTGAACATGCATGTGTAAATTTTCTCTTTAGTCACTCTTTTCTTTCCTTTTGCTCTGAATTCCTGTCCTTCCGTTCCATGATTTAGCGGAGTTATTAAAATATCAGAAAAACTTAGTTTTTTTCTTCCATCTTTTTTTTTCCCTCCGAATTTCTTCCCCACTTCTGATCCATCTCTTTGTAAATCAGGTTTATTCCCTCACTCCACTCACCGGTAAGTATATTCAGTCTTGGCTGGGGAAGAGGCATGAAAGTGTCGTCTTCCTCTCCTCCCTCCGAAAAGTTTATCTGGCAAGTTAATGAATTTCCTTTATTCCCAGGAGCAGCTCATAAAGTGGAGATTTCTTCTCCCAAGAGCAGTGAATGTGAGGTGATTGCCAGAGCATTGTTCTTCTAAATAGCTTGTTTTTCTCTGTGGCTGGACCGTCCCCCCCACCCCCCAGCTATTTTTAGAGTACTGATTAAGTGATAATTTGTGTTTCGGCTTCCTTGAAGGACTCAGTAAAGTAATCCAGTGCCGATTCGCCGGTGGGTTTGATATTCTGAGCGGAGCATCGGCATAGTCGTGCACTGAAGCTCTGACGAACAATGTACCCAAGTTTTCCTCGGAGACTTCAGGAATCCTTTAGCCTGTGCATTCCTCTCTGCAGTGTCGCTAGTTTTCAGCTGGGCTGCTTGAGGTGGCACGGTGAAGTGGTTGGATCAGTATGCACGGTTCATATGTAAGCAGAAGTGTCCAGCAGCAGGGCTGCTCTGGCACAGAGCTTTTGGGTGACCGCAGTGCACAGCTGTAGGGGGAGGTCAGCCAACAGCATCTACAAGGCTGATGTTGCTGGGCCTCCTCACACAGAGCACTGTGTCCAGCGCTGAGAAATGAGACCCCCCGAGTTCCACTGTCCCCTCTTCCCACCTCCTTCAAGGCGTGAGGTAGGTGTTTCGTGTTCCTCAGGCCGGGGAGAGTTTGGTATGTGGGTTTGGCCAGTCTGTCCCGCCTGAGTCGCTGCCTCCCCGGGGAACTTCCGCCCCTCCTGCACTCTCACTCCGTGCGGCTGGGTTGTTCCCCAGCTGCTTCTGCCTCTCTCTTCCCTGCTGTGAAAGGCTCGTGAACCTCGCTGCTGACCCCTGTCCTTTACTAGGAGGGTGATGCATCTCCAGCAGTGTCTGTGCCCTCGGAAGGAGTGCTGCTTGCTTTTCCTGGCCCGTCGCTCAGCAGTCAGTGGCTCAGTTGCAGTGTCATGCTGGGACTGTATATTTGTGCCACGGGGCCATTTCAGAGGCCCATGGGCGTGACAGGTGTGAAATGACTCCTTAGTGGGCAGTTTCCAGCACCTCTCCGGTGATCTCCTAGGAATGGTTTCTAGGTGTTGTAAAAAGCTTGCTTCACTTTAGGCTTGCAGTGGTCTTGCTCTGCGTGGCTGGAGACATCTGTGCAGTTCTGTTGTGTTCTGGGCTCTGGTCATCCTGACTCAGAGCAGCTCTCACCTGCCAGGTAATTGCTGTTAAAAATTCTACAGGTGCTGTTGGGTTGTCAGCTGGGATTAGTTTCTTTTGAAGTACGAAACTCTCAGAAGTATTTACAGCAAAGGTACAATGTTGTGAGTGTTCACAGAAGTCAGTTAGCAGTTGTGCAGAAGACTGCTGTCACAGGCAGCCCTAAAGCATTAGGGTAAGTAATGGTTGTTTTGTTAAAAGTAGAAATGTCTCCTTGTCTCCTTCAAGGAGCACCTTCTTGTGAAAGGCCCTTTTTAGTAGGGAGGAGATTGAAGGCCTATGCAGCCATGAGATAGGTGACCAGGACACCCTGCCTTGCTGCCATCATGATGACTTTCTGGCATGAATGTCACAGCTGCTCTTAAGACTAGTTCCTTGTCCAGTTCCTTCCTATTTTATGGTTTCTCATAGCCAAATTATCTATTTAAACTACTCATGTCTTCGTTTATTTCTGGACATAAATAATGAGTTAAAATTTCCAAAAGCTTGTTGGTCATTTTGACTTTGAGTGAGAATAGGCGCCAAGACCTAGCAGCTTTAGCAATGTCTCTAAAGCATCTGAGGTGGAGAGATGATTGGGAAAATGACCTGGGTGGTACTGAAATAGCATAGATTTCTCACATATATTCAGTTCAAACCTTTTTGCCTTACAATACCTCCTTTAGTATTGACACCCATGCCTGCTGCCAGAGCATTGATGTATCATGACCACACCTGGGCTCAGGTTAATATCTTACATGGATGACTCACATCATTGGTAGTCTGATCCTGAAAAGACGTGGAGTGGTCATGGGCCAAAAAAACACATGTTGGCTGTGCCACCTGATCTGTAAACACAATTCCGGGTTGCTTCTCTGCAACTTGAGGTTATGAGATGCTGAAGTGCCCTGAAACACAGCTCTGCCAGCTTGGGTGGTTGGGGTAGATGCAGCTGTGGCAGCATTGCTCTTCAAGTTCTCTCTGGAGGCATGGCTGTGAAGTTGTGATGCATCATGGGCACTTGCACTCTGTTGCAGTTTGTGCATTGAGATGTAAAACATTGATTGTAAAATATCTGCCACTGATTTATGATCTTGTTGGAGCAAAGCTTACCACATATGTCTTTACGAAGAACTTGCTGGTATGCATTTATTTAAGAAAGTGTATTTAATTTAGGTCGTCTAGACTATCTTGTACTGTTTAGCAGGCTGAACATCCATCTCCTCCAGCTCCTGGTTGCATCTGAGATGTTTTGAGCACTTTCACTCCTGCAGGCTTAACTGTCCTGTTTTGGTGTGCCCTTGTAGCTCTTTACATCTCTTTCTAGTTAGCTTCTTCAGAGTAGCCTCAGTTATGGCAGAATAGCAGCAGTGTAAAATTTGGGCTTGCTTGTCAATTGTGGGGTTGTCCCCAGGTTTTCTGGACAGGAAGGCTTTTGCTCTGAAGTGGAGCAGCACTGGGAGCATTTCTGTAGCTCATTGCTTTGCTTGTGTTGGAGAGGTTATCTCTGCAGTCATAATTTTTAGGTTGTGTTAGTTCTTGTACAGAAGTTTAGTTTCTGCAGAACCAGATTACACTGGTGAAGTTTTCTTACTCGCCAGGAGTAGGCAGATGTGTGGATTTTTCAGATGGTTTTCAAAAGAGAATTTTTTTTTTTTTTCCCATGTAGTCAAAATGACAGTGAACATTCAGTCTTGGGAAACAGGAAATAATAAACTATCCTTTTCTACCTGGAACAGGACTGCTGCCTCTGCCAACTGGCCTCTTTGAGAGAGCCAGCAAAGTTGTCAAGTCCATCTGTTTTCATCCACTGACACAGTGCACCGAGGCTGCTGGGGGTGCAGGCACACAAGAGAGGGAGGGTGGGGTTTATTTTGCTTTCCTTTGGTCTCAGAGCAGCAGACATTTTTTCTTGCTCACTGACAGCATCACTGTTTCAACTCTGTCAGGATTTTGGTAGATGGAGTGATCTGAAGGGGGTGGAAACTTCTCAGCTGGAGGTGTTCAAGGGCCACCTCAGCATTTGTCATCTAAAGAAGCTGGTCTCAGCCTCAGGTGCTTTTGGCTAAGTGTCAGGCTGCTGTGACTGACCGGGTCATTGGGGGAAGGTGAAATTGTGAGCATTGGGGGCTGCAGGCAGGATCCTTAATTTAAACAGCAGAATGGAAATTTTTTGGATGAAGTAAAGGTCAGAAATGCCAAGGCTACTATTAGCTGACTCTATCCTGGAAGAGACGATAAAAAAAGTGATACTACCAGAAGTAGGACACACATAATTTATAATTTATCAGTGTATAGGAAAACACATTTAATGTCCTGCTGTGCAATAAATGTATCTGCTACAGGATCACCAAAGAGCGATAAGATGCTCTGCTTGTTCTTTTAATTCGCCTCTTTTCAGTTAGTTAAAAAGAAGTTGCTTTTGTTCTTTATTGTCCACTTAATCTAAGAGCTTTATCTCCTGTGCTTGTATCTCCTCGGGGTTAGAAGAGTGAATGATGAATAGGAGCATGCCTTGAGGATTACATATTTGCCTCCACAACATGTTTAAAGGTGTACCATGAGCTTCATATTGCAGGCAATTAGTGAAAACTGTTGTTGCCGAAATAGGAAAATGCTCTTAGCTGCGGGCAGCCTGAAGGGGTGTGCTGGCAGCCTCTTGGCTGGTTTAGGGAAGAGGCAGGCTGTTTCGGAGGTAGGCACAGAAGTGCTATCTCACTGCAATGTGTAGTTAATGGAACCAGACAGAGTTGTGGCATGACTGCGTTCGGGGGTCACGGCGGTGAGGGATGCCATGATTCAACCTGATGTAGCAAGGGAGCCTTGGCAGGAAGCCGCCGTGTTTATAAGAAGCGAAGTAACCACAACTGCCAGCGGCCTTGAAAGATTCCGCTGTGGCTTTGGCTATGAATAGCAGGCACGGCTGCTGAAAGCTTGGCTTAAAAAAACATGTACATACCAGCAGGAGACACCGTGTGAAGGAGACGTGAGTTCTGTCTCCTAATAACAATAAAAATTTCTGGTTGTGTACCTGTCACGGTTGTTGTAAGACAGAAAAAGGATTGAAGATCAAATTATTTCAAAACACCAATTACTCTGATGTGTGGGAGGAGTGGGGAAAGAGGAGGGCCACCATAGTTCTGGTTTGTTGCAGTAGATGTCAAGAAGGTGGACTCCTCAGAGTCTGCTGCTCACTTCATTGGATTAAAAGGCCTTCCCATCAGTGGTTTTGTTCTGTTGCAGAGATCAGATGGGTTTGTTTTTGTTCTGAAATGCTTTCTGAAAATGATGGACTGCATTAGTGCAGATGTAGAAATAATGTCTTAATCATTTGACTGCCACACAAATACATCTCGCTTGCAGCCTGACTTGGAATTTAGATCGAAACTGTTAAACAAACTCCAGGTTTTGCAGTAATTTTTATTTTGTGCAAGGGATGTATTTTTCTGTCTTAAGGGAAGGGAAATCCCTGGAAGTTACACACCTCAGTCAAGGCTAATCTGTCCCAATGTGATGTGAATTTTGCAGTGTGGGTGGATTATATTTATGCATAAAGCATCAGAAGTGAATTTCCCAGTCTGTGGCTGTGATAACAAATGAGGCATAAGAGCCGCGATTTTTGGCTGATGTGTTATTGTGAAACAAAGTGTCAGTCAGTTTTGCCTTCCCAACATCATTTATGTGAAAATGGTTTAAATTGCCAAAGATAAAATAAGAATTTTTGGCCAAGCTTTTCCACTGCAAATCTATTTCTCTACCATGAAGGAGGCATGGATTTTGCTTTTAACCTGCTATATTATTCCACATCACGGGTGGTATAAATCAGTTTTCAAAAGAAGTTTTGTGTTCTTTGTTGGCTTTTCATTCTGCAGCCTATTAATCTCTTTACTCTCTCACGTCTTGGGTATCTTTTTCTGGTGTGTTACTGTGAGTGCTTAAAAGGATGCTGAGCCTTTGTGGTACTAGGTTCAGTCCTGACTTTTGTTTCTTCCATAGTAATTACTGCTATGAGATTGCTCCCATTTTGTAGCTCTGAGCTGCGCTTGCCTTGATCCTTGTAGGGCTGGGTACCTGGTTGCCAAACTCGGTGCCGTGTGTTGCTTCTGCTATGCCTGGAGCATCTCTCCTGGCTCTGCTCGCCCCTCCCAGGGAGTTAGAAAAAGGGCAGCTTGCCCCTGCCACCCTTTGCTAACCTGCCACAAGCTCAGCTCACGAATTGCATAAGCACGGTGTGTGAAATCAGTGCAGAAGGGAAGGCACGGGGGTGGGGCCAGTGCAGGGTAAGTTGCTGCACATTTACAGTTTTGTTCTTAATTGGTGCTCTTGGCATTCTGCATCAGAGGGAAGTTTGACAAAATTTAGCAAACAGTTAAATTTAAAACTCAGTGGTGTTGTCTGCTTGTTCAGGGGTCAGGAAATGGAAAACTTGAGCTTGGTTTGGTCACTGCTGGGTTTGAATTACAAGCATGGCATGTGGATTGGGCGGATGATGAACCCTCAAGCTGGGAAGGGAGGAACAAAGGGATGGAATGTGGTTGTTCTACACCTAATTTGGTAACTGAGTAACTAGATTAGAGTCTTCTATGCAGTACCTTGCTCTTGCCTTTGCCCAGCATTCACACGTAATGTGCAGTGATGGGTGGTCTAGATTCCCGGTAATTTGGTTAAATGTGGTGGTCACTTACATAAAACGTCTTGATGGCTTGCAGAGGTGATGATGGCAGTCCCTTGTTTTGTGATGTCTTTGTAGAGAATGTGACATTTCCTTATATACGTTGTTTATGTGGCTTTTCATTTGGCTTAACTCTGTGATAAATCTCTGGGGATCAGCATATGTATGAAGCCCTTTCTCTTCCTCTGTGATACCTCTGATACCATGCTGAGAAAAATTACTCGGAGTCCTTGCCACATTGAGACTGTTATTAGCAAGACATTTTCCATGGGAGCTTTGGATTTTGGCTTTGGTGATTTTGGCTAGATCTCTGTTTACTGTAGAGAACAGTGCAAACCACTCATGGCTAGACCTCTGCTGAGCAGCAGGGAGCATTGTAATTTGTGCGCTAAGAAATGAATTTTGCAGCTGGCTTGGGTTTGGTCTTTGGATTTCAGTGAACACTTCCTAGCTGCTTTCTTGTGTCTGGCAAATTTACAAACACGGGAAGTGCCTAAAACCATGCTGAGGGTTTTTTTTTTTTTCCTTTCCCTTTCACTCCTGTGTGATACAGATCTGAAGGTGCTGGGTTGGAAAACTTCAATACTGCAGAGCAATGTAAATACATAGGGGGCCGTGATGCCATTTATTATGTCATTACCTATTACAACAAATTAGTCTTGTAATGCCTGAGTGGAAGAACTAAAGTTCAGAGTGCCATTTTGTATTGACTCCTAAACTTTCTGAAAGCCACAAGAGTCTTTTAGATTTCTTGATGATGTGCTTCTAGCCTTCAAGACTAGCATTGAAAGCAATAGCAAGCATAAAATCTAACTTTAAGCCCTCTGCAGTTGAATACATAAGATCTGAGAAGACTAGCCTCCTCTGAAAATCCTGGCTGACAATGCAGATTTTGTTTTATTTTTTTAATGTTCTTGGGGTTTGGATTTGTGTCTGTAGACTCCAGAGTTGACGACGTTGAAGCCAGAGGATTTGCAGTGGCCTGAAAGAGCCCTGTGAGGGGAGCAGGAGTGCTTTGGGCTTTGGACACCCTTTCTCCTCCATGGCCATCTCTGTCCCCAGCACCAGGGTTTTTGGTGGAGTACCTTGTCTGGGGAGAGAAGCCTCGATTTACTTTCTTGTTGCCTGTGGCACAAGTGAGGGGGTGGATGAGTAATTGGATGCAAAGACCTGAGGGTGTTTGTTTGGATCTGGGGAGATGAGAAACCAGCAGGCCCAGAGGACTGATCTGTTTGAGAGTTGGGGGAATGGAAATGAGTGTGGGGAATAGTAGTGGGGAGGGACAGACATGACATATGGTCCAGGGTTTTGCACCCTGTCATGTCTCCAGACATCATCCTCCAGTGGGAAGAAAGGGGTTTACAATCCCTGTGTGCTGCTGGCCTGACTGGAGCAGGTGGCAGCTGCCTGTGAGAGCATGAGCCAGCGGCCTTTAGTAGCAGACATCCACATCCATTTCCTTCCTAGGTGAAATTTGTCAGGTTCTCTGATAAACTTCTGGCTTTGGCTGTTTCCACCTACCTGTCCAGAGCCTTCCATTTAGGTATTTAGCTTCAAAAGACATTCAAGGACTGTTTGGGTTTGACCTCAGAGATCTAGAACTTAAAAACAGGCTGAGAGACCAAGATTTGATTTTTGGAAGTTCTAAGTGACTTCCCCTACCTGCCCTGAAGTCTAAGGGCAGAAATACACTTTATCTTAAGAGCCTATATATGGATGAGAAAGGTACAGTCCATTTATGAAATCAAAGAGCAGGTGATCTGAAGACAGAAATGTTAGTAAGGAAAGCTCTGGGAAGTAAGCATAGTAATTCGAGAAAGTTTGCCAGCACAGATGTTTAAGTGAAATGTGAATTTCTTTCTCTGGGGGGAGAAGGGGGAGTGGGGTGGGTGAAGATCTTTGAAGGTGTTTTGGTGGTGATGATTGAGAAGAATTAATGCAATTGTGAACATGATAACCTTTTTGCCTCTTCTGCACTTCAAAATTGGTCAGAAAGCTGCAATCTTTGTCTTTTTCAAACCAAATTCTGCTTTCCAGGCACAGCACAAATGTAGGAACTCTAATGCTGAATGGTAGAAGCTTCCTTCTGAAGTGACTGCAAGAGAGGGTGGCAATGCTTGTGTGACTCCAGGGTTCTCCAGGGTTAAGACTGTCTGATTTAACACCCTGTCATGAATCACATTTCCCACTTTACTCTTTGAGTATCTTCTGCTGTGAAGACAGGGATGTTAAACTTTATATTGCTTGGTGGCAATAAATATCTCCTTTCTCAGGGTTTGGGTCTGTGATATGATAGCCAGTTAACAGCTGTGTTATTATAAAATTACCTATAGTGCCTGAAAGACGAAATAAAGCCTAAGTGACCTTCTCAGGTGGTGCCTGGTGCTTGTTATCAAATACATTGCGGTTGTGTCTTCCTCTTTGGGGCAGTTTCCTGGTGTTACAGCAAGACACTTAGGAACTTTTTTGTTGATTTATAGATCCCAAAGTGTGGGAACTTTGGGCTCTTTGGGGCATGTCAAGAGCACAGGAGAAGGGCAGAGCATTCCTTGTGCAGTATATGGAAAACAGTTTAGAGGTACTCAGACCTTTCCAGGTAGTCAAGTTCTGATTGCCTTAAAATATTAACGAAAAGATAAGGGCAACTGCTCTTAATGGTGAGAGATGATTGAAATGAAAGGAGCATGTTCAGGGTACTGTGCCTTACAACTTTTAGAAAAGCCTGGGAAACTTGGTCTTCCCCAGTGTAACCCTTTTTCCTAGCCATTTAGAAAATCGAAGATGCACATAGTGTGTGAATTTTTATACAGCAAGGTGTATCTTGAGTAAAGTGAGTGAGTTGTAGCTTGTCTTTTCTCCTTTTTGACTTTTCTCAATTTTTTGCTACAGACCATCTATTTCCTTAATGATGCTTAGACTCATCTAAATCTTGCCTGCTCCATCCCTCTTCCCTGAGGTCATTATCAAATCATCCGTGTTCTCATGACTAAGGATAAACAAATGTGCAGATGCATGCGAGAGACAAAAAGAAAAATAAAAAAACCTCCAAATCCCCCAGACACTGCAGTGCACATGCAGTTTTTCCCAGGAGAGATTTGATAGACTGAGCCTAAGATGACGCATCTTAGTTTCTTTGCATCCTTTTGGAAAATGCTCAGGTACTGTAGAGCAAAGGGCCTGAATTAATTCAGTTTATTTAAATATACTCGTACCTTTTACATTTGGCTTTCTTTATGGTCAGCGGACTTGATACTGTTCCATAACTGCTTGATCTTTTTTCCTGCCTGAGGCAAACATTTTAAATGTACTAACAATGCATGAAACCCTTTCTGAAACGCACACTTTTTTTTTTTCTTGTTTAGAAACACTCATATACAAAAAAAGCACCAGTATGTTGTAAGAGAGTCTTTACCCTTAGTACATTGGTCTCTGCAGTTGTGAAACACCAAAATCTAAAATTTTTGTGACAAAGATTTGGCTTCTTAATGCCAAAGCATTTCCTGGATTTAATTTTTACCTAGTGTTTGTTGAGACAGTGGCATTTGTTTTGATTTCCAAGCAGCTCAGTTTTCAGCTGGAAGAAGTCTGAAGCTGTATTTTTGATTCCAGACAAGAAGCTGGAAGGCTAGCAATGCATTCTTCCTTCTGCGGCAGGCTTCCTACAGAAAGCTGCTGAACTGCTCAACTCTTCTGCATCTCACTGTGTGCTTTAGTAATTTGAAATGTTAATGCTCTGGAAATTATTGCTTTGGTAATTTAGCTAGATTTGGAGATCATTGCATGAAGGTGATCTCATGTAGATTTTGTCTTTGTTATATAAATATATAATCATATATATTATATAATTTTTGTAAATTATATATATATTTCATGCCTTCTGTTTAATGGTAAATATCTTAGCAATAAATGGTGTGATCTAGAAGAGAAGGGTTTTTCATTTTTTAAAATTCAAAATTATTCTTTTCAGAACAGCTTATCATTTGCTCTTGATATATTTTATGTTTTGGCTTTCAGAATTCACTGTAGGTTGGTTGTGATTTTTTTTATTCCCAGCTATTATTTGGGGCTGTGATAAATACTGCAGAGCTGGGAGGTGATTAAAAACTGGAAAGTAAGGGAAGGAACTTCAAAGAAGCAACAGGAGCCAAAGATAGGAACGGGAACCATAAAATGTCCAACAAATACTTATCTAATAATACTAAAGAAATATATGTCATATGTCATGCAGCATGACTTCTTCTTAAAAGGGTTTTGAAGTTGTGTTGCAGTTAGCAGGTTTAGACTTCTTTTACCTAACTATGTGCTGGAGTCTGTGTCTACATGATGAGCAGGTGATGTGCAGCAGGAGATGGAACAGAGGGGAGGAGTTGTTATTGCAGGCCCCTATGACCTTGTTGGGAGTTGGAGTACATTTTGGTGTGCAGCTGGAGAGGGGCTTCTGGTTTATCTTCCTCCAGAAGCAACCTGATTTACATGCACTATGGCTCTCCTGGGAACCAGGGTGAGCTGATAGCCCAAGCCAACATGCTGGTACAGAGGTGGTCTCTGTTGGAAGGTATCTCCAGAGAGGGATGCAACTGCAGGAGCAGTTCAGCTCTTGTGTCTCTCTTGTTTTGAGTATATTTGAAATTTAGGGTTACTGAGCTAATGAGGATAGTTTGGCCATTTAGAGCTTACGTGTAGTGAAGCTCAACTTAATTGCTTGAAGATTAGTTGAAGCTTGCTCCTTTTGCTGCAGAGTTTGTGGTCCTGTGATACAATTCTTTTTCTCAGTTACTGTTTTGGTGAAAGATTTATTGCACCCTAAACCTTCTGAAGTGTAGGGCAGACCCAAATTCACTTAAAAATGATTCTTTCCCTTCTCAGAAAGGTAAGAGGTCTCACTTTATTTGTTTACTCTGCACTTGGTTCATGGAGTGATTGTCTCTTTATCTGGCATCCTTATTTGGCCTGGATATTCCTCAGGGCACACGGATGAATCATTCATCTCTGCACGGGGTGAGACACTGCAGTTTTTTAATGAATAATATTGTGGCAGAAGTTGTGCTTTGTTTTTTCCTTGGGAATTGCTGCTGTGTAGATGATCAACGAAATAGGATGTAGCTGTATAAAAATGATTCGTCCCTTGCCTTGCACTGGAGGATGTCACTTTGGGAGTCACACTGCAACATGCTGTGTGAATGCTGTCCATTTAGGATGTAACCTTAGTGAGGACCATTGCCCCAGGCCCCCTCACTTGGGGGCCCTGTCCCTTTTGGCTCCTGGAGAGTCAGTTAATTTCATTCTTTAATGTTCCCATGCCTTACAAGCAGGATGTGTTGCCTTACAGTAAACAGATAATTGGAGCTTTAGATGTGTTTTATAATTGGTGTTTCTTGCTTATAGTGTCATGATCACTTGGACTTTCTTGCCTGTCTGATAAATGAGCTGTAGAATTGTGTAGTTGTTGGCTTACACCATAATTCATGTGTTAGTAGTGCCTTGGACCAAAGAGCTAGGGAAAGACAGTAACAGTCATGAAGGGTTTAAAATAATTGGACTTAAGTCAAACCCCCAAACAGCGCTCAAAGGATACTGGGATAGGAATATGTTTGAGGATTTTGAATGCGTAGGCTTTCAGCATGGCTAGTTACCTTAAATTTCCTTTAAAATACCTTAAAATTCATTTACCTATTACATGCAGATTACTATTTTTTGTGTTCTATGTGCAGGTTTTTCTAGCGTGAAAAAAATTGATTGCCCGAGTGGATTAATGCCTCTCACATCTGCAAGTCTTAGTTCAGATCAAAAGTGAAATAAGCCATACATGTTCAGAGCAGACATGTGGGCACATCACAAATGCTGCTGCATAGCCTGGCCTGGTTTGAGAGTTAAGAGGTCCTTTTTTCTGTAGGAAGGATTCATGCCAAAATAATAGTATTTCATAAGTAGTACAGATTTAGCCTCAATTATTATTGTTTATTAATTTTTATTTGGATTAATCCTTAGATCATTCTCATTGGAAAATGTTCAGTCAAACTTTTTTTTTTTAATTCTAAGTATATGCTACAATTTTGAAGTTGTACAGCCACAGGGTTTGAAGAACTTGTGTTGTCTGGCATTTTTCCAGCTAGTCCAGCTGTCTTCAGAGGAACTGAGTAGGTTGGCAAAGTGTGGTGTGGGCTCCTTTGTTAAGTGCATCAGAGAATGAGAGAAACAGGCAGTAGCCGTGGTGAGTTCTTTGTTGTGTGAGAACTTTGTCTTTTCATCTTGATCTCCTAAAATTCTCTCTTCCTCCAGGGCTTCCTTTTTTTTTTGTGCCAGGTTTCCTGAGGATGTTCAGACATGGCAAGCCTGAAGTTACTACTCTGCTGTTTTCTCAAGAGCTGCTGGGGGAGCAGCATGAGCTACTGTTGCATCTTTCCCAGGTGTCTGTGCTGCCCTGAGATGTCCTGCAAAAAATACATGACACAGACTTTGTCCTGAGGTTCCCTGGCTGCAGGAGTGGCCTCTGAGCATCATCCAGGAAGGCAAGAGCAGCCTGCTCGTCTTTCAGTCATAATGTCTGAGGGATAGGATTTCTGAGACTTGATAAGACCACTGCTGAGTGTGGGTCTGGGGCTCTCAGGTGCTTATTTGACATGGCTTACTTGGAAGTATGGATGAACAAATACAAAGATTAAAGCAAGCAGTGAGCTGCAGGTGTGGACACTTCAGCAAACACAGCCGAGAAAAATCAATTTTTCACAAATGAAAGAGGAGGGAAAAAATCAATAGGGAAAGGACTGTTATTTTCAATTTAAAGCCAGAGGAGTTAGGGTTTGATCTCGGAGTTCATGTATTCCTGTTCTCATTCACATGTTGCAGGGCTCTCTTACTGGGGGAACTGTAGACTATGTTGTATAGAGATCATTAAATATAAATGATTGAAAGAATGTGAAATGCTCCCCATTCTTATTTATTTACTTGCCTTGTCTGCTTGCAGACACTTCTCCCACTGTAGTTAACTCCTGTGGATGGTAGCTCTCTGTATGAAGTATTGGAGTGCGTTGAGCTTTCTGTGCTGTGAAGTCCACCAGCCTTTTCCTAGTGCATGTTTTGACAATATTTAAAGCACACAAATCAGACTGTAGTTATTGATCTGTGTTTGTTTCTTTTCAACAGACTGTGATTCCATCTGGCTACCTGATAGTGTGAGCGCACCACAAAAACATGACCAATGTTTTAAGTAGAAATACAGAACTTGACTTTGCAGTACAATCTGCATGAGGTCTGGTAAATACAATGTGAATGGACAGAACCAGATGTAATGCAGAGGACCCTCTTGTCTAATCTTGGTGCAGCCTGTTGTAATGGCAGGGCAGAGTGCCAGGTTTTCATGTTGAAAACAGAAGTAAAACAGTATTTTTGGCCAATTCCTATTGCGAGATTCCACACTGCCAAACACATGTCTACAAGCATTAACCATGTGACAGCCATGCTGCCTTGTAAATCCCTTCCCTGGGAGGTTGTATGCAAAACTGTGTACTGGTGCAAAGACTTTCTTTACTAAAGCTCTGCCTACTTGCAAGCAGGCGCTTGCAAGGTCTTGGCTCCACTGGGAACTCAGGAAAGCAAGCAGAAGTGATCATTAGGAAAGTACTGCCAGATTCATTAGTGATCTGCAGAACTACACATCTCTGTTGCTATCTTCAGTCTGTGATAACTACTTCTGCTAGTATATATTTTTTAACTTAATTGGAATAATTTCTCTGCTGTATATGATTCCAGTGCAAAAGTCTGTTGGGAGAAGGACTCATACCCACTAAATGCTTTAGAGGTTCTCTAAAGGTGGATGGGAGAAATAAGTCTGTCCTGGCTTGTATCAGTTAATTTCTTTGCAAGAGCAGTTTACTGCTTGAGTGCAGGAGTATCAAGGACAGTTCTGCTGAAGAATATTTAAGTACATGCATTTATTTATGCATGTCTGTATGTACTTACATGTGTAATATATGTATTTGTATGTACTTATACGTGAACGTGTATAGCCTGTGTATATGGATAGAAAATACATCAATTAGGGAAGGTGGCCTAGGCTTATTTCATTTAACACCTGATGGAGGCACAGTGCTCAGGTAAAGCTGTAGCCAGCACAATGCTGTGGTCAAGGGAGAGCTAAAAAGCCCTTCTAGTTCTTGGATGGGCTGTGACAACCTCCAGAGATGCCTGTTCCAGTGTAAATATAGTTTGTAGGGAGAGTCTAGGACACCTTGGGTCCCCATCTGGGTACTTTGATTAGATGCCTAACATTAGGGGAAGACAGACTGGCTTGGTTTGAAAACGTGTCTGCCAAGGAAAGCGGGAATCTTCTGGAATGGAAAAGATGATCCCCTCCCTATTATTATTATAGTTATCATAACCTTGAAATTATAGGGCTTTCTGGCAAAGATAAGGCTAAAGGAATAACTTTTACTATCTCTTTACTAGGATATATATACACACATATATACATGTATATGTATATAACAAGACAGACAAACAGCAACAACAAAAAAACCTCCAGAAACCCAATAGTAACCAACACAGACATAGACTATGATGGCAAAAAATAACATAAAAGGTAGGAATTTTCTAGTTGTCTGAATGACTGAGACAACTAAATGTGACTGGCTCACAGTGGAATGTGTCTGAATGGCTGAGATGCTCTTAAAAATACCTCTTACGCTAATACATGAGGACTTTTGAACTAAACCAGTGAGAAGCATGGAAATTGCAAAGTAATTACCATGAAGAGACTATGTTCACATGTGCAGGAGCTCTGTCAAAAACTTGGTACCTCAACCTGGCCCCGTCCCAGGCGGCTGCATACTCAGGGTGTGGTGGGTATTGGAGTGTGTTATCCTTCCCTAATGGGAAGTACTGGGGCTGAAGGGAGGGTCACCACTGGCTGGGGCAGATGTGCCTGAACCCTCTGGCATGTGATGTTGCTGTGTAGAGAGTGGTAGGAAATTGCAGTTCAGTCCTCTGTTTCTCTCCTTCCCTTGGCCATTTCTTGAGGCTGTGCAACTTTTTTGTCCCTGCAGCTTATGATGTGAAGTGAAGCTGGTGCATCTGATTGAGTTGTTGCAGGAAGAATCCTTGCCATGTGTTTTGAGGAATGGTTGTTATTACTATTCTGAAACTTTTTTTTGGCTGCTGCTGAATGAAGATATGAGAGACAGAGGGAGAAAAAAAGGAATCATTTGTGTTGGAAAAGACCTTTAGGATCATTGAGTCCAACTGTTATTCTTAATGGATACTCACACTAAAGTTTTTGGGGAATTCTTATTATATACATATGCACCTGGGTGGGAAAACCACCCATAAAAGTTGGAAGAAAACAAGACGTTCACTTGCTGGAGAACAGAAAATACAGAACCCAGAGTGCTGTTCTAGTTGTCAGTGCGGTTAATGGCAGAGACAATAAAACTAGCCCAAGGCTTTAAAAGCAATCTCCAGCTTTACGTGACTGTTGCCCTGACTTTTGCAGTTCTGGATGTTGTCATTCTTTTGTAGCTAGTTTCTTTCAGTCTTCTATGTAAACATGGCCATATTGTAACTGTATCTTATCATTGCATTCCTTTCTCCTGGACACAGAACTTTGATGGACATTTCCTTTGACCACTGTGATTGAGGGAGGAAGAACTAATTTCCTCCAATGAATATTGATTTCTAAATGTATATAAAATAAAGAAGGCGGGTCTTGCTCGGCCCTTCCTTCTCTTTCCTCCTTGCTGGTAACAGTGTCTCTGTCTCTTCTTTTGTGTCATTACTGTGACAGGTGACTACTGTCAGGCAGGGATTGGAGAAAGCAGGAACATCTCTAGGATAGTATGGATCTATCTTGATGTAGTTTTATCCCTTCCACTGAGATTGCTGTAGTAGACAACAGCTGGAAGTGCTTTTGAGAAACTGTCCTTCAAGTAAAGCAGAAACCTGTGTGGAGGGAGGGCTCCCATGCTCCTGCAGAACTGGAGCGTGGATACAGTAGATGTTATTTTGTCTTTCTGTCTTGCTGTTGGTTTGCTAAAATCCAGAATAGCCAGAAATACTGGTATAATGGAAGTGTTCCTACCATTCCTCTTGCCATTTTGTTATGCTTGTAGGACATTGGCAAATATGTGTATTATGGAAGTTATGAATGCACAAACATAACAGCTAAGTACTTTGAAATTCTGCATTTTTCTGATTTTTTTTTGTCTTCCTGTTTCTTTGGACACATTTTTTACCTTCTTCCATATTTGACTCATCTTCATACTAGTGTCTTACATTCTCTGATGGTTTCCTTTTTATGGCTCACCTTTTTGTGTCTCCTTCCATTCTAGTCTCCTGTTTGTGAGTCTGCATATGCAAGAAGCTCTTCCTATTGAAAAACATGTAAAATCAATCGATACACCTTGTCTCAATGACTTCATTTTACTTCCTGATAGTGGTTAACTGACTCAATTTTCTGATCCACCAATTTCTGTAAAAACAGAAGCAGGAAAAACTCCATTGCACTTAATGAAACAACAACAACTAAAAGGACTTTGTTGCATCAGAGGAGTATTCTGAAGTTTCTTAATGTACTTAAAATTTTCCATACTGAAAGAGCAATAGAAGTGTACACCATTTCTCCTGTATGTTCTCTCTCCATCGCTTAGCCTGTTCTTCTTCCTTTTTCCCTTCATTTTTTTACTTTGTGTATTCTGTTCTCGTCCTCACGTTTATCCTTCTAGTGCTCTTTTTCCTTACTTTTTCCATTATTTTTCTTTTTAGAGAAGTGATTATACTGCTCCTGTTCCTCCTGTCCCTAAAGGTAACTGCAGCCGCTTGCCATCTCCCTCTCTTTGTTTTGCTCTGTTAGAGGAAGGCTTGGAGTACCCTCCTCTGCTTTTGTGCAGCTGCGTTCCTTGTTGCATGGCTGATGTGCTTGGGCTGTTCATCATCTTTCATCAGGGTAAAAGTTTGTGAGTGCGTAAATCCTATTGAAAATCAGTGTGTCTTCATGTACTGATGAAAATACTGCCCCAGTGGCTGTTCTTGGAGCTTCAGAGAAAAGTCTGGTCAAATTACAGAGCAAGGCAAGGTAGGCTGGTGTCCCCCAGGGATGGTTGTTCAAGGAATGCATGGGGCTGGTCCTCAGTGAGGGACTTAGCAACTTTCTTCAGTGACTATTCAAACGTGTGAAACAGCACTGAAAAGCTGTCACTGCCTTTGGTGCATGACTGGTTGTGCTGACCCTTGCTTCTCAGTGCCTTCTGGAAGAGTGCATTTCGTTTTCCTGGCTGGGAGAAGCTGAGCATGGATTTTGACCCCGCTGATCCGAGAGGAGAAGCTTAGTCCTCTCTGCAGCTTCTGAAGGATGTGTAGAGTGGCATTTATCCCCTTCTGCTTCTACTCTGTTTTAGCCTAGAAGAATGGAACATTGTCAGCTCTTCTCAAGTGAATAATGTTTCTTTGGATGTGGGAACCATGGAACTGGTACTTTGTGCAGAGGATTTGGGTTTAAGATCAGCCTCTTTCTGGTACATTAGCAGTTTGATAATTCTGATCAGCTCTTAAAAGTGTGGGTGAAGGTTTTGATCCTGGTGTGAAGTGCCTCTCTCCTCCCATGCACAAAATCTTTATCACGGGCTTTGGGGGCCAGAACTGAGGATGCCTGTGAGCTTGGAGCCGCAGTGGGGGATGTGTGGACACTGCTGTGTACTGGATTTGATCTTCAGGTCTGTTTTTAGGTGCCAAATAACACTCAGATTCCAGAAACTGAGGAAGTGCCTTTAGCTGTGTCTTTTAAGGATCGAGCAGTTTATGGGATCTTTCAGTTTGCGGTTCTGATACTAGAAGGTGGTTGGGATTATGAATAGCTATCTGGTGGTGAAAAATCATTGGGACAAAGTCAGAATGAAGCAGTTTGATTGTGGTTTGAAGGATATCTCATTGCACGAAATGGTAAAAAAAAAAAAAGAAGAAAGCTTTTAAAATGAAGGCTGAGATAAGCCCTATCAGTGAAAGGACCTTAAAAAGGTTGCAGCTAGCAGTCATAAAGATAGGACATGTATAGAAGCAATTGTAGATAATGTTTTACCTTGAACTGTCCATTTCTTCTTCTATTGTTACAGTAAAAGTTTTTGATAATTTTAAGTAGCTGAAAACCTATATTTCTTTTACCATCTCTAGTTAAATATGACTGCTGGAAATCCCTGTCTTCAGGGACTGATAGGTCTCAGCTGTAAAAATGTGTTCTGAGCAGAAACTTAGCATAGGGTATGTCAACAGAAATACTCACTTCAGGTGTAAATTACCTGCTGCCTGTAGAAAACAAATTTACAGATACATTGTAATGTACTGCAAGGAAGTCCACTATATGAAAGAAACGGCGTATTGTCCAGAAAAGGAAGCTAATGGTCTAGATACAAGTGGAGTTAAGGTGTTGCTCAGTAATACTGGTAACTTTGAATTATCTTGTAGGGATCAGCTTGCTTAAGGAAAATGTTGTCTGTAGAGACTTTGCCAAGCTATTTCTAGATGAATATAGGAGTGCATGCTCTCCCTTGGCTTAGCAACTAGGTTCAGTACACTGCTTCTCTCTCTTGCTGGACCTACAAGCAAATCTTGGAGGTTTCATTGTAATTTTATTTCCTTTTCCTCTATAAATAAACATGTAATTTAAATATACTTTTGTGCTGCCTGCTGTGAGACAATGTGCGGGTAGAGATTTGAATGTTCACTCATATGGAAGCAAAGAACTGAAAGTCATCCCAGCATATTCTACCTTGTGTCTGATTGTCTGGTCTGTGTTAAAGTGCCTGTTGGCATCATATCTGACAGATAAATAGCACTTGTGGGTTAATTCAATTTCCTTTTGAAGCATGTCTGTAAAGTAAAGAGAGAGTGTTGAGAAATAAAAATACTCCTGTGGACCCTTCATATCCTTTTTTATGAAGATTTCTTTTTATGTTTCACTTACTGTTTTGGGAGTACAATTACAGTAAGGATTGATCCCAGTAAAGTTTAATGAGAAAATGTATAGATACCTCTGTCAACAGTAGATGAGTCCTGAGACAATTCCAGATTTACAGAAAAACGAAATTATTACAGGGCCAGAGAATGTCTTTCTGCCAGCTCTTGCTGATGAATTCCTGACATCTCTATCTTGATACACCAATCTAAAGTGTTGACTTACATTATTTTAACAAATCATGCCATTAATGAAGAATGTAAGAAGTTCTGGGAAGTTTTTCAGTACTGCAGTAACAGTAGTTTGCATGTTCTCTGATTTGTCCACCAGTTAAGGTTTTGATGAGACATTCTTAGCAAACCCTGCATCTTCCTGTGCCAGAAGCAGCAGTCCTCATCTCCCCTTCTCCTTCCATTTGTGCTCCTTTCCTTGTGTTGGTTCCAGTAGTGATTTGGCCTCTGGGCAAACAGAGTTCACTAATCTGGCTGAAAACTAATTATTTTTAAAAGTCAGTTGTAGATTTCCCCTTTTGGTGACCTTAGTTCTCCAGAACATTCAGTTGAACATCAGAGGTGGGGAACCTTTCATGACCCAAGAGTCAGTGATGTCAGCTGAGAGTGATGAGGGGGGAAGAAAGAGCTGGTGGCAGCATGCTTTTGGATATGTTTCTCTATTTTGATGAATTATGCCCTCCATCAAAAACATTACAGTCTTCTGATAGAGTTGATGCTCTGTTTTGCAACTGAGGAAGCTGTGGCCGGGGTGGACGAAGGATTTGCTCAGTGGTATAACATGAAAAACAGAGCTGCAGTTGGGGACTGCCTTGTGCTGGGTCTGGCACCTCACACAATCAAATCAATGTATTTATGTGTGGAAAAAGGAAACACAAGGCATGTAGCATTACTGATACATTATCTTGAAGGATTAGGTACAAATTTATGATACTAAAAATTTCAACTGACCAATGTTTTTTTCACCTATCTTGGTTTATCTATGCCGTGTAGTTATAATAATTGTCATGAATGCTTTTTTTCTCTGATTTTTGGTGAGAACTAGTATGTAAAACTGTTTGCCATAATACTTCTATGAGTTGCCAGTATAATAATTAGTTTAAATCACCAGTGTTTTCCACCTCAAAATCCATGAGGGTAAAATCGGTTTTGTATTTTACAAATAGTAGTATAACAGTGAATGTGGATTGCCAAGCTCTCTTTGGCAACATGTATTTATCCTCCTGCCTTCCATCCCTCCGCTGGAGAATGTGGGTTAAAAGTTAAAACATCTAAGTCTTGTGACTATATTTTAAGAAAGATGATTCTTTGCTTTTGTGGTTGGGTTTTGTTTTTTCTTTCTTGGTGGTATAGGGTTTTTTTTTCTTTTTTTTTTTTTCTGCAGAGCTGTGTATTTTTGTTAGCATGTGATTTGATCATTTAAAGAATATGGTGTTTTTCTTTGAAGTTAGTGTTACAACGCACAGATGGTTGTGGGACAGAGCGCTGGATATTTGGTGTCAACTGTGGGGGGGGGTTTTATTGTTTTGCATTCAGTATCACTGCTGCTCTGCTGCTCCTTGCTTATACAAAAATGTTGAATACTGATTACCCCTGATGTGATGCCACATAGGGGGAAAGGTATGGTGGTTTGCCCTTGGGCACGTGGTGATGCAGTCTGTGGAGAGCCGTGCTGGTGAGCATCCATTGCTGAAGGCGATGGCTGCTCTGGAGAGATGCCCAAAGGTCCTGTACGTGTAGTGAGCTGGACCAAGGCAGAGCAATGTTGCTCTCTTGGAGATACTTCCCAAGGATAGATCTGTCCATGACCTGAAACCAGGCATGACCTTCATGATTTACGGTTGAAATGCAGACAAAATCTTCCACAGTCTGCTTTGTGTTCATTCTCCCTGTTTCTGTATGGAATCAGTTATACCATTGCAAAAAAAAACCCAAACAAACAAAAAACCCCCGAACAACAAAACCACTGATGTTGCTGAAAACCACTGTTTTAGTGTGGAGTTATTAAGTGTTTTGGAACTAACACACAATCTGGACAGTGTGTTATCTTTCTAGAAGAGAGAAAGAACACCGTCTGAGGTTGCATCACTTTTGAAGGGAAAAGGGACCTGAACGTGTCCTCTCAGTCCTTGGTGCTGTGTGGAGTCTAACTTTAGCATCAAAGTATAATAGTTTTGGATTCCATAAGTAATTCTGCTGATGCAATCTGTAGAGTCCTGGGTGATTAATATCATGTATGTGTTGTGGTGCTTTGTTCACAGATGATGGGAAACTGCAGAATTCTGTTGCTCCTTCTGTTTTGTCCTATGAGCTATATTCTTCATTCGTACATAAAAATTAAAACTGGAAATTTCCTTTTTGCATATATTTTTTATCTCAGGTAGATTATACATACTTACACATAAACATACCCTGTGTACATGGAAGGAAAAAATCCGAACTGATGGAATTATTACTTTGGTTTACACATCTTGAAAGTTTACAAAGTGAGCAGTTGGTCCTAGCTACTGAAGTCCCTAGATGTAGTGTAACAGTATGTGCTAGCAGTGACACGTGATTTAGCACTCCAGAAATGCAGGTATTTATTTTCAGCTGAAAACATTGTCACTTTTCTGGTGTCTGTACACACTGTGGCTGCAGCCGTTGTTACGCTAGTCAGCATCACAAATATCAGAAACCCATGACACAGGAACTGATTTAAAATACAGTTTGTATTATGGGAAAGCTGAAATGTCTGTGAGATAAAGAAATATACAGTAAACAGTGAGAATTAACTATGTGATTTGTACTTAAATATGAAGCTGCTGCATTTTTTACCTCTTCAGAACCATGAATATTTGGAGGTATCAAGATATGATAGCAAATATATATAAATAGACAGTATATATTTTTACATACTTATACACATATTCGTGATTAGATGTTCTGAAGAAAAATTGCATTTCTTTTTGAGCAGCTTAGAAGGAAAATAGAATTTGGAGGGTTTTTTCATTCCAGTTGTAAGAATGCTAAAACTTGTGTGAAGCTCCCCTGAACTTTGGGTCTTAAAAATTTGTGTCATTGGATTGGGATCTTTCTATACTCTCAAAAATTGTATTGTTAAAATGTTAATATTTGGAGAAACCTAATACGTACAGGTCAAAGATCTCTGAATGTCAGACTAACATAGTTGCAGGTTGTCTCTGGGGCTATTCATTCGGTCCAGTCACTGCTCAAACCAGGGCCAAGTTCCGTGAGTTTCTCTGACCCTTAGGTAGTCAAGTGTTGAGTATCTCCAAGGACGAAGATTTAGTGGCCTTTTAGTCAATCTGTTGCAGTTTTTGATCACCTTTATCACAAAAACTTCCTTATTTTCTGATTTCCTTAATCAGAATTTGACTTGCTGCAATTGTGACCTTTACTTTGTGTTGTGTTCCTGCCCACCTCAGAGAGGAGTTGGACTCTGTTGTCTTTGCACTGTATTAAGTGGTTGCAGACACTACTAAGTTCCCTTCTCTTCCTGAGCCTGAACAGCTCCAGCTCTCACTGCCTGGCATCAAATACCACCATGTGTTCCAGCCCTTGGCCACCTTGGTGACCTGTCCTGTTCTCTGTCTGTTGTGTTCACATCTGTCTGGTACTGGGAAGCCCAGCACTGGATCCAGTACTCCAGATGTCTCACCAGTGCTGAGCAGAGAGGAAGGATCACCTCCCTCAGCCTGCTGGTGATGCTTGTCCTAATGTATTCCAGAAGGCTGTTTGCCTTCTTTGCCAAGGGGTATAACTTTTGGTTCACGGTCAACTTTTCATCCACTGGGACCCCAGCTCCTTTTCTGCTTGTCAGCCCTCAGCATGTACTGGTTCTTGGGGTTTTTCCCCACTAAGTGCAGGACCTGCCTTTTGCCTTCACTGGATTTCAGTGTTCCTGCCAAAACATTTCTCTAACTTGCTGAGATTGCTCTGAATGGCAGCACTGCTCTTGTGTGTACTCTGCTTCCCAAAATTTTGTCACCTGCAAACCTACTGAAGCTGTCCCATCATACCAGTTCTAATGAAGCTGCTGTACAGTACTGGCACCTGGAAATTGGCTGCTAGTAGGTCTTTGGTAGCTGTTGAATATATCATGAGGCCAAGTGGTCTAGCTAGTTTTCCACCTGCTTTGTAGTCCAGTAGTTGGAGGTGATGGACAGTTTATCTGGTGTATGTGATAAATCATAGTGGAGTTTTTTGCTTTACTCCAGGTAACAATTCTAACCCTTCTTGTAGACTGCTCATCTATTATCTTATTTTTCTGGCTTTACATGAAAATGTCTGTCTTCATGTTTCTTCCTTGCACCTCTCCCTGCACACTGTTTGCAACTTTGGTGGCAGGGTTTCCTGTTGGCGTGTGAAAGAAAACCCTAAGCTTAAGCTTGTTCACACAGGAAGGAATCGCTAAAAATGACAAAACTGGGGCACTGGAGTGTGAACAAGCAAGCAAAAATTCACAGATACACCTCCACAGTAGGAGTGCACAGTCAGAAAAGAGCAGTCAGTTGCTGGACTCATCTGCTACTTCCCTAAAAAAACTCATTAAAAAATATTAGACTTACACAGGGAAATTAACAATGCAAAATAAATGTAGAGTGTATTTTTCTTATTGTCATGTTCTGCATATGTGCTTAATCCTTTTAAGGAGTTACTGCGTAGAACCTCAGTTTTACACTCTGGGATTAAAAGATGTCTGCCATGGTAGTAGTAAGCTAGATGGTCTTCCCTGGGATTAATACTCCTCTATGTTTCCATTTCTGAGGAGCAGAGAAAATGCAAATGCAGTAGGGTAAGCTGCAGTAAATGTGTATTCATTTTCTTTCTCTACTTCTCAGGTGCATTTGAGTATTTTTTTTTCACCCTTCTTGCTATTTCCTTTCCATTCGTGTTCATCTGGCCTTCTCTTTCACAAGTGTATATTGAAGTTTGTTACTGCTTTTAACAGCATTGTTGTCTTATGTGTCTGTAATATATACGAGAAGATAATTAAAAATTACATAATTGCTTCATACCAGTGAATGCTTATGATAATGGGTTTTTTAATATAAATATTCCTATGCCACAGTACAGCAGTGAAGCATTCTGTCTGACCATTACCCATCTAAGTATCCAAGATCCTTATAGCCAAAACTATATTAACATTGTATGATCAAATTATAATAATTTAAAAATTAGTTTGTAAGATCTTGTATAAGCAATAAAAAAACCTGGTTTTATTTGTGGTAGCTCACTGGGTGTGACTAATAAGATATAACCAAATCCCAAGAGATCAGAGGTATTTAGAAGTGTCTGTACATAGTAATAACAATGTTTACATGTGGTTAGGTTGAGAATATCTACATTTTCATGTGTCCGTTTTACTGTACTAAAGAGATTTTCATTTTAGTTGAGAGAATAGTTTTATTTTGAATGCATTCACTACTGTTCATTGCTAATATGCAGCCTTGTGTACAGATTTACACTTAGAGATTTATTGAGTTGAGATGCATTGAAATAAAAAAAAAAATACATGTAGATGGACCAAGTACTGACTTTCATATTTCACTAGGGATCACAACCAATTAGATCATCAGCTCCACAGACTTTGTAATGACCTAGATGTGCCAGGACTGGAGTTCAGCGGTATCTGGAAACTTCATCTGACTAGGGTTAGCAATAGCCTTGCCTCTCTGAGAAAATAAATTTAGCCAGGGCAACACAGATTCTTGCATGATGGCACTGCCTTTTGTCACTCCTGTTGTTGTTTTGGGGGGGCATGGATCACAAAGCTTGTATACAAAGTCAGTGGAGGAATGATTGCTATTGTGTATGGATTTTTTTTTTCCAATTTAGAAGACCACTCTATTATCTCATACTGGGGAATGAAAATGTGTTTTTCTTGTATTCCCTCTTGTTCTTGACAGCTAAAACTTTATAATAGTAGTTCATATTGCTTGTCGTCATTACATAATTTTGCAGCCATCATCTGTGATAGCTGATCTGAAAAACTTCCTTAAAAGAGAATTTGTTGTAATTAGTTGTATTTTGTGGGGGATTTAATCCTAATTTCGTGTTGAAACATGTTTACTTTATAGATGTCTTTAGTAGCAATTGAAGTAAATATCAGAGCTCTGGCAAGCTCTTAGCTCCATACACTGACTATTGTTCTGTTTGTGGTCCTGTGGTAAACTAAAGCAGATGTTTTGTCCTTAGAATGAGTCAGGATGAAATAGTGGTGCTACAGGCAGTTTTCCTTTGTAGGTCCAGTGATTATTTTCCCAAAGCCCGTCTATAATGGATATAATCAAGATGGAGTGATTTTTTGAGGTAATCACAGTGGTGCGAATTGCTAGGTAGTCTAGATGATCTCTTGAGGTTTCCTCTATCCTAGTTTTACAATTTGTGTGGATTTTCCATTGATGGCTCTTTAGGTGGCAACAGAGCCCATGAAACTGTGAAAGCAGGGGGAGGGCCAGGTGATGAGGATCCTGATCTGGCACACTGCTGGCAGGAGTGGAGGAAAAGGTCAGATATTGTTCTAGCTATGCCACCCCTTCCTTCTAAATTCATTCAGTTTGGGAACCACTCAGAAAACACCATGGTCATGTAGTGTCTCGCTTCCAGAGTGGTCGGGCTTCAGCTCAAGCTAATGTTGACCAGCTGCTTGAAGCTTAGTCTTAGCTTAATTTACTGTTCATGCCTCTCACTTCTCTGGAAGAAATGTTTTGTCTTAGTCTGGCTTGGGAGACAGAATGGGAGAAGATGACTCGAGCAGGAAGCTGAGTCCCAGAGAGGTAGAACTCAACAAAGCTACATCTTGTCCTTGTTGCCATCCTCAGGAGGGAGGAGAGGGATACTATGACTATCTACTAAGTCTTTTCTCTTGAGAATTTATTCTCCTTCTCTTTCCTGAATCCAAAGGCAGTGATAGTCTGAGTGCACTGAATGTAAAGTTTGAAAAAGCTCGTAAGGCAGAACAGGTACTGTGGATGCCCTTTCTGGCACACTGGTCCTCAGGAAGCTTCTCAGGAGCAAATTCTGTGAAACTTCTGCATCCCTGGTACAGCCTAGAGATGTTTGTTGTGAAGGTATTTGCAGGATAGTAAGAAGATGTTTGTGAATGTCATCCCTGGATATTAATACAAATGTGTGTCTGTATTTAGATAATACGCTCCTCCTGAATTCATTCAGTAGAGTGTTTCCTTGTGGGCTCTTTTCAAATGGTGATAAGAAAAACAACAATAAAGAAAATGCAGCATTATTTCTTTCAGTACATGTTTGAAAGAGCTTACTTTGTATTTGCTGACATAGTGCAGGTTAAGATGTTTCCAGTTAAGCTTGTGGCTTTTTGGTGAATTTGCATATTGGGAATCCAGACCTCTCTGCTTTTTATTTTGAAATGGTGCTGGCTTGTTCTAATCCTTCTTTGCTTGTCAAAGCCCTTTAAACTGCTGGCCCCAGTCCATGAGATTTTTTCCATAAAAGAGGATGACTTAACCATATTTGATGCCCTTAAGATTAGGGTCTTGTCGAGATTTCTTGCCTGCTTGACACTTGTATTTTAGCGTGCCCGCTGTGCGCAGCGGGACGTGGAAGCAGAGGGCGGATGGATCACTGGACCGATCTCATGTTATTGTCACTCGGTCAGTTGATAATGGAAAGAGGGGTGAGAAAAGTGGGCTTCCTCCATGTATCAGGTTGGAAAATGCAGCTGGAAAAGTAAAATAACCTGACTGTAATGCATGGGTGGGATTAAGAATAAAAGTGGTGAAAACGGCCCTTAAATGCAAGAAGCCTTCTGCTGTTAACCCTCCCCAGCAATAAGCCTTTGCTTTGGTACCAGGGCCTGATGGGCCAGGGAGGGGTAGTAAATCTGCCCGTGCTGAATATGGCCTTATTGGGAGCAGTTTGGGTTTTAACCCTTTATGCACAGTCGCTGTGTGAGTTTGTAGAAATATCTGCGTGCATTTTTTAATTTAGTTCTTTTTATTTTAACCTAAGCCGTGAAGGATCTAGTAGAGCAGATATTGTTTCATGTCCATATTTTCTCCTGTATCAGCTTCAGGGCTGTAACACTGATTTTTGTTTTGCTCTCTTTAAACTGTAAATATACACTAAGGGGACTCTTATTTTCAGTGGTTTACTTTTTTATTATCTATAAAACTTGGTCTGTGTAACAAAAATTTATGATTTTTATTTTTACTGACATGTTACTTTTTCCTGTGTATATTGAAATTAGTTTGATTTCCTTCTTCCCCCCGAGAGGCTAACATTTATTTTGTTTTTCTAATATTTAATTCATTGTCTTATGAAAATCGTCAAGTTACAACCTGCTTCATATTATAAGACTGAATTACAGTTAATTAAAAATAGGTATTTGTAATGGGCATTTTAACAGAATCTTAATTGTGATAACTCTACAGGATGCAACTCAGTAGGGGTTATCATTAGGATGATGACATTTGCCACTTGTGGGAGTGTGAGTGTTTGCAGTATTCCTTATGTTTATTACAAAGACTATCACAGCTACCTCTGCTTTTAATAAAACTCTTCTCAGAATGTCTTGATATTGCAGCATGCAGCGCTATTTGCTGTTCTCTTCTGCACCACTGTCTGTCAGTACTTTGATTGCGTGTGGTGGTGTTACTAACTGAAGTTTCCTCCTGTGGTGATGGTCTTAAAATTGCTTTGACTTTACTAACAAAACCTTTTCAGTAGGAGAGAGCATCATGTGAGACAGGTTCTGTTTGATGGTGTCTTGGAGTTGGTAGCGCCAGCCTGCTCTACTGCTGCAGTGAATTTCGGATATTGAAAACACAAAATGTGGAGAACAGAGAATATTTGTATATCTAGTGAATAATCACGAGCACAACTTAGGATATAGAAGAAATAATTAGCTTTTGTATTAAAAAAACCTCCCAACCTTGAAATCTTTCATAGCAATGGATTAAACAGCAGGATGGAGTCAGGATTTGTTTTTCTAGTGGGAATAAAGCCACTTTCAGTGAAACTGAGAGGGTTGTTGTAGAATTAGTGCCAGTGGATGAGTGCTCTGCACAAGAAGGAAGCTCAGGGAAGAGGGAGAGCTGTGGTAAGAGGAGTGATGAGGGTAGGTGGGACAAGTCACAGAGGAGTGTTGGGTTCACAAGCTCTACATCACTTTTTTTTCAGATGATAATTGTAAACTGTTTGGAAGCCACTGAATGTCAGGCAGTGGAACATGACCCTGCTCCCTCCATGGGGTGAGGATAGGGTGGTCTGGTTAACAACCTCACATCCCTGAAGTCTGGGGCTGTGAAGGTGCCATTTGTCGCACCAACGCTGAGGTGTGCGCAAGGGCAACTGCACTTGAGCTGGAGAGGCTGCCAGCTCACCTTCTGCAAGCCTGTCCTGGAAGGGAGGGAGGTGGAAATGGAGGTCCAGTGGTTGAGAGGGGAGCGTTTTCCTGCCTGGGCCAGGTGTCGGGGGAGCAAGGACTGATGGTGATTTGTCTCAAGGGTGTCTGTAGGGTTCATGAAACTAAGGGAGATGGGAGGACAATTGAGGCTTGAGATCTGGACAACTCAGATCTGTGTTGGGTAACATGGAAAGAAGAAACTGTGTCGCCAAAGGGAGTAGTTGGTAGAAAAGGCTGGGAGAATTCTGAGACGCTGACAGTAGATGATGGGCAGCTGTTGGAAATCGGTGTAATAGCAGAAGCTGTGTTTGCTATCTCTTATGTAATCAAATTACAGAGATTTTTTAATAGTTAATCTAATTTAGAAGCTTTCTCATTACTGCAAAATACCAGGTAGTTTGTTTTCCTGGCATTAAGCTGAGGATGGGTATAGTTCCAGTGCATCTTCAGCTAATGTATGTCTCCTATTGCCAGCTGAACTGCTTTGTTAAGCATTTACAGTCATGTACTGTGTCAGGTGTTACCTGCAAATCAAACAAGTAATCAAAGGGAATTGGTAGAAAAACAAAAGCTTTGATTGTTGAGGAGTTGTTGAATTTAATTGTCAGGGAAGTGGTGGGTCTGATTGTTCATGTAATTCATGGAGTTCTGAGTCAGGATAGTTGGTAGGGGTTATGGATCATGGTGGTTAGGAAAGGATAGTTTTGGGTGTCTTGGGTAGAAGCCTTTGAGCCTAGCCAAAGGTATGCTTAATTCAAAACAACATCCATATTGTCATGTTTTTGTTACACCTGGATATACTGAGGGGGAAAAAATGTTTATCCTCAGTGGTAATTGCCTCTGGTTTTCATATGTCTTGTTATTAAGTTACTGATTAATGCTGTTTACTAATTTATTTGTTTCATTCTCGTCTCTGAAAGATAATTAAATACAATGAGTCCAGTTGCTGTCTTGTAGTGGAAATATTGGGAGCATAAACTTGGGGTTTATTCATTTTACTGGGATAACAGAGAATATGGTATCATCAGCCTGGACAAGTTTGTGAAAAACCTTGGTCTTTACAGTTGTGTGTTTCCCCATGAAACACAGGATTCTTTCATTGTAGTGTTTTCATCTCTTGTTTAGTAAATCAAGCAGTGTGACTTCCTTACCATCCTCAGTTTCTGATTTTTTGTAACAATTTCTTTACAGTGGTGTCTATACAATGGATGTGCTTTGGTATAGGAAGCTTAGCATGGGCAGCATCACCAGTTCCTACTTGACAGTAGTATTGAACCAGCTCAAGTTATGTTTTTGTTTTTACTTTTTCCCTCCTCCAAACTCTTGTAACAATGGGATGCTTTTCCAAGTCCTCCTGGTTCCTTTGAAAATGACAACTTTGTAAGGCTTAACATTTGGAGAGTTTGATCAGGAAAACAAAGGAACCCAAGACTTGTTTGAAAAACCAAAGCTCTTAAAACTTACAGTACCCTTCACTTTGCAGACAGCTGTTGCATTTAAAATGCTTTTTAATCAAAAGCAGTTGCTGGGCTGGTTGCAGTGCCAGTGACTCAGGCCTTTACACGGCCTCTTTCTCTCCTTTGGCTGCAGAGCTGTGAAGGGCAGCTAGCACAGGTGTAGGTGTCCGTCAGTAGGTGGGGTGAACCTGCCAGTTGGCAAGAACTTCATCTGCTAAAGTTGCTCTTCAGGTTATGGTTTCTGGGCTGTAAATGTGCATAATTACCAAGCCACGGTTAAGGGGGTTGTTTGCCCATGGTGGTGTGCAGAAGGAAATGGCACTGGCTTGCTGCATGCAGATGGCGAGTCCTGCAGGCTGCTGCAGTCATCTCAGTAGGAGACTGGAAAGTACAAATTACCTTTGGAAATCAGGCTACTTCTGTTTTTTGCACTTAAGTGTGTAGTCAGATTTGTAGATGAATGCCCCCGTGGAATACGGCATGAAATAATACATTTGATTACTTCCCAAACATCCCATTCTCCACAGGGGACAAGCAAATATACTTCTGTCTAAGCAAGGACAGGAAAATAACCAGAGCAGCCGTGTGTCCTGTCAAAAATATGAAGGCTGTTAGAACAAGGAGAGAAATGACCAGGTATGTATGGGGTGGATCTCCAAACACATGTACCACTTCCTATGGTTAGTCATTGCTTTTGCTAGGCTTTAACTGTGTATTGTGAAGCTTGAAAAGCTGGAATGGAGAGTTTTCAGTGGAAATTCTCCAGGAACAGTGCAGGGATAAACTTTATTCTCCACATTCCTTCCAAAAGCATCAAGAGCACAAATATGCTTCAGTGACTTTCTCTGGATTTCAGATTGCTACTAAAAGATTTGTAGCTGCTGAACCTGGTAGTGAAGCTGTTTCAAGCTGGTCCATGCCTGATGGGAATGCTCTGTCAACAGATTTGGGATTTCTCTCTTTTCCAAGCCTTTTCCTTACAATATGCTGAGGGATGATTATTAGTAATAATGCCAGTCTGCACTTTCAAGGAAGGGCAGGCTAGGAGAAGAAACATTAAAAATTATTAATTGAAACACTTGTGGTCAATTGATCAATTTTAGAGAATGTACTTTCCTATTAAAATAGATACTTACCACCCACATTTGTAGGATGCCGGCCAAATAGGCTTCTTAAATTGATTAATAGCATCACTGGTGTCATGTAGTGCCCCTCATTTAGAGCCTGATTATGTAACTGCACAATTATGTAGATAGATACCATGCTGTTTTCTTGAAAAAACATTTTATTGATATATTTCTAGTGGAAAGCAAAAGAAGGGGCCCAAGTTGTTACAAATACAGTGTTGGAATTTGTTGTGGGTTGTGCAAAGGCAGGAGTAGAAGCTGAATGTTATTATCCACTACATAGAGCAGGATGCATTCAGTTTATGACTTTCTTTTTCTTGGAAGCATAACTCTGAGCATGGAAGTCAGGATGGTTGGATTTCTTCATTGTGTATCACAGCTTGGGATAGCATTTACTTGGTTTTCTTTGCTGATTTTTCCCAACTTTGGGGTAAATTGTGGAAGCCTGTCCTCTCTTAGATGCTGTGGCTTTGTAGCTAGAGAGGTCAAGGCCACTCATGCTTGTTGCCACCTCTGTCTTGGAGGAGCAAAATAGGTTTGTTTAAGCAGTTTGGGTTTTGCTAACTTACCTTGCACTGAGTGACACAGTGAGGTGGAACCTTTTGAAGAGGTGACCATCTCCAGTCTGGGGCTTGGTGAAATGAGGTGTTGGTTCTTGCTGCCTGTGCCTCAGCAACACCAATACTGATTCTACAACCACCTTCTGGTAATGTATAAACTTCCAGCTTGTTAGCTCTTTTCTGCTGCTTGTGGGAAAGATTTTGTTCCCTATTTTAAAGGAACTGTAATGCCACAACTTCTCTGTTTTTGGTTATTCTTTAAGTGGTTTTGCTGTGAAAGTTGGCACAGAGTGCTTGACACTGTGGTGAGGGCAAAGCTGCATGGTATTTTGTCCGCAGTGGGATGGTGGTTAGTGCTGCTTTCTGACTTTTTTACATCTTGCACAGCGTAAAAGGAGAACACATGCCAGTGTTTATATAAACTGCTTCATATAAACAGTGTTACATTTTTTCTTTCTGCTCTGATTTTTCCATTGTCCCGGTGTTCCCTCTGAAGGCAACTGTGAGGATACTCCTTACAAAATTTTGAGCCACATAAGGGTAGTATTGCCATCTGAGACAGCTCTAACCTGTTTCAGACATTGATGTGTTTCAGACTTTCTTGTAGGCTAAACCACTGGTAGCTGTGCTCACTGCAGATGGCTTGACCAAGAGCAGATTTTGACACAGGTGTGCAGTGAAGTTGTCCTCATCCCTTTGCAGTTGTAGCATGAGGCCATAGGTGTTCATCCCCCTCCTTTAGATCAGCTGATCGGGAGGTTGCCATCACACAGAGAAACATCAGAGGCACGGTCCACACAGAAATTGTCTTCCTAAGTAAACTAATTCTTAAGATCTGGTTATTTAATTTATAACTGCATACAAGTGTAAGGATTACTTGTTCTTCTGGTGGTCTCTGGGATTTAGCAGTGTCCTAACAGAAAATAAAGAAAATATTTGTTTTATTTTTAAATGAGTTAGAATATAAAACATTATATTGCAACTTTGAGAAGAGAGAATAAGTACTGCTGCCTGTACTGTAGAGCTGCCTGTGCTGCCTGTAGAGCTGGCTCGATTCTGGACTGAGCATAAACCTAGTTTGAGTAAAGGCATTAAAACAGAAGTGGCAGAGTGTGTGATAGAATCTGGTAATGCTAATCTGTATTATCAGGGCAAAATAAGAGCAGGAAACCTGTAAGGTTAAGTCTTTTCCTGTGCAACATTTATGGTGTCAATCTAGTCTCTTGATGGAACTCTCCTGCTGGAGAGGTTGGTCTTTTTCTCTTTCCCCACTGTGGAGATATGGAAGAATCACTAGCGAGTCTCTTCCCTCTTATCCTACTTGAAGCACAGGCAGTTTTCCTGTGGGGTTACCTTCCTTTTCATTTAAAGTTTGACTTCATTTTGAGTATCTGTAATTACATTTGTTTTATCTGAAGTCTAAACAAATGTAGAAACACAACATACATAATCCCAATCTGAAATTAGGAATAACCGGTTTTAAATGTTAATGGTTTAGAATTTCTTTCAAATGGTCATAAGTCCTTATGAGTACAAATTTTGGATAGTAATTTTCTGGAGAGTGATATATACTGTTTTGCTGAAGAAAGGGCGAAAATAAAGTCCGAAAGGCAAAAAGATGATTTTTTGGGTACTAATTGCAGTTCTTTATGGGTTCAGAAATGTAGTTACATTTTAGAAAATGGCTGAAAAGCTTGTGTTGTTTTGAATGATACATTAGAAAGCATGCTTCTGGCAGATTCTTTCAGACAATTATTTACAAAAAAAAATCAATTCACCAAAAATTTGTGACTGTACATGTGCATATTTTTATATAAATATATACATATAAGAGTGTGTATATATGTATGAAACTGTAATTTTTGCAACAAGAAAAGATTCATCAAGTCCTTTGACATCATGCACAGGCAGGTAAATAAAATTTTAACTCTAACGTGGGAGTTTGAACAGTGTGTGAGGATAAGGTTGTGAACTGACAGATCTTGTACTGCGTGTGTGCACTGTAACATGAGCACTTCCATATGTCAGAGAAGCTGCCCAAAGTGATGGGTGACTGTTTATCATTATTTGTTTTCTTTGGAGCTAATGAAAAAAATGTAATTCTGTTCAAGCTAGAATTGTGAAGGGAGTATCCAAGTCTTGAGAGCTATCCATTCAAACAACTGTGTCAAAGTTTACTGCTTTTAGAATAAGAAGTTGCAGGAGGGTGTAGTATTCTGCTGTGTTTTTCTCTGTTCCCTGCAATTTATTGCACTCTTCTAGGTTGACCACTGATTATTACCTAAATCCAGTCATTTGAGGACTCCACTACTTCTCCAGAGTTTAATTAATTTTCTACCTTTACAATATATCAGTGTGCACATACACTTTCTCTTTTCAATTGTGTACATTGATAAATATTAACTGAAAGACATAATTTTTCTCTGAAGCTTTATCTAAGTGTTGTCAAACCAGACACTCAAGTTCTAGGGAGAACAGATTGTTCTTGGAATTCATCTTGAAGACTCAGTAGGTCTGGGACTTACCCATGAAGCTGTTCAGTTCAGAATAATTCATTAATGTCAAATAAAAGACACAGTAAATAATAATGTTTATTCCTCTAAGCCTCTACTGAAGGACTGTGTAAGCACTTCTTGAACGTTTAGTCTTGGAATAAACCTTTCAAAGTGAGGAGGGGAGGAACATGGTGTGAAGGTTGTGTGTTTGGTTGATGAATTGTTCATCTGCATCTGGCCAGCTGCATGCTTTTTTCTGTGGAAACCTGTTGTCAGAGTATAGTGGTTGGGGGGAAGAAACCCCATCAGAAAAACAACACTGCTATATGGTCAGGTGAGCAGAGGATGTATTTTCTTGCACTGCCATGATCCCAATGGCATAAGTGTGTTGGAGGCATTGGCCCATAAGGCTCAGCTGAAATTGAGGTAGATGTTGAGGAGCTGCATCACCTCCATCCCAGCCTCCTCGTGTTAGGTGCCCTAGGGACTGAGCAGGTGGCAGAGCTGCTGCTTATTACTTGGAATCCTTATGTACTTTAGTACATGTGTGTGTCTCTTCTCTGTGCTGGATGTCATTCTTTGTGGGAGTCTGGATAAATATTGTAGGAGTTCAAGAGAGCTGGGTATCACCTAGCAACAAGCATCCCACTCTCTGCCTCCTGCTTCTCTTTACTCTTATTAAAGTATCTGTGAAAACCTGAAGTCGAAGCATTAAGGTAATTTTCAGAAATATTTTGAGCAACTTCAGATATTTTTGTTCTGATGTTAACCAGCAGAGCAACAAAGGTATTGGCGGGGGGACTGGAATCTTAAAGTAAGTAACTCTGCCTTTGAACAGCAGTCACAATCACAGACTAGCAAGAACTTTAGCTGGGGACACAATAACCTTATAATCACAGTTGTCAGCATGCATAGCAAGTGATCCTTTGGTCTTGTGAGGTCTGCAGTTACACTTAACCTAAATGGAGTGAGTTTTAGGCTGTATTAACTGGTTTGTCTTGCAGCTTGCAGCGGCAGCTGGTGGGACAGTGCTTTATGTTGGAATTTAAAATAAATTCTTTTTGCAAGCAACTTTGTGGTGAAGTGTATTGGCTAGTTTCAGTTACAGTGGTACAGCACTCAGTTCGCAAAGGTCCTGGAAACCAGATCCAAGTCAGGAAAACTGCACTTGAAGTGCAGTTGAGGTAGATTTTGGGATATGCTAACTCAGTGCAGTGCTGGACTGTATTTCAGCATGTCCTTTCCCTTACCAATTTTAAATGTCAGTGACCATTGTGGATCTGTAGCTTGTGATTAACGTATATTTTGTCTGTAGCTTCTGCAGAATGTCTGCTTTATGAAGTTTACAAGTTTCCCTGCAAGAGTTGGAAATTTAGAGAAAAAGGACAAGTATGTAGATACTGTTATTATAAGAGTAGCTATCCTTTACATTATTTTGTGAATAATCTGTGTTCCTTCATCTCTGAATGGTGCTGAAATGGAGCTTTCAGTAATCCTGCCTTACCTGATGGCCGGGGTGGTCTGGATGGGTTTGGGAGAAATCATGGTGTCTTGGGGAAGTTTGGTGTGACTCAGGGCCTTTGAAATGGATTACAGAAGTCAAAATACAGATTTAAGGGCTTTCAAGAAGAAAAGTGCATACTTTAAAAATAAAATAGGTGATGTAAGAAGGTGACTAAGAAACACAGTTATGCCCAAATAAGGGGTTTGTTTTGTAGAGGGAAAAGCTAATAAATCCTGATTCAGCAAATGACTTAACTTCGCAATGAGTTGGTCTTTTCCAAATGCATATTCCCATATCTGTCTGAATTAGAAAAGGGTAAAAAATAGCACAAGGAGGAATTTGTAACTATATTAATATGAATGTATTTTAAAGTTGTCAGTATGTGTAAGAGAAGTAAAAGTGACACCAGTGTGGACTTGTTTTTTAAATGAACTAATGTGGGTTTATATGTTCAAAATATTTTTTTGTGGAGGTATGAGCACCTGTACAGACATAGGGACCTCTGTTTTTTAGAAGCATGCTCAGCTTGATTGTCCTGAAACTCTTCACACATTCCTTACTCATGTCCATGAGTCTTGCTTAGCTCTGCCAGTGGGTGGGCATACTGGTCAGGGTGGGACTACCAGGGCATTTAATCTGATCTAGACAGGTTTTCAAAATGGATTAGGTGTTGACATTTTCTTGGTTTTTTCTTGTTGTGGGAAAAGGAATTAATGTTTGATGGCATTCATAAGCTTTATAAACTCCTGAGGTCTAAACCTGCTATTTTAAGGTAATAATTAGGCTTTGGATAGAAGTGGACATAATTCTGTGTTTGCTGTTTAAATTTCATTCTTTTGGTTGAAAATGGTGGTTTATGCTTTGCTCTGTGATTACTTGAAGAGCCTTTTTGACCTAAAGGTTTCAAATCAGAAATAACTGTTCAGTTGTACCGTTGGGTAGATTTTCTTTTGGTATAAAACTGTGTGATGCAAATGGAAGTTGCTTCTACTTGGACTTTCATATTTCATATTTCTGATAGTAGACACTAAGATTTCACTGCAATACACTGAAAAGTGTCCAAAGTGCAAAGCAGGTTTCATGTGGTGGCACACATGGCAGAATGGATGCACTAGATCTGTGAGGATGGATGGTCCTGTTTTTCATATGCATTCCAAAAACCTTTCATCTGAAGTTAAAGCTTTTCAGCATTTCTGAAAATGAGGTCAAAGATTTGCAAAGTTACTAGTTAAGTGTCATTTTTGGAGGAGTGATTTACTCTTAATCTTCTCCTCTAAAGCAGCCTAAAATAGTAGCCCCTCCAAGGAGGAGAGCACCCCAATGGTGCAGCGATGTCAGCAATTCAGTGCTTGTTAATTTGTGCAGACCTGAAGAGAATTAATAAGCAAACCTAGTTACTTGTCATTGCTAAGGAAGTAGCTTTTCCATGAGAAGGGCTATTGGAGATGATATAATAATGCAAAGCCAGCTGCAGCTGGGGCTGTTCGGATGGTGGTTTGTTGGCAGTTCTGAGACACAGACCTGTGTTTGCTGTGTCACCATAGCCACCGGAACAGAGTAGGACTCCAGCCTTGGTGTGTAACTTGAAGCTGCACAAGTTGGGTTGTAGGAGCGTGTGTGTCTGCGTGCATGGACAGAGGAGTAATGATGAGAAAACCTGGAGAACTGGAAACAATTACAGGTCAAACTCTGTCTTCCTCTCACAGAGAGTGCATGAAGCTTTTGGATATGTTACATTTAATTTTAAAAAACTGAATGACTAAGTCATTTCCTGTTCAGGTTAGATGACCACATCATGTAAGCCCAGGATATGGAAAATGTGGTCCAGTTGTCCCATTTTTGGACAAGAACACAGAGAAGAGAGCCAGTAGAAACTCAAAGGTGGTTCTTCAAGTATGCAATTTAAAAAGAAAATAAAAACCAATGAAAATCTGTTACATGAAATTTTTAGGCAATCCAAACAATGCCAAGGGAGTTTAAATAACAAAAGGGAAAGAGAGTCTACAAGATAGATGAGAGAGGGCAAATGGTCTACAACAGTAATCATGTTCTCAGCCTACTGTATTTAGTTACATTTAGTGAGGTCAGTGATTGTGGTGTTTTTTCAGCTTTTTAATTCATACAAATATTTGAAACTTTTTCCTATTAAGGTTAGTATTTTCCTAGAAGTAAAATTTAAGTGCATGATGTTTAGTCAGTATGATAGTAGCACACTGTATGAGTGGACTATTTTTATGTTCTTAAGGGAGGTTCTTGTCTTCTTTTCAGTGTAAAAGTTTGCATAGTGTTTGGAAACCTGTCATGTCATATATACAGCAGTAATGAAATATTGGAATGTGGTTTAAAATCAGGCAGGTGATACTTTGCTGCTATTTGAAGGATAACCTTATTTTGAATGATAGTAAAATAATAGCAGTTTGTTTATATTAACTCTGACAGCAGATTTAGATTCTTGTCTTCACACCATTTCCATTATTGAAAGAGACATATGTAAGTAGCATTTGCTTCCACTTACCTACACATATTCTGGCAAGGGATTTAAGACACACTGTCTATTATTTAAATTTTGAACATATGAAGATTTTTTCCCCCCTAAGGCTTTTAAAAAAGGTTGGACTACTATGTTTGTTTATTTTCTTAAACCTGAAGGAGCCTCCCAGAACTTCAATACAGTATTTAAATCTCCATATTCTTTTTATGCTTTCTTTTATAGATTAACACGGAATCACAGGATGGTTTGAATTGGAAAGGGCCTCAAAGATCATCTAGTACCAACCTCCCTGCCATGGACAGGGATGCCACCCCTAGGTTGTGTTGCTCAAATCCTCATCCAGCCTGGCCTTGAACACTTTGAGGGATGGAGCATTCACAACTTTTTCTGAGCAGCCTGTGCCAGTGCCTCAACACCCTCACAGTCAAGAATTTCTTTATACCATCTAGTCTAAATCTCTCCTCATTTGGTTTGAAATCTTGTCCTATGGGATGTGCCCATGTAAAAAGTCCCTCTCCAGCACTCTTGTAGGCCCCTTTAGGTACTGGAAGGTGCTGTAAAATCTCCCCAGAGCCTTCTCTACTCCAGGCTCAATCACCCCAACTCTCTCAGCCCTTCTGCATAGGAGAGATGCTTTAGCCCTCTGTTTGCCTTTGTGGCCCTCATAAGTAAATTAATAATATATCTATAGGAAACCTTGAAAGAAATATATATATTCAGATTTTATAATGGTCTTGGAGAGGTTTTTATGTGTTCCTGTTCAGGTCTTGCATAGTATTTCTGGGAAATGCAGTTTGAAATACTGGTAAAGAATGTTCACACTTAGTAACTGCTGGTAAGTTTACAGGTACAAATGCATGGTACTGATACATAATGGGCTCAGAAGAGTAATTAAAGCAGTTGGGATTTAGTGAGCTGAAATAGCACCTCAAAAATTCAAACCACAGAGCTTTGACTAAAATCAGTAGTTAAGAGGAAACATGATGCTTTCTCTAATACATTTTTTTTTATCGTATTTATCCATTTTTGTTTGAACTGCTTATAAACTTTTCTTCTGACCTCTGTTTTACTTTGGAACAGAGGCCTGTGGTTAGAATTTTTTTATTTACGTATAGAACATATTTGAGAAATTATTGAACTTGTAAGAAAACACATCAATTAAGTTATTTAATATTTTCTTTTTCAGGATTGAAGTGGATCTAGGGACAAATGGATGACTGAATATTCATATGAAGAGGAAAGCCATAAAAGTTAGTTGACATTTTTGCAGCCTCATACGTTATTTGTATTAATGCCATTATCAAACATTTATATTGTGTTATAAAACGTAATATTTTAAATAACTGGCCTGAGCTTTGTATGCTGTGTTGTCTTTGAGGTAGGGGAATACTGTAGTTTAACAGCTGTAGCTTAATGCAGGGTTTTCTGACAATACCTGAATGTTCAGAGGAAAACCCAGTAGAACATTAAGGAAATAGGTAATTCCTTTGAAGCCAGGTGTGTGAGTGGGCTCACACATAGTGGTGTTCGTTACTCTTCTGTGAAAGGATGAAGGGAGAATCAGAGGGGTGTTGTCTTCCATTAGAGCTACTGACTGTGATGCTTAATTTGTTGTTGAGTGGCACCCAGATGCCACATTGACAGGTACTGTTTAAGAAGTCAGACAGGAGAGGACATCTTTGCAAGTATCTTGGTGCTTTGTTTTCTTGTGCTAGAGAGAAGGTTGTTTTACGCTGTGCATTTTCTGTAATAGTTAAAAAGGAAGCTGTTAGTGGACCTCTATGCTTTTCTGACTTTACTCTTTTAATACACCAAGCCTTGACATCTGCCAGTCTGAGTTATTGGTGACTAGGAAGGATAGGCTTTTTCTGGGATGTTATGTTAACCATAATTCCTGCCAAGGAACACAGATGATGCTGCTTGTGGGTTTGCACAGAGCAAATTAATTTTATTGACAAAGGCAAGGTGTGGTACAGTGGGATGCAGGGCACGGTCCAGCAGGATGCTGCACAACAGCTTGGTTAAATAAGGCATTTTGGAAACTCCAGTAGTCAAGGAGAGGTATGTTATTGTGGAAAGCCTATTTCCTTGAGAGCTTCTATCAACCCCTGAATCCCAGTCAGGTGTGGAAACAATCAAAAAACCAGCAGAAGCCCCAGGTGTTTTTTTTTTTTTTTCAAAAGCACAGTATTAGTTCAGTACAAGAAATGTAAGTCTGTAGCTCTGTTATCTTAGCAAAGTATTTCAGGAGGACATAGTCTTATTTATCTCAGTGAAAATTCAGTTTTATCAATCTTTTAGTGGTTCAGATGTTTTACAGTTTATGAATTACTGAGCTGGATGCAGCAGAGAGTAATTCCTTCTTGGGTAGATTTTTTTAGTGTTCACAACAGGTAGTGGACATGCTGATTCCAGCTACCTCCAAAGTCACAAGCAGCATGAGATTTGGGGGAATGGTCTGTGTCGTTGAATCCTGTCTCCTGAAATAACAGCCAGCAAAACAACCTTCAGTTTGGAAACCTCCACAGAACATCTGCTTTGTACTGCAGGTCCCAGAAATCACCTCCAGCCTCCCAGAGCCAAATTTAAACCCTAATAGAGATAAAGTAGCTGTGCAGTAATGTACACAGTTTTTGCCGTGGGGTCAGAGGCCCCTATGCCCACTGCTGAGCCAGCAGTTGTTCCCTGCTAAAACCAGCGCACAAAGTCTGGAGGAATTTCTCTTTGGTTTGATTGCTGATATATCAGCACTGCTGCCCATACCAATGGCTGACAGCTTGGGATGGGCCTGCATTGTGGGAGAGCAAATGCTTCCCTGCTCAGAGCTCTTGGCTATGAATAGCAAAGTGAAAAACTGATACCATTCAAACCTCACTTGCATCTTTCAGAACTTCAGTGATAAAATCCTGTATGTACAAACTTGGGGAGGCACTTTACTGATGGAAAGTGTGAGAGGGTGAAAATACCTAACAAATTATCTGTAAGCTGTCTCTGGATATTATTATGTTACTTTGGGCAACTCTTCCTGTACAGGGGATGGCACAGAGCAGTACTACCATAGTGTGGTAGTGTTTTGCATTGAGAAGAAACTGGGACAGGCTTAAGTATTTGGTTTGGGATGTGACACCAGGGCAGAAAAAGTTAAGGATTTACCAGATTCTTCAGAGGGGCTGTTGTAGCCAGAGTCTGTGCAGAGGAGGGAGGGCTTCCAGATTAGGCAAAAGCAAAAGACTCTTGAAAGAATTCAACCGTTTCACAGATTTCTTGGGGAAGACTGTAATTGCATGAGAGTTGTATCTTTGTTAGATCTGTATCTTTGTTCCTCTTTCTGCTTTTGCTTTTCTGGTTCAACGCAAGAGTGGTGGCATAAAGAAGGCAGAGAACACGATGACCTATTTCTTGTCAAGCCATAGTTCCACTCTCTCATGCCCTTCTGATGACATCTCACAGTAATTGAGGGGAAGCTGCTTGAAACGTGCAGATAAGGAAGCAGGGTACTGAGTTATTTCTTTACATGTTTTCTATTTGGCAACCTTTGCAGATGTAGGACTCTGAATCCAGCTGTTAATCTTTTATATTAGGCAAGTATAATGATTAATTCATATCACTGAACAACAAAAAAATGCAGTTATGTGGAGGAATTCAAAGTTCGAGGCTAAAAATTCCTTTTCTGGGAAGAACGATTCCAGAAAACATAAGCAATAGAAGTGGAGATAGCTTCTTTGTGTCACTGTGAAGATCACTTGATAAAGTTCTGGCTCCAATAGGAAAGACATTGGATTTCAGCCAGCACCTTGCCTCGGCCTTTTGCTTTATTGCTCCTGTACTAATCACATTTTTAAAGATTTTTATCACTGGCCTGAAAATGCTGGTGTATTGTTGGGTGTGTAAACAACTTGTGTGGCACCTATTTTAGGTCTTCCTTGGTCTGCCTCATGATATATGTAAATGTGGTGTTGAATAAGTAAGTGACATCTAAGCAAATATGTAACTAATGAAGGAAATATGAACATAATTTTTTCTGTCTCATAAAATGAGGTTAGATGAATCTCTAGCATAAAAATGAGAAATAAGCAAAAATAAACGTGATAGCATACATGTATGTTGAATGCATGCAGCATATGATGCTTCTGTGTTTTCCATAATACTGACAGCTACATCCAGAGGTTAATTTCTCTGTTGAATCAGATATTTAAAGTTTGTCTACATAAACTACAATATTGAATGTGGATGTATGGGGATGAGACTTGAATAGGAGCTGGCAAGGAAATTGGTAAGTGACAGAGGAAAAACTATAGCTCAAAAGTTCTGGGCAAAATAAAGATCAAGATTTCAAACCAAAACCAAGTAAACAGGACTGAAAGAAGGTCAGAGGGCAAAACTAAAGGGGAAAAGAGATTTTTCAGATCAGAAAAAAAAGCACAGATCTGGGTTGTACTTAATGAGCGACCTTGGTTGCGGTCACACCACTCACACTGTGGTTTCCTGAACAGCTTCTAGAAACAGCAGTGGGCAGTCCAACTGACCAGGTTTAATGAAGTTCTAAGTTATTTAATGCTGAAAAAATGATGAACAACACTGAATTCAGTGGTGTAAGGAGATGACTGCTACTTTTCTGTGTGATAAGCCTGGGAAGTGTCGCCATGTCACAAATCTAACCTGTGTGTCATTTCTTAAAAAAGTGCGACTAAGAGCAAACTTTAGCTGAGCTGTTGAGAGGGAGGAACTCGAGGGTGTGGTTCTTGAACTCTCCAGAGCTTATCCCATCTCAGCAGTCTCCCAGCCTCTGATGTGCCCTTGTCTCACCTCCGCTAGCTGGGGAGCAAGGGAGGGTGCAGAACCCCCGAGCTGCCAGTGGCATGTCTGGTGCTCCACCTCATGCTCCACTGCAGGCTGGGCAAGCCCCAGGGTCATCTCATCTGACTCAGGATCTACCCTCGTTTTGTGTGGAGTTTGGGTTCGTTGGACTTTATCATTTTACTTTTTCATGGTTTTAAAGTCTGGTCATGATAAAAATTACCATTTTTTAATATATTTGAGAATCTTTCAAGGAAGTTTTATGGTTTTGTTTGCATAGTCAGAATTTTGGTAAGAGTGTGGTGATGTGTTTGTTTTTTCTTGTCAGCTGTCCTCTCTGTATTGCATACAAATGTGTTTTTTCTAGAGAGAAAGTGGCTGCTCTTAAGGGGTCTTTCACATCTAACATCATTCAGTGGATTCTTGGAATATAATTATGACTAGAAACATCAGCTTGGTAAAATATATTAATCTCAAGGGAAATCTTTTGCACTGGCCATCAGTCTATCTTTCTGTCATGTGCTTTTCAGTTTAGATTACTCTCAGGCAAAGAGGCTGTAGTTTGATGTTTTGTCTCCATTCATTATGATTATAAATTTGTTGGATAAAACAGTGTAACAAATGACCACTTAAAAATGACTGATGGCCCCATTCAGCAAGGCAGGGGCACTGTGAAGTTCTTTTGGGTTCAGCTGTTGTCTGGCATTTATCAAGATGGGTCCCTTAACAGTCTATTGGTGGTTGATTTTTAATGAATATTTCACAGTGTAAATAGATAGCAGACAGTTGTCTGGAGTTCAGTCATATTCATAGGACAGACCTGCTTTTACTTGCTGTCACTGAAAAATGTAAAAGTTACGCTGAAATTGAAGAATGGGAGGAGAGCTTTTCCCCAAACCTTATATTCAGGAAAGGGAGGAGCAGCAGTGATTTTCTTTCTTATTCTGTTCCTTGCATCAGGTGCCACATACTGTGCTGTCTATTGCTCCTGTCTTTTCCCCTGGGTGCTGAAGGGCTGGGTATGGTGAGCACTGTAGCCCCCAGGTTTGCTCACTGTAGGCTCAGCCCTGCTGCGAGTGGGATGAGTTAAATTTGGAACTGATGCCCATGGCTGAAAAATTGCTGGGGTCATTTCCAATACTGATATTTTCCAAGGAGAAAAAGGCATATAAGATGGCTTGCAACAAACCACTTCAGCTTCATGTGTTTTGCATATGAGCTCCTTCCTGTTCCCTTTGCCTTTGTAAAGTTACAGAATGATTTCTGTAAAGACCTTGGTGTTCTTATTAGGCTTTCTTTATTAACAACAGTACAAAATTTGTTCTACATAGCTCATTTCTTCATTTCTGCCAGACAGAAGCTTTAATAATCTAAGTGATTTCTTGTTTATGGGTCCTGGGTCTTGGCTACATTCCATTAATTTCCTAGCTGTTTTGGTGACATACATACATGTAGTTTATGGACAAATCATATTTAGCAGTTGGCTTGTGATCTGACCTTGTTTAAATCAAATTGGGTTATGATTTTGAAGGTTTTGGTTTTGTATTTCATTTGTGCCAATGTGTATTGGGAAGAAAACATCTATGGGGTATCCTTAACCATTGCTTTTAAGCTTTATAATATTAATAAAAAATGCAATATATTTTGGAATTGTTATTTTACTAGTTGGAAATGGCTGTGGTCGTTCTGCATTCTCACTGTTCAGAAAGGGATAGAAAGTAGGCACGGGGTGGGTTAGACTTGCTCTGCCAAAGCTTGGTTTTCTGCGAGATCTCAAGCTTTGCTTTAAAATCAATACATAGATCTTCATATGTTATAAATAAGGTTGTATTCTCAAATAGAGCAAAGTTGTCCAGGAAGCTTTGTTCATAATTGGGGGAAAGGTCTCTGGCTTAGCAGTGATATTCAGGGTTGGCATCCCAGTGGCTGCACAGACTTCTGCTCTGCTTGGAGCTGCTGTGGAATATTTCAGTTGAATTGGTTTTTCAATTAAAATCCTTTTTATTAAACAGTTTTTTGAAACAGGAAGAATGGAGAATTGCATAAAGGAGGATGGCAGCAATCTCCATGTGAGGTGATGTGTGTGTGGGGGAGTAAGGCAGCCCACATTGTAGTGGAGTTCACAGGAGAGTAGTTTGTCTGGAATTGACAAAATGTGATAAAAACGTGGAGTACTTAAAATGTTCTTTTTGCAGTTCAAGTCATTAAAATTGCTAAATGTCATTGTAAAGCAAAGGTAGATCTTGCTGGTGTTGCGTGGATCACGTCTCCACAAAAAGATGGGTAGTGATGATGGTCTGTGGGTAGTAAATTGGTGATGTAGGTTAAAACTGCATTTAAGAGCTTGCTTCAGCACCTACTGACATAACTCAGTGCTGTAGAGTGCCTGTTAAGCTACTTTTGAAAGTTAATAGATAACCCTTTATGATTTTATTTAGTGAGTTAACATCTATAATTTGTATTACTTACTGCTGTTGATTGTAAGGCTTGCTGTGTGATAACTTCATGTGATTGTTTAAAGTCATAGGGAGCTTCTAAATGCATCCTGTGATCAGAGTCGTCCTGTAAATGTTGCTTTGTTTTTTAAAGTTTGAGGACTTTTGTGGGGTTGAGGGTTTTCTTTCTTTGGTTTTTAATTCATATTGGGAGGGGAAAAAAAAATCCAAGAAACTTCATCTTGTAAAGATCAGCAAGAACTGAGAGCAGAGATAGCAAAAACTAGCCTGTGAGCATAAAATGACAACTTTATAATGTGGGCAGAGACACCCTTGGTTCCCATTTCTGGTGCTGGGCGTGTGGTGTGTGTCAGTGTTCCCCTACTGGGAGGGAGAGAGTTCCTGTGTCTTGGATGGAGTAGAAATAGATACCACTGCCTCTTGTGTCCAAAATTTGTGTTGTGGGCTATATATGAAGTAAAATGATGGAAACAGCATAAAGATCTAGGTGAGAAATTTTCACGTGAGCATTTCAGTTTTGGTGACGCTGGGAAGTGAACCAAGAGTGTTACAGGTTTAACTTAGTTCAGGAAATGCTTCCATGCTTGTTCTGGCCCAGCATGCTTTGTTTTACCTCATGGCATGGCCCAGAGCTGCACAAGTCAGGTGAAGAAGCTTGGTTTGGTATTTGCAAACCATTGTCTGTTTCAAGCCAGTTTCTTCAGTTCCTCTTTCAGCCTTGATACCTCTTTTGGGGTCTGGTCCTAGCTGATGGGACATAATCCACAGGGAACTAGAGCTCAAATGCCTGGATTCATTCCTTTCAATTTCAGTCATTTTGCTGAAGGCTCCTGTCTTCCACTAGTCAGCAGAGAGTGGTAAGCATCTCCAGTGGGCAGTTCTTCCCTGGAAGAACAGACATCTCCTTTGCCTTTGTAAGTTATGATGGTGCAGATGCTGTGGGTACACCAGGCTCCACTCTGCTGGACTCGTTCTCCAGCCCTTAGGTTTCCAGAGCACCCCTGAACATCCCTGCTCTTGCAGCCACACTTCTCTGCTGCCACGCATTCTCTTGGGAATGAAAGAGCAGTCTCCATGCTCATTTCACCTTTTAATCCTAGTGCACTTAATAAACAATTACACTAATTCTAATAATGACTAAATTTATACTACTCCAGAGAGGGAAGCACAAAGCATTTAATTTCAAAGCTGTTTGACAAGACCATTTTGATGTGTGTATTTTCAGAAGTGTTACACAAATTTCCAAAGTGCCTAATGGGGAGAAAAATATTTAAATTCATACTCTGAGGTTTTTAGTTTCCAAGAAACAGAAAAATCTTCAATTCTGTTGAGCATGATCCATCAAATAAAACAAGTTTAAAACAGGACTTGCTACTTCAGCTTGTTTCATTATGGCCTCTTTCTAGTCATTAGTTATAGGGATGTAAGTTTGCATGAAAAAGAAAAGGATACTTCTCTTGGGTGGAGGCATTAATTCTCAATATCCCGAAGCGTCCCAGTTAACTGCATTTTAGAGTTAATCTGTTCTTTGCAATGAGAAAAGGAAAAATCATCTTCATCTGAGCAGTGGTGCTGATTAAGATACACTGAACAAGATACTGAAATACTACATGTGCGTTCTTATTTCCATTTTCCTACATATCTGACAATAAGAATGTAGTGCTGGAAATAAATGCATTCGGATTTTGATATTTTTGACATGCTGTGGAGAGAATGTCAAACAATGGTGATTTGTCACTTGTCACATGGAGTAGAAGAATATGTTAGAATTCAGTAGCTAGCACATGAGGAGAAGACAGTTAGCTTAGTACTGATATCCACTGCTAACATACCTGAATAATGATTCCACTGGATGTGGTATTTCATATAGCCAGGGACATGTGTCTAAAAGAGAAAATAAACTCCCAGTATTAAGCTAAAACTTGACCTGCTCTTGTGCTTCCCACGTGGTGATTTGCTCTTTCTTGTGCAGAGGTTTGGTGATCAGTCAGGAAAGGGCAAGTTTTCTGCTTTGAGGCTGTCACCTTGTTTTGAACTTTGCTATATACTGAAAGTATTTTGGTGTTCAGTTTGATAGCAGTCAGCTGCAGCTGTGATTGCAGTCAGCTGTGATGGACATGCAGGCATAGCTCGTGTGAAAACAAAAGCTTTGGCTTTCAAACATTATAGGTAAACACGTACTGAGTTTCCACCTTAATTTTTAAGTAATATAGAAGTGTTTCAGTATTTGTATTAGCAAAAAAAAAAAAAAAAAGAAAAGAAAAGAAAAAAAAAGCCACCCACCCCCAACCACTAAATCCTGAACACCTAAAAGTGTCTTAGAATAGTGAGATGCAAAACATTATTTGGAGTTCAGTCTTAGTTTCATTTAAAATCATATGAACTTGGGCTTAGGTGTTTCTGAAGAGAGATGACAGTGAGAATCTCTCTTGCAAATTAAGGAGTTTCTCTTGGTCTTAGGAAGATGAAAATTAACTTAGATGTGTAGGTTGTCTTAAGTGCAGTGGAACTGAGATGATGTTTGCTGAACTAGTCTTTGGAGAGTTACATAATGGATGAGATACAAGAGCTCCAGGCGGCATGACAGTGGAGTTTATTTTATCACAGGATGTAAAACAAGTGAATTGCCTTAATAATTTCTACAGAAAGCAAGGATAAATTTTTTTTTTATATGCAGAAAGAGGGACAGAGAGTTCATAATATCCTGGCTATTCATGTACAAGGAGCCAAACCTTTCTGTAGAATGATCTGAACCCACTCAGCCATAATGCTTTCTTACCTAGGGCTTTCAAAGCTCTTCAGGAAGGAGAAGCAACAGACATCTCTGAAAATGTCTTCTATGTAGTAAAAATATACTTTGAGATGATAATTCATGGCTTGATATAAGATGCTCATAACAGGTGGGGTAGTTACTCTAACTGCTGTATATTTAAGTACAAGGAAAGCATTTATAAACCAAGCTTACCTGCTATTTAGTTCTATAGTGGTAATGATAATAATTTCAAAATTTTAGAAACTTTGTCATTTCAAAGTGGGTGCATGTTGGAAAGAAGCCTTAATATTAAAAGTTTGGAGGATTTAATTTTTTATCAAACCAATTCACTTTGGTTGGCATGGAAGTTTTTGTTTTTCTACTTGAGCTGGCAATATCTTTTCAGCATGCAAAATGGACAGAGAAACACTAGAAAAGTAAAATAGTTAAGTGTAGATGGTAATGACAACACCCAACTCCTGTTGTATGCTCTTCAGCTGTGTATTTGGCTTCAAGCAAAAGTCTGACTGTTATGTTATTCTGAATATAAATGTGCCATTGCTCTTTGATCTGTAGCAAAACTTTCTAATGATCAAGGCTACTTACCACTTTTGCCTGAAGGAAAAGATTTACTTTTGGGCATAGCAAGTTTCCAGAAGAGTTAATGATGTCCTTAGTTTGTGATTTCTGTGAGCTATATGCAGCTTAAGAATCTTTTTGTATTAACCCAATGTCAATTGCTAGTTCTTTTAGAAGAGCCTGGGCAAGTATCTCATCATAAAGTGTTGCACAGAAAAAAGGCCTTTATTTACCTGATGTGAAAACAGGTAAAAAAAAAAAAGTCATTTTCAAGAATGTAGTATTACATTAGTTTCTGCTTTTGTTAGTGAAGAAACTTAATATATTTCCTGTGATTTCAGCAGTGATGGACAATATTTAGTCAGTCTACTAGATATGCTGTGCTCCACTTTTAATTCTCGGTTGCAGGCTGGGATTAGTTCTGCCAGACTTCCTCTGGATAGCATTTCTTGTTTTTCAGTTGATGTACAAAGTGAGATTTTTCTTTTTGGCAGATTGGGTTTTTTTGCCTGTGTTTTTAGTAAACAAGTTATTTCTGTCAAGTCTTAAATCTGTATCAGTAACAGTTACTGTAGTATGCAAGGGAGGGTACCAAAGTGATAACCTGCTTAAATTTGCTAGTGTCTCTCCACATTGCAGCCTGATGGGATCAGAGACTGAGGAATCTTTTATAAGAACGGAGTTGTTTTCATCAGAAAGTGTTTTAAAACACTGAAATTCTTCCACCCCGTTGGCTCTGAAATCTCCCACGTGGGGACCTTTAGAGTAAATAAATAAAAGATCACACCAGGCAAATGTGATTTAAAGTGTTTGTAACTGTTCCCCAAACAGCAGTAAAATCCTAAGTATGATATGAGCAAGGCAAACAAGGGGGAAAGTTCACTTCAGCCTTGAGACTTTCCAATGCACTATGTAGCTATGCAGCACCAGGCACTGTGGACACAGAAGAGGAATTTGAAGAGTCATGGTGTCCAAAGTAGCACCCCCTGGTTAGAACAGCTTACTCATGCGCTGCTTCTCCACAACTTGCCCTGCTTTGGGATGTGTGTACACTTATATCTGAGAAGTCTCTCATTCCTAATCCAAACATAAGTGACCTACCAGTATTTGTCTACACAGAACCAGAAACATTGAATGGTTTGAGTGGAATGGGACCATCTAGTTCCAACCACTCTGCCATGAGCAGGGACTCCTTTCACTAGACCAGGTTGCTCAGAGCCCCATTCAAACTGGTCTTGAGCTATGCCCGAGGGATGGGGCATCCACAGCTTCTCTGGGAAACATGTTGCGGTGCCTCACCACCCTCACAGTAAAGAATTTTTTCCTACTGTCTAATCTAAACATACTTTTTTCAGTTTTAAACCATTCCCCCTTGTCCTATCACTGCATGCCCTTGTTAAAAATCTCTCTCCATCTTTCTTGTAGGCTCTCTTCAGGTACTGGAAGGCTGCTGTAAGTTCTCTTCCTGAAACCTTCTCTTGTCCAGGCTGAACAGTCCCAATTCTGTCATCCTTTCCTGGTAGGAGAGCTGTTACATCCCTCTAAACATCTTAGTGGCCCTCCTCTGGATTTGTTCCAACAGGTCCATGTCCTTCCTGTGCTGGGGGCCCCCGGGCTGGATGTATAAATCCAGGTGGGGTCTCACTAGAGCAGAGCAGAGGGGCAGAATCCCCTCCCTTGCCCTGCTGGCCATGCTGCTTTGGATGCAGTCCAGGACACGTTTGGCTTTCTGGGCTGTGAGTGCACATTGCCAGCTCATGCCCAGCCTCTCATCTGCCAGCATCCCCAAGTCCTTCTCACTAGAGCTGGTCTTGATCTGCTCATCCGTAGCATGACTATGGTTGTTTTGTTAATCTGTTGTTCATTTAGTTAAATATCCTGAAGGTTTCAGTTGGAGAAGTTTACAAGTTATACAAATCTTAAAGAAAAGAGTAAGCATTTACTGCTTGTTGTGTTGTTGTGCCATGAAGTGTCTGCTGCCTTCACTTCTTTCTGAGATGGCCACTCAAGAATGCTTATCACACTTTGATGAACCCGTAGTCCTTGGTAGTGAGGAGTGAAGCCAGGCATTTTCATCCTGCATTGCCTTGTACTGCTTTGAACCCTGGGGAACATCCCAGACAGTGGTCCAGGATTCTGCCCTGCCTGGTCACAGGTTGCTACTAACATCTTTGTGGGAGCTGCAGCGTGATGAGCATGAGAAGTACTTACTGGTATCCACCTGCAAAACTGCAACAAAAATTGTCCGATCCAGGCATAAACCTTTACAACTAACTCTAAAGCAGTTGTATGGCAGAATGGGAAGGGTTGTTTGGGAACCCAGTTTAAAAGGCTTGCTTTGTCTGAGTAGGGTTCTGCAGGACTTGGTACTTAGATACAGTCATAACAGTATTAACAGTGATCTCTTGAATTAGTCTAGTGGTTCCTTACAATTGAATAGCGATATGGCTCCTTTTTTTTTTTCCTTCCAGTTGTGGGGTATGCAAGTTAGTACTTAATTTTATATTTTAGAGTAATAGATCTAATCCACTGATCTTGCAAGTGTTCTTTCATGTTGAAAACACATTTAGAGTTCTCTTGTTTTTCAGTCACTGAGAGTTGTCATTACTTACAAAAAACCAACCATAACCAAACCGAACTTCAAATGCAAAATAAGAACAAAACCACCATAGACTTCCAAACAAATGACAAAATACAGGAACCACCACTTCTGAATGTTTCAGAGACTATTTTAAACTTAAAAATAAATTATGGTAGACTTTCACATTTTACATTTAAGAATAGATAATCTATTATTCTTGGTACCAAACAGGTGATAATTTTATCAAGCTTACTTTGATAATTTGTGAAATTACGAACTTATTAATATCTTCAGACAGCATAAAGTATACCTCCACATACATAAGGCATCCACGTGGCACACAAGCATTGGATGGAAGCTCTGTCTTGATGGTGTTGAGCCAGGAAATGAACATCTTAGGAAACAGCAGTAATGATGACATAACTTTGGTACTTTTCATCACAGAACAGATTCTTTAAACAGAAATTGTATGGAGGGTGATTTTTAAGGAGAGGTATGTTCTTATGAAAAAATGCTTTCTTACTTTACATGTGAACTAGTGGCTTGGCATGAGCTTTCAGCATGGAAAGCGTTCTTGTGAATCACCTAAATTGATTGAGGGAATCACTCACCAGATTTGTGTCCAGCATCCTTCAGTGTCTCATCAACACTGCTTTTGAAACCACTGTGGCTGTGATTTTAGTGGTGAGAATATTTTAGTAATACTTATTGAATTTCAGCATCCAGAATAATGATGGAGGCAGTTTGTCATATTATTAATGTTAGAGGTCTGGATATCTTCAGAAAGATGCAGTACACATAACACTCTATGTCTATACAGAGATCGTTGTTTAAAAATATGAGCAGCTTAACCCATCCAGTTCTTGTGGTGCAAAGTAAATCTAATAAAAGCATTTTAGTCTATGTGAGACATAGCTAATGTGGACAGGAAATCGTTTTCATCATTTTACACAGCGTAACTAAGCCACATGTTGGGAATAAATATGTGATTTATGCAGGCACAATTCCTTTTTATGTCCTAATGAGAAATGTTAAATATATCAGTATGACTTGGGGCTTGACACATGCTCTAAAGGCTATGTATGATGCCAAACAACCAATTATCTCAGTGCATTATTTCTTGAAAGCCTTGACATGGGTAAGGTCACTATACATTTTTAAAGGGAGCATGAGGCTAGGTTGATACAGGATGAAAGGATGATAAAAATAACAAAGCTTTGTTAGATCTTCCTGCTGCGCAATGTACAATCAGGTGCTGTGACTTAAAGAACACTAATGAGGATTTAAAGATCCAGTGGAGCACATTTAGCAGTCACACACGATGCTGTCAAATGCTTTTGCAAGGGGCACCTCTGATGAAAGGTGCAGTTCAAAAGCAGGTAGGACCAAATAGTTTTACTGTCTAGCTCAGTGTAATACTTCTCTGCATTTCACTGAGCATAACAATAGCTTGCAATGTGCTGTGCTTTGCCAGGTGCTATTGTTTGGGTGTGAATTTTACCAGTCATGAAACCAGCCAGGAGCAGTAGTACACATGGACAGGCTTATCACTGCATTTTCAGCAACTAAGTAGTGACTGAGAGGAACGAAGGAAGAGGGCTCTGAAGGTTATTGTTTGAAATCCATGCTAAGCTGTAGATGCTGTGTGCTGACCATCTCGTTTACCTCTGGAATAAATGTCTGGGAGTGAAATCTTGCAGAAGAATAGACGGTGGCCTACCTAACTTCAGGTCCTTTTTGGCAGTGATCCATACCAGGTACTTGGCAGAAGAAAGTTAATTGATTCTGGAGTGCAGCTCTTGAGACTGAAATGCTGTGGTTTAGAGCTGATTTAACTTTCACATTTGTGGCATGTATTATACATAAAGAAAAGACACAGAAATACAAACATGACTATTTTCTGTTAGAGTAAATGACCATCTACTTTATCTCCTCCCTCTGTCAATAGTCAATAATGGATGTTTAGGGAAGGGATGTAGCGAGGCTCTTGCATGAGTGATGATACTCCCCCAGTACATCTTCCAAGTTTGCAAAAAATCTAGGACCCAGATAGTTCCATAGCCAGAGGTAATATCTGTATTTTTGTGCTTGATGATAGCTCTTGTTAAACAAATCTGTAGAGAAGTCCATTTGTTTTTGAACTCGTATCCAACTCATCAGACAAGCAGACTTTGTCACGTGGCCAGCTTCTTCTCCCTATGCGTAAGTTATAGCTTCCTGTGCAAATCCCATGGATTCCAGTTGGCACCTACTTTGAGGGGGAGGTTGGACTGGAAACCGCCTGAGATGCCTTCCCACCTAGATTATCCTGGGATCCTAACAGAAAACCAGCTTGGCCATAACATTCACTCTTTCCCCAGTTTTTTCGTGATACTTCTTGCTGTAAAATGATGTGTGATGAATGAATTACTCATTATCTTGTCTTTTGCCTAGACACACACTCACATATTTTGTTTATAACCTTAAGTTTAATATATCTGCCTAGTTTGATTGGCTTTATATATAGCAAATTTGATATCTCTGCATTTTAAAGAAGTTTTAACGAAAGTTCAAAGCATCTGTTAATGTAGTACTGTATGTGTTATTCATATATCTGTTTCTGATGTTTTCCTGTGATTTTTATGGCGCTAGCCATAGTTACTTAAAATAATCTTTAATCTTGAAGTTTGCCGTTATTTTAATTATTGGCAATAATTTTGTGCAATGCACTTGTGTTTTAAACATGTTTGAGGAATCATAATTATCTGAGAATCTGTGAGAGCTGTATGTTGGCAATGTTTAAACTTGTTAATTAGAAATTCTTAACACTTAATTAGATTTGCCTTTAAAGTGGACCCTAATTCCACCATAATTGATTGCTTGTTGAATCTAATTTGACAGTTTTGTACATAAGCATTTTGGTCATTCTGTTTTTGGTAAGAAAGTACCTCGTGAGTAGTGAGATATTGGCTTGATCTAGAAGTTTATGCAAGCAGTATGAGAGCAAAATCTTATTTTATACAATTTAAAAAAATATTTGGTAGATACTTAAAATTTTTTATTTATGAATTGAAGTGCTAAGTGAACAGAATCAGGGTTTTCCCTGTTTTTGAAATGTACTGAGTACTACTCGCCAGCTTTAATATTAATATTTTCCCAGGAGTTTGCGCTGAAGCCTGTGGGGAGTGGGAAGCCTCAAGCTGTTGTTAAATAGATCGGGTTGGGACGGTGTTAAACATTTGCAGTTCGGGAGTTTCATCACGGCATACACCCTTTCTTTAAACATGTCAGAATAATAAGAGTTTGCTCCGTGGTGAGAGGCGTGTAAAGCAATTGCTGTTCCTCCACATGCACGTAAAATGCTGTGCAAAAGGTGAAGGGAAAGGTAATGGAGTAATACTTAGTTTCTGGCCAATAGTCTGAATTTTTCATCTGAGTGTGTAATCATTCAGTTATATTTAGTTACTCTGGTGTTATTTTGGCCTGTAAATGAATTAAATGAGCTTTATATGTGCTTTGCTAACTGACTGTGCTTCTGAGGCAAAGACTGTGGTCACAGCTCTTCCTGGCAGCTGGAATAGGGCCATTGAAAGAACCCGTTTGGTTTTGTCACTGGCTGCCTGTCGTATCTGTGGCTTTGTACATGAACTGTGACAGATGGTTTCTGAGGTGCTGTGAGAACTGTCTGCGCGCTTTGCTGGTGCATCCTGTGATACCTGGCGTTGGAGGGTGCGGCTGCACACAAGGTGTCCTCCTCCTCCTCCTCAAGGCTGCTCGCCCTGTACCAGGCAGCATAACAGGCTGAGCTGGAAATGAGCCATTGACTTCTGGGAACAAGAGGTTCTTATGGGTGCCATATACTGCTCTGTCTTTAATAGTAAAAAAAACTAAAAGTTTTTAAAAATTTCATACAAAGTTAATCTGAAATGAAAAACAAGGCTTAACTGAAATTACTAAATTTTAGTCATTATAAAAGCTGACTTTTCCGTGTTTCCTTTTAGTTTTGCCTGTACATTGGAGCTCCCAGATCAGTGAGAAACAAGGAAAGGAATTGCACTTACTTACTTACCTGCTCTGTAGAAGCAGCATCAGTTGCCTAACGTTTCTGGGGCTCAGCTGCTAGAAGGCACTAGGCATATTTAATGTCAGCATAGCCTTATATTGCCCTCATTCAGAGGATACAGTTTGTAATGTCTATGATTTATAAGAAGCCAGTTTTTGGCCCTGGCAGTCAATTTGTCACTAAATTTTGTGTTCAGAGAGTGAAAATGGCACCTGGAGGAGCAGCATTTTTGTTGCTGAGCTGAAGGGTTGGGTATGATCCAGTAACTGGTCACGCAGCAGCAAGGCAGACAGTATTGTTGGTAGCATTTGTTTTCTTTGAAACACAAGACTGTAAGGGCCAGTGTAATTTCTGGAGAAAGTGATGATGCCCAGGCCTATGGAACCACCTATGCAGTTGCTTCTCTGCTTCCTTTGGAGCTCTGCAGCCATAGAGCTGAAAGCGCTGTTGCTTTGAGGTGATGGTCCCTTTGGACTGCATGGACTGATAGTGCCAAGCAGATCCTGTTGACAGCATCATCTCTTCTTGGCAAAGAGCAACGATGTTTAGCTTGCCACACGGCTCATGCACAAATTTTGAACTAAACTGTGGCTACTGCAACATGCTAAATGTTCCCTTTATTCTCCAGTGTGCAAGGCCCATTTTATATCTGTCTTTATGGAAGCAGACTTTGCACACTGACAGGTGGGATGAAAGTGTGCCAACCAGCTCCCCGTGCTTTCCAACCAGAGCAGGTACAGTCAGAATTCAGAGTAAAATTGTAGTCACTGTGTGTATCTGTATCTGCTGGTAAGCTCCTGGGCCGTGCCATTCAATATTCATTTGCTCAGCAAAATGCAAAATAGCCACAGTTTAGATGATAATGAAAGTAAACTTTAAGTAGTAAAAGCTTTAGCAAATTTGATTGGTGTAATACTAGAAAAATTCTTTTATGTTTCCTGTTACAATTTTTTTGGCAGGTGGTGAGGTTTGTTTTTAATTTTAAGCCTTGTTCTTCAAACTTTTCTTTAAATTTTTTTCCGAACTCAAGGACAGTTGATGCAAGATAGTAGAACACGACTTTGGAAACTCAGCAGTCGTATTTTGAAAACCACTTGTCTTACAACAGTAGTCAAGGAAAAGTGGCAATCTAGACCAGTTACTAATTGGGGGTTTTATTATGAAACAGTGATGAGTTTTGCCTTGATAGTAGTCTTCACTACTTGTCTGTACTTCAAAAACCCAAAGGAGAAACTATCAAGAGTTACTTTTACTGTTACGTATCAAGTGTTCTGAAAAGATGTCTCTTAAAATAATTCTAGTGTTAAGATAAATGTAGTACATGCTTTTTGCACATGTACCCTTTCTTAAGTATGTGTCACTCCTAAATGATAGTTCTGTTTCAGCTCTCTTTTTGGGAGACAGGATGGGCTTTTTTTGTTACGCAGGACTTTTAAGTGTAAGATAAAGAAAATCTGCAAAGACTTAATCCATTGATATTCACAAAAACGAAATATTCTGTGAATGTTGTATTAGAAGGAAAACAATGAAGCCATTAATGTTGATAAAAGTTAAATGTGAGGCTTTGGTGTAAGTACTGTTAGTTGTCTCTGAATATCATAGAGAGGATTTTTTGTAGAAGCAGCTAAAACTGGAAGGAGAGCAGAGTCAATGTAAAGGGGTTTTAAGCCATTGAAGCTGACAGGGTTGCCTGCTGAGTTTGAGAAATAGCAGATTGGCCTCTAGTTGCCAATGCACTTGACGCTCCTCTGTCACCTGGAAGCTGACCACATCTCTTCGGTTCTATTTATATTCCCTGAAACTAACTTAAACCCAAACTAACACCAAAAAGACTTCAGCAGCAAAATTTGAGATCTCAGTTCTCTTCATTGAATATTGTCTGGACTTGAAGTCTTTTCCTGAAGACAGATTTGTAAAAACATGTAGCAAATTACAACATATCTACATCCTTAGGGATTTGAATACTTCATATTTTGGAAGTCTGCTGTTTTCAAAATTAGTATTATTTTCCTCCAAGAGGTATAGCCACAGGACTAGGAATGTGAAAAGCTTGTGTTGTATGTGTGTATCTTTGTACTGATAGCAGTGGGATACAGCTGGACATGGTCTGGTACTTTTAATGAATATCTGAGCTGGACAATGTGAGCTGAAGGCCAACCCTTCGTATGCCACTGGGACATTGACAGCATCAAGTCATAGCCGCTCTTGAGGTCTGGTCTCTACCTGACAGGCACAATTGTAATAAGATCCTACACTCGGAGGTCTTCCTGCAAAGCTTAGAGCTGTGACGCCTCGTTCACTCTATGCCATGCAGATGGATGCCTGTGTCCCTTCTCACTAAGGATACTTCATTTTGAATTGAAATGGACTTCAATCAACCTTACCCAGTTTCATATGGAAACAGTATGAAGTCTAAGGCTATACTCCACTTTTTTCTCACTAATTGTTTTGACTTTCTGTTGTGGTTTAGCTCTGGCCGAATGCCAAAGCCCCCACGAAAAGCCGCTCCCTCCCCTCTGCAGCTGAAGAGGGGAGAGGAATTTTTTTTAAGGTGAGGTAAGGATACTGAGAGAGAAGAAAACTCTCTAATTAAAACAGGCTCAAAACTTGAAAGTGATAAGGGAATTTTATTACAGAGTTAAAGGAAAAAGCAAAACGTCTTCTTAAAACACTATTTCTCTCTCCGCCCCCCCAACAGCCCTCCCTCCTTCCCTCAGAAAGTAAGGAGAACTGGGGGTTTTTCCTAGTCAGTTCATTCCTCAAATGTTTTCTCTTCTTGGCAAAATATCTGG
>VZRZ01006610.1:1735232-1921957 GCA_013398175.1 Climacteris rufus
GTCAACTCCCACCAGACCACAGTCCCTCCTGTAGGAGTTCACCCCCTCCTGCTCCGTCGTGGGGTGTATCTTGGCTCCTTCATGGACCCTCAGGGTGCAGGGACACACTGCATTGGTACAGTCCTTACCACAGGCTGCGGAGACATCTCAGCTTTGATGTTTGAAGCACCTCCTCCCCCTCCTTCTTCTTCTTGGCTGACTTTGCTGGTGTCCATATCTGTTGTTTCTTTTACGTGCTGTACTCCTCCTTCCCTCCCTATCTACAACTACGTGGCGTGTGCATGCATACTACTGTGTCTTCTTCTTAAATATGTTGTCACAGAGGCATTACCTTCTTTCCTAATTGGCCCAGCTGTGGCTTGCAGCATGTCCATGTTCAGGAGCCCTCAGAGACTGGCTCTGCCTGGACAGCTGTGGAAGCTTCTGGCAGCTTTTCACAGGAGCCATCTTTCTGGCCCCTACCTCGCCCAAAAAACCAGACCCTTTCAAACCACCACACTTTCCTTGAAGCATCAGTAAAGGCAAATTGTAGTTTTCTGGTGAATTTGACTGAAAATTCAAGTCAGGAGTAGAATACAGAACTACCAGAATCTTTGCTTTCATTATGAATGTTTCACACAGTTACGGATATAATTATGTATGGTGAAGATCTTATGCTGAGACATGGGCTGTTAGCCCTGGTTACCTGGCAGAACTCCCAGTTAAGTGATTATCGTCTAGCCACATGAAGGTACTTTCCTTAACTGGTATGTTTCATCCTGGAGAGAACTGCATCTAAGTGACTTAACAAATCTCATTGTATGGTATATAAAGGTCTTCAGGAACTGAGTTAGTTGACAATTGAGTGATTTTTCTTGGCTTTCTCTCCCTATGGAGATTGTTATATTTGATAGGAGATGGTAATCTTTCATTCTATTATCCCTTAAAACAAAAAAAACCCCAAACAATTTCACACTTTGGAAAACTTATCTAGTCATATCCTTAAAAGGTTCTGCTTTGCCTCGAGTAGATCACTTCAGATTTTTTGCCCTGATGTGTTATCCTGTCTCTTGCTTTGATTGATGAATAACTTCAGTGTAGTAATGTAAGCAAATAGAATAATATGAATTTAGTTATGTGTGTTCAGAAAAACCAACCAGGTAATCTTATTGGTAGCGCATATGACTGAGATACGTTACTTCATGCTTAGTTCAGTGATGTTTCTAAGATGTCTGTATAAAAAAAGCGAGACTTGCAAATTTGTTTTTATGAATTATGAAGACTGTTATTATAGCAAACATTATTCCAAGAATATAATAATGAATTAAGAAAGTATTGCATGTACAGAAAACTTGTGTAGAAAGAACTAAAGGATGAGGCAGTTAAAGTTATATGTGATAGCCTTGGGGCAGAAGGACCACCTAAAGGTTGTTCTTGCCTCTTAGCTGTTCAAATGTATTCCCCTTAAACTTGAAACTTTCTACTGTAGCTTGAATGATGAATTTTAGACTGCTCTTTTCCCAACTGACACTTCATTTCTCAAAATCGAAGTGTGTCATGTTAGAAGTTAAGTTTGTACAGAAAAGTAAAGGAAGAGTTGGAATGAAGTTGGGCCTGGGCAGAAGGGAGAGGGGTTGGAGGTGCTTAGCTTTTGTCTGTTTCTCACCATCCAACTCTATTGGCAATAAATTAATTTTCCTCAAGTCCTTTTTGCCTGTGTCAGTACCTCATAAGTGATCTTCATGTCCTTATCTCAGCCCCTAAGCTTTTCTATATTCTGTTCTTCCCTTGTACTGTTGATGGGGAAGAGGAGTGCAGCACTGGCTGTGTGGGCATATGATAGATGGCTGAGGTCAAGCCCACCAGAGCTTTGAAGTTTGAATTGTCAGCAGAATGTTTTAGGTCATCATGGAAAAGGCAGAACCATCAGTATGTTTGTCTTGCCAGTGTGCAACTGTTCAGTGTGACTAAGCCTGTCATTAGTGACAGGAGACACAACTGTGTTGTGGAGTGGGAATGTCTGGTTTCTGTCATCTTATGCTTGGAAGAAATTATGAAGGGGGTTTAGGGGTGTCTTTGATAGTGTCTCAGGACAGGAGATCGATGGTGGCATCAACTCCTCAGGGATTGTTAAAAGTTTGAAGTGTGATTCTCAAAATGTATGGCTTGGCCAAATTAAAAACTTGGCTACACAACCTTAGTCCTTCTTGTGGATGCCAAATGTTCATAATTAAATAAACACTACAGGATGCTGAGGGGGTTTGTATCAGTATGAGATAATGAGATTTAGGGGTTTTTTTTCTTCCTCTAAAGAAACCAAAGATAATTTGATTAAAAGTTGCAACAGAGTCATCCTCGTGGAAGAAAATGCTAGTAATGGTTGTAGCTGAAAATGTAGGCCTTTTAGAAGTGGGGAGAGTCTGGTTATTAAACTGATTGTCATAGCTTCTCAGAAGAGCTTGTAAGCTTGAAAGCTTATCTGTCTTGTGTAACAACTGCTCTAATAGGAATTGCCCATACGGACCTGGGTATGATTTGTGTTTTTAATTAATATTTCAAGGGAATAAATGCCTGAAAGTGATTAGTGGGAGGGTCCAGCGGATGACACTGAGAAAGAGAGCGTTATCTCTCTTAGGATGAGTTACTCATCCAAAAGAACAGATGTTTTGTTAAGGTCATGCAGTGTTTGGCTTGATTATATGCCTGGTTTAGGACCTAAATCTGATATGTTTTTTACTTAGGTGGGAAACTGGAGTCCATCAGGAGGATTGGGGTGGAATACTAGAGGAGGAAGGACTGTCACACAAGTCAAAGTACCCTTCAGCTGAGCAATTTAGGGGTCTGGATTTGAGCTGCCACAGTTGATGAAGAGAATTGAGTGGCCTGAATAATGCATTGACTCAATACATCATATCACCAGTCTCTGCTGATGAGTCTCTTGAGTGTCAGCAGTTAATGTGGGCACTGGAGCAGCCTGGCCTCACTCTGGTGTGGATTCTCCATCTGCTTGTCTGATCTTACAGGCTCCTGGGAGAACTCAATTCATACCTCCAGCCCCTGTGAGAATGAGTCAAGCCCCTTTGCCTTAGGTGACAGCCTGCTGTATGCAAACCTCAGCAGTTACATCTGTTTTGCTGCATGGCTTTGAACATACTGCAGTGCAAACACCACTTATGGCACGAGAGCCTCTTTGGAAAGTTGGGCTCTCTGGGCAACTGTGGGCTGAACGTATCTTCCCTCTGGTAGCACACCCACTGGATCTACTCTGCTGTGGCCCCCCAGGGTTTGTCACACAATGTACTTCCGGTTATAAATGCAGAAGGGATCAAATAGCTTGGAAAGAATTTACTCCTGTGATTATTGCTGCTCTGAATTACAAATTACCCAAAAGCCGGAGCATTCACTCATCAGACCAGCACTCAAAAGGCTGCTTTTAAGAAATAAGAACAAAAGGAGAAATGAACACTATGAAAATTTAGTTAAATGTAAATGTGTTAAATGGTACATGAACTAGTCAGGTTTTTGTGATTTATCAGTTTTAAACTTCAAAGGCTCTGGTTAGCTTGCATTTTTAAAACTAATGAATTTATCACAGCCAGTGGGGAAAAATGGTTCAAGTATATCAGCTGTAAATTGGTACAAAGCACTAAAAGGGACATTAGCCTCTAATCAGATTCTAACAGTTCATTAAACCTGCCTTTCCTCCGTGGTGCTTTGTCTTCCCCCCTCCTTCTGCCTGTGCCTCTTGTGTAAGCCAGCCTTGCCTTGTCCCTTTGCTCACGCGGGTAAAGCTTCCTCAGGGACACCATGCAGTATCGTATCATCCTTCTTTGTCCATGAGCTAAACAGCCTGAGGAATGCTTGAGGATGGTGTATTCCTGATATTGCTGTAAAATTCAACTGTGCTGCCTATAAATCAAGAAAGGAGAGGGACCTCTCAATTTGCAAAATAGGCACTGGGGGAGGCAGGAATGTCATCCTGGCTCCTGCTCTTTCTCCAGCCTGAATCATATCCAAACTGATGGAGCCCAGTGACACCTGAGATCTGCTGCTAATAAGTAAATAGTGCATTGCCTGTGCAGGAAGAGGAATGTAAAGCCAGGAACAATTCCATTCAGCATCTTTGTGACATCAGAGACCCTTCTGCTTTTATTCCACCTCATGCATCAACCACTGAATAAAGATTAAGGTGCACAAAACAATTTGCTCAGAAAACATAGAAAGAACATTTTTTTGTTCTTCCTGTTATGTCAAGCTTGAAAAGTACCGTAGATACACAGTAGTAGCATAGCGTGGACTGGGACATCTCAATAGCTTGACTGATTTTCATTCTCACGTGTTTGAATGCAGAGATGTTCTGCTGAAAATTATTTGTTTTATTTGAAATTTTAGAGTTCTAATCATTGAGAGCTTTTTATGAATGATTTAAATCTACTTTTAAGGAAAAAACATGATGGCATTTGCTTATCTGTTTCATCATCAAGTTCCTCACTGCCCTGTAGTATGAAACCACAGCTCAGTGTGCTGTAATACACAGGATTCAAAGTGAGCGTGACAGAGATTTTAAGCAGGTAATTTGCTCTGCTTGTGACACCATATTGGAGCCATGAGCATATCAGTTTTCCTGCTTTGCAAAATGATATTTAAATTGCAATAAAGGAGCATGCAAAAGTAAACAGTTCCTGCGGTATTTATATCTCTGAAAGTGAAGGTCCTGGGATGAGGTGTATTGATGGGAAAAAAGAAAATGTTTAAAGTAACTTAGGTTTTTAAAATGTATTTTGGAAGCTCCATTAGGGCAGACCTTTTTGCTTAAAATTCCACTGAAGCAACCATGATAAGAAACGGGGCTTTGAACACATTTCTTATGAAAAATGGCAGCACACAGTGCTGAGCAAATCTGCTGCTCATAAAACACAGGGAAAGCGTTTTTCTTCATTATGGTGCAGTTACTGAGGACTACCAGGTATCAGAGCAGAGGTGAGTTTCCAGTCCAGAGCGCAGCCTTCCAGACAGGGTTGCAGATTAATAACTGACTGTGAATGACTCACCTATAAGTGAGGTGTGTTCCAGTTTTGTTGTTTGAAAAGTAGCTGTGATGTCTCTGCATTTCTGTACCACTGACCAAGGTGCCTGGATTTGTAAGGTCACATTCTAGCTTGAAGGTTAAAAAGGCTTTTTTTTCTCTCTGTGTTGTCCAAACTAAATGGCAGCTGAAGGTACTTGCTTTCAAACACCAGCCTTGAACCTTGGCTGGAGTAGAAAACTGACTCAGGTTGAGAGAGTGTTTGAACTTGAAGGCAGAAGAGGTTGTTTTGTATGTCTTCATAAACTGCTCCAACAGCAGCAGGATAAGACTTTCACAGCGGGAATGTGGATTCAGGGAATCAGTTCTGCAAATCTTTCTTCAGCTTGAAGTTCTAAACATATACTGCCCATGGACAATGCATGTTTTTAACGTGCTTTTTTATCTCATTTAAGAGGTGAGTGTATGGAGACTTTCATAGACAAATGCTGATAACTTTATAGGACTATGATAAAGAAATTTTAGGAGTTGTAGATGTGTGTTTGCAGGCCTTCGTTGTAACTTCTCTCAATACAATCCTGTGCTTTCTCTACCAGAAGTACAGATGTTTAGATTGGAATCAGCTATACCTAAGTATACACCAGAACCTTCAAACTGTTTAACACTACTACTCTGCAGTTCTAAAGCAAGAAATTTATATACTTGCACCTGTGTGCTCAATTTCAAATGACAAAATTGTTATTGAAGACTACTTTCTCTTGTTGCTTACAAAGACTTAGTTCTCTTTTAAGGTTAACTGAAAGTATAATTCATTATTTTAACAGAAATAGTAACTTGGCAGCTGCTCCTTGAATTTACTATTATATCCTTGTTAGCTTCATTTCCACTAGAAGAAACTTCTACAATATCACAGAACTTAAACCAATGATGTAAAACAAGTTTTTTTTTTCATAATTTTTTGATTAATCTTGTCCTTTTTTGCCTTAGGACATCAGCGCCTTTGAGAACAGAATGTTAATGCTTGATGGGATGCCGGCAGTCAGAGTCAAAACAGAGCTGCTGGAATCCGAGCAAGGGGTAAGCAGAGGTTTGTGTGACCTCACTCTGGTGACCCTTCCCCAGCTTCTCTGTGGTTAGCTGTCCCTCCCATTTTCATTTCTGTGTTTTTCTTTATTTGCACTGTTCTGGAGCATATTTTCTTGAGGAAAGTGGTGAGCATCTAGTTGATCTTCTGGGAGCACAGGACAAAACTCTGCAGAGGACTCTGAAATTATCTGGGGTAGCTGAGATGCTGTTGGTGTAATTTTACAGCTACAAAAAAAAGGTGCAGTTTAAAAAAAGACAGGAAAAAGGAATGGATCACATCAAGGAAGTCAAATCCATATGCCTGGGAAGTGTGTATATATATATATATTTTTTTTCTATTGTGCCTTCTTGGGATATTTGCCTTACTGCAGTGGTTTCATTCTTTATATGCTTGTCCAACTCCATTTTCTGTTCGTGGAAACCTGTTCTCTCTATGGTGATACACACTTGTTTATCATTAAGATATGAGGACTAGAAGCCTCAGATGGTTAAAGCTGGTATCACGTCAACTGCTGAATACAGAACAGATCATGAATAGGATCTTGAATGTTTTTGTCAGACTTGGCATTGGAGTGATAGTTTTTAGGAAGATGGAAGTGTATTTTCTTACATATGTGGTAATAGTTACATCAGTGATTTGTAGATCACTGTGAGGGTATTTGTAGTTAATGGATTTTGTGTTATCATGAAACTTTGTTTCCTTGTGTATGTCTTTTTCAAAAGAATCCCAGCTACCTGGCTAATCTGAAGACAGATGCCCTTAACAAGCAACCTAATAGAAACAGCAGTGCTGTTGCCATGTAGGGATTGGTGTTTGCCTGCTTCTGTTACTTGATTTTCTTCCATTTCTGTTATTTTCTCAGTTATTTAATTGAGAATTTAAATGGTATGGAAGAGAGGGAATTAACTTTCAGGATGACTTAATTTGGAACATTGCAAGGAAATACCAGTATTCAGAGCATTATTGAGGCTTGAATTTTGAGAGGGAAAAAAAGGTTGACATTTAATCGAGTTCTTGCTCACCTCTGCCTACTTGAGAGCAAGTACCCTCAGAAATTACTCCAGTACAGTGTAGTTTGAGGGAACGTAAAAATTGAACTGTTGTATGAGCCACAATGATGAAAAGAGAGATTAATTTTTAATACCTTCTGGATGCTTTGCATTATGTCTTTGTATGTAACACAAACGTTTCTCTATAGTGTTCAGGGGACAGAAGTTTTGTTGGTATTTGCCTTTGTTCTGTTTAGAATAAATTCTGTGCATGATACATATTGCTGGGTCCTTTATGAAGAATGCTTGCTTTAGCAAAGTGTGATCCAATTCTGGAAGATTTATTTGGTGTCTTAGGAATTGGAAAGAAATGAATGATCTATATAATTTTTGAATTTCCTTAGAGTTTTTAAATAAAATTTTAAGGACTTCTGTATAAGCAGAAAATGATGTCATTTTTTTTCCAGTGGCTGAGCCATTGAACAAAGACCTTGGTTTGATTTGGAATTTTAGGCACTTTGATACTAATTAAGTAGTGTCTGGTCAAGAGTCTCTGGCATCTTTATGTTTCTTCATTAGGGAACAATCAATAAATACAAAATAAATTCTCCAGTTCACTAACAAAGGAGCTGGCCATTAGGATGGCAACTTTCCAGCAAACAGTTTAAACTCTAAAGAGAGCTGGTTGAAACAGATATTTGGCATGTGCTTCAGAGACTGTTTTGAATATGTAGGTGTTGGTATACATAACAGGGACAAAGGTTTAAAGGATGTGATTACCAAAATCAGTACGTGGAGCTGCTTGGGAAGATGAATGTCATATCTGGGAAGCATGGATAGAAACTAAGGTGTGATCCAAGTAATATGAATTTGAAATTGTGGTGTCTGTCTGTGTTGTTATAGCACCCAAAGTCCCTAGAGTTGCACCTCCATCACAGTGTATGGGCATACAGGGAGATGTGATTTCTGCTTTGAAAATTTGGGAACTAAGATGGCACTTTGGGTCTTCTCAGTGTAGTAGCCAAAGCATCATCACTTAGGATCCTGAACGCCAGACAGACTTTTCCAAAACCTGGAGGAAGACATTTGGGTTTTATTGCTGTTCCTACTTGACATCAGCTGTTGTCTCTAGATTTGCTGCAAAGGCAAAAGTGATACATGGCTTAAGTTCCATCTGTGGCTGGGAAATAGTGAAGGCTATGTCAGTTGTGGAGGAGTGAACCCAACAAGCTCTGGAGCACGAGTGGCTCTCATCCAGGATGGTGAGCACTGAGTTGTCATGCTTTGCTAATGAGGCTTTAGGATGCTGTTGTCTTAGAAGGGCTACAGGACTGCTTTGAATTGTCTCCTTTCGCAGTCTGAGCCCATATTTCAAATAAATATTATGTTCTTAAAATTGATCCAGGTGAAGAACGTCTCACAGCTGTGCTAGTAGTCACCTGTGCTTCTGAAAGCATGGACTTCATTTTTAGTCCTGTTTATCCACAATCAACTTCCAGCCCTTTCCAGTGGCAACAGAAAAACTCCGTGGTGGTGCTGTGTGAGGATCTCTCTTAGCCCTTTCAGGACCACACAGTACAATGTGTGGTGAAGGAAGAGAGGTTGCTCCTCAGGTGCTGTTTCTGTGTGGGAGGCTGCCACATGTGATAGATAAGCAGCTTGGTCTTGGTGAGTCCTCTTCATTAATGGTGATGGGTGTTTAAAAGGCAATTACTGCAAAACTTTATTGAAATTAAGAATAAATCAATTGTGGGTTCCAAGGATGCGTGCCTGTTCCTTGTAGGAATTTTGAATGCTTTTCTGCAGGGCACGTGGATGTCATCCAGAACAGATGTTTTCTCTGTAGCAGTGTCTTGGTTAGCTCTTCCTCTTGGTTCATGGTCTCCATGGTGGGATTCACAGTGAGGACCTTGCTGGGGGAATTTGGCTGTTGTTTGGCCATGAATGCATGCAAGATTGTGTGGGACTCCCAGCTGGTCCTCCCATCAACCTATTGACTGAGAAATAGAAAATACCTGGCTTTGCATTTTTGGTCAAGTTAACAATGATCATTGCAATAACTTGACAACATGGAAGCAAAAATACTCAAAGAAAGAATATTCCTTTTCCTTTTATACCTACACCAGCAAAAAGGAAGTCCAAAAGGAGAAAAAAAGATTTTTTTACAAACAACACCAGCTTGTAACCTTAAATTAGTTTTTCACTTACTTTTTGTGACATACAGCTGTGGTGAAATAGGCACCACCTGGCCATGTGCATTTCATTCATCGGAAATTCGTTTTCCCTCTGCTGCTCTGGGCATCTTGGTCTTCACCAGGTATTGTCTCTTGACTACATATGGTGGTAGTAAAAGTCATCCATGATGTAGATGAGAACCAGAACAGATCAGATACAAGTATTTTCTATATTTGGATCCCAAGCCAGGCAATCACAACATTTTATTCCCATGTTGTTTCTTGTTTTCCTGTTGAACACTTCAGTGTTTTTGCAAAAGAGGTTAAGTATAATATAAGGTTCTTCTGTATGATCTGTGCGTGAGCTCCAGGATCTTTATCTTCTGTGTTAAATGTTTGGTTTTGTTTCATGATTCCTCCATGTCTTTCATGGTGTTTGGGTGCTCTGTCCAAACCTGGGCTGATATTGCTGAAAAGTTCTTAAGTTTTCTTAAATAATAATATCTCAGTCCTTACACTGGACAAGTGTTATTTATCTAGAGCAAGTGAAGGTGGATTTAAAATGCAATACAGCAGAAGGAATAGGCAAAGAAAGTGTAGTCCAGCTAAGACTTTAGGGTAGCCCTGGATGTATGAAACTGTGTGAGCTGCTCCCAACTGCAAAGCAGCCAAGTCTCTAGTTGATTCTGAAAGGAAGTTGGAACTGACATTTTAGCTATGCCCCATGCACCAGATCCTTGGAGCCTGTGACTAGAGAAGAGGTGAGCAGGGCTCTGGAACTGCAGCCTGTGTCGATGCAGTGAAGACAAACCTTTACCAACCTGGATTTAAAAGACACTGAGGTCAAGTTAGATCATTGTGGGAGAATGGGATTTAGGCGGTCCTTAAGGAAGGTGTGTCTTATGAGATAGAGGTTACTAGGCAGATTTGGAACAAAGAAGTATTTAAAGGGAAACAGATTTTCTCTTTGCTTTGGAAAAAGTTAAAACAATTCTGCATTGTTTTATTGTCACTAATTTAGAGTAGTTTAATGATTTTTAGAAGACCATCAGCATTAGCAAGAACACATGCTTATTTTTCCAATGAACTACTGTCCTTAATATTGCACAGGAGATTTAATGCAGTCTATTGTTTGAAGCTTGAGGAAGATACAGTGCTGCTTTAATGACTTTATCACAAATGGAAAAAAGACATTACATAAAAGATATCGCATTGCCCTTTAACAAGGCTTCATTATTATCTCCCCTACTGTGGAACAGGAGCTAGCATTGCTAATAAATTGGGAGAATTACTTTAGAAATGTGAATTTGCTTATCATTTGATATCCTCTAGTGACCTACAACTTTAGATCTTTTGGGCTGTAGTAAAATCTTTGTCCAGCAGTTGCTGGCTTCAAAAAAGGACATGAAGAAGGTGGTCCCTTCCCATGAGGCTGAATGTGGGGTACTTCAGCTGGAAAAAAAATCTTCATGCTTTGTCTATGCCAAAAACTATTCTGGAATACTTGTCATTGTAAAAATGTACAGAAGGTGGATTAATTTATTGGTAATAGAGACTGGGCAGAGAATTTATTAGCTGGTGGCTACTATTAAGAAGTTAGGATGGATAGTGTTAACTGGCTTCAGTGTGAAGCTGGTCATTGCAGAATGTGGCCCAGGTTCTAAAAATTGGTAAATGTGTCCAACTTAGATGTGTTAAGTTGCACTTTCTCAAGTATTTGCAGAGTTGGACCATAAGCTTTTGTCAAAAGGAGATTCTTGATATGTCCCACAATCAGTCTTCAAATACAGAGAATGATGAACTGCTAATTTTCATTAGTTTCTTTTGTTTCCAGATCTGCAGTCTCATGTGTTCTTTTGCCTGCATTTTGTCCTCTCAAATCATTACTGGAAGATGATGTATCTTATTCTGAATTCTCCTCCTAATTCTTCTTGGTCTGTCTCTATTTCAATCCCTTATCATGACTGAATTATGAAAAGAAATGAGTAAAATGACAAAATCCTTTAACAAGCCAGTATTGTTCGCTGTGTCTTTCATTGCCAGCCAAATTATCTTGTTGTCTCATATCTGAAGAATGCCATCCATCCTTATGTTGTTATATGCATAAACATGTTTTACCTCAACCTGGGTAATAGTGACATAAGTCTTTTATTTTTAAAGATTTCCAAAAATACCTACTCATATTCAATTGAGTATAGTCTCAGTAAAAAAGCTTGCTCCTAGACTATATGGGGAACTGTTTTGCAGTGATTCATTCAGGTTAGGTACATTCTTTGTACTAGTAGAAGAAAGAGCACTTCTGATGTTTGCTGTTGTAATTTGTGGATTTCTGCTTAATTCAATTAATTTTTTTTTCTGAATTACTTAATGTTTTGAATGACTGATTTGGGGAAACAAGCTGCATATGGACAGTGCACATGTATCAATCTCATCTGCAAAGAAAGCCCTTCCTACTTTGTGTTGGTTTTCTTCATCTTGCAATAGGCATCACTCAAGGAGTGTTATTGAGGTGTTAGAATCATGGCTGATACAATTCATTAGTTGCTTTACAGTGCCATAAATGTAGGATATTTTTCAGAAGGAGAACAAGAACCAGTATGGACATAACCTACAGGGCATGATGCAAAGCCGTGTGAGATGTACCTGAGATACAGCTGTATTTCCCAAGCACTGCTGAAGGTTGTGTTTACAGCCTGGAAAGGTGCAAGACACATCCCAGAAGGCTTATGTCAGTGGGATTAATTAAGTCAAATGAAACATCACAAGCTGGTAAGTGCTGTAGGTGCTGTTTCATGTTGAGTGGAAGCTTGTATGATGAAGAAAAAGTAGCCAACTCCTACAACTTTGCTGTCATCCTAGTATTCTTCCTCAATCCATTGCCAGTGACTCGATGACATTGGGGAAGCTAGAGTCAACTGATTATTGATACAAGAAAAACCTAACCCAAAGGGAGAAAAAGGGAATGGCTGTATATGTCCTGCAAGTCATGCTTACATGAATATCCTCTATTATGTGGAAATGGGTAAGGGTGGGAAAAAGATTGTGGGTGCTGCTTCTGAGAAAGGTCTGTAATTAGAGGTGGTGAACTGTTTCTGAAACTATACCCTGCTACATATTTACTGCTTCTGGGACCCAAACTGCCTACTTCAGACGTCTCTGCACTGCTGCATTGCCAAACACTGAGTCTTTTCAGTTTTTCTTATGTTCCTTACTTCTTTTGAAGTCAGGTTGTGTGTAGAGAGCCAAGGGGTCTTACCATGGATGTAGTTGTGTTTTCCTTACTTTCTTTTTCTCTCCAGGGATCAGAATCAGAAATGCAATAGAAAGGTAATAGGTTTAAGACTAATGGGAAATGATAGCTTTACCAGCTCAGTCAGCACACTTGCTAGGCAGCCTTTTTGCCAAGTTAACTGAGATTGCAGACTAAAAATGCAGGTGGGGTTGTAAGATGTATGATGCTGTCTGAAATTCACACTAAGTGAAATATCCCACATCCTCTGAGACTTAATTTACTGACTACTGTCTTGCCATTGCTTTCCTTTCCTAGGCAGCTAAGTTGACTGTTACAGAGCACAGCAGGGAATGTGCTCCTTATTCTGTCTGATATAATTTGTGATGTGTATGGTAGGAACAAGGGGATTTTCAGTTGTGGGTGAAACTTAATGGTGTGAGGCACCGTACCAATAAAGGGTGGTCCCTGGGTATCTTGGTTTAATTAATCAGAAGTTTAGATGCTGTTTTAATGGTCCTTCTCAGATATTAGTGACTGTGTATATTAGGAATTTAGCAGTAAGTGTAAAGGAGTGAGGCAGAGGGAGTTATCTGCTCAAACAACTTGTGTTTAGCTAACAGTGCCATGCCCCAAAGACATTTACTATGTCAATAGTGATAGAAGGGCAGCAAGAAGATTAATTCACTTAGGAGAAATTCAGATTTTATGAAGATCTGTTTGGTAGAGGAGAACGATAATATTTTATTTGCAAGGCTGGAGAAAGTTTCAAAGCGAATATGTGATATTACCCAGGAACTAACATAGCTTAATAATGTTACAGTTCCATAGGAAAATCACAGTTACAGAATATATCATCTGTTAAATACATGAATTGATAAGTTTTATGTGCTTACATGGACTGGAAAAATAATGTTGGCTTTGGGAGAAAGAAAGTCAACTTGTTGATTGGAGCAGAGTGCTGAAGATCATTGTGAGATTTTCGTTTGATGCCCTGTATCCCTGGATATGACTATTTTGAGAGCATACCTTCAAGCCAGTTGGTTTTTTTGATGATGCTTGCTCTGCTACCAGAGCTTATGATGTGAGTCTTCTGGAAGATTTTATTCATCTGAGAAATTAGACAAAATGGAAAGCAAACATGATATACATGCTGTATATCTGTTGGTTATTGTGAATTCCTAAATTCATGGTTTGGGTTGAAAACTCATTCTTTTTTAAAGATGTGAAAGGTCAACACTTCCATTGCTGCACTAAAGAAGTAGTTGAAAATGAAAAACAAAAATTGGTAGGAAAAATTTTCAACCATCCAAATACTTACAACTAATGTAATTCCCCCTGATAATCACAGTTCCAATGACTCTTGTGTGTGCTCCATGTTCATTCTCTTTGGGGAGTCCAGTATTCACAGTTTAGCTGTAATTTTGCTTGAGTTTGCAGTCCTAATTGAGGAACCAGTGAGGTATGGATTTTTGTTCTTATGCATCCTGCCAGAAAGGTATTAATGCTGTAGTCATGGAACCTCAGAGCGAGGCATATATCAGCTGGTATACAGCACTGTATTCTAAAATCCCATTGCACTTCTGCCTCAAAGCTCATCACAGGTCTCTGTTGTTTTGTGTCACAGTGCAGTGCAATTCTAAGATACAGAAATGAGCATTTTAGACTTCATGGGAAACAATTATTGGCATATAAAAACCAGTTACTTTTCATGTCTGGTGAGTCACCTGATGGGGCATCTGAAGTTGAATTCAGGTTGCAGTGGCATTGCAATTGAATGGGTTGCAAGCATATGTAGCCCCTCTGTTCCTATTAAGAAACTGAGGAAGGTGGGGTTATGTATTTCCACTTTTATTAACAAGAAAGCTACCTTGAATTACCTCGTATTTACCTCTGTCTCCAATTATACATATGCATGGGTAGTGCAGGCCTGCTGATGCAAGGTAACTTGTTTGTGGTCCAGAGTTCTTGATTAAAAATGTTTCCGTTTAAATGTCTGTGTGAAATAATTGTTAATCACAAAACCTTTAAAAATTATTTAGCTAGGAGAAAAGTTATTGTTTCATCTTATTCTACTCACAGGTGAGTTTATTTGGAATTTTTTGTTTGTTTTTATGCTCATTAGAGTAGTCAGTTCATTATGAGTCTGTATTTTGCTCAGCAAGGCACGATGGTATATTCAGAGTAGAAATGAAATGGAAGTGTCTGGGCTGTTGTCCTTTTGCTCGCTTTTGTCTCAGGTAAAGTGAAATGTTGTGTATTCCTGATTATCAGTTGGATAATTTCTATACTTTGTCTTTAAGGACTCTTGATGTGAGAAGTATTGTGTAACTGTGCATTGTTATTGTATTTTTATTATATGCTGGCTAGCTTAAAAAAAATAAGAATAAGCCAATATAACTCAATAATTTACAGTATCATGAACACTTCAGCAGCATTAGAGAAATGCCATTATGTAATGATAGTACCAAAATTATTTTAGTCCTTGGTGTTCATGATGAGACAGGATCACTTCTACTTTTCACTTGTTTGTTGATGTTCTGTTAGCTTTTCTTTTCTGTTGGAGGTTGTGTTATAAATAGTCTTTTTAATGTATATTTTACTCTTGTTCTGTATCCTGCTGGGGAAGTACTGAAAGAGCTGTATATATTTTTTTAGCATCATTGGCTTTTTTCCTTATTTCTCCCTGTGGAGATGAGTCCTTACATAAATTACTTTAAGGTTTCTGTTTTCTTGATTTTCTTTAATTGTTTTTTAAATTCCTTTTCTTTATGATCTCCTCACTCTCCTCCTCTCCCCACCCCCACCCTGTTTCACACTGTGAGGATGAGTATTTAATAAACTATTATTTAGGGGGCATCTGCTTTCAGATATCCTTTTACAGATGTTGTTATAGCTTGGTTGCTTCATTTAAATATACCAGAAAACCATAGGAACCACAGGTAGAAAAAGCCAGCAGCAACCAAAGGTGGGGTCCTCCCCTGCCATCCCAGGTCACTGCTTATGCTTCCCATTGCCCAGGGATGAGCCCAAGCAGACAAGAATGGTAAGACCAAGCTCACTGGGATGGGAAGGGAACAAGGAAGAGGAGGAGAGGTGCTGGGGATGCAATAGAGGGAGGACAGGCAATTTTCCCAGAGAATTCTTGGTGAGGAGGAACAGCTGTTTGCTGAGAAAGGAAAGATACGATTGGGTACTGTTAGCAATATCAAATGTTCACCCTGGGTGAATCCATGCTGACTGTTCCCACTCACCTTCTCCTTCATGGTACCAAGAAATCTGTTCCAAGGGAACTCATTCTATGATCTGGTCTCCTCTATGGACCAGAGGGAGGCTTAGTGGTCTGTAGTGCTCCAGATCACGCTTCTGGACTTGGGTCAAGAGGAGTGCACCATTTGCTTTCTTCTAGTCATCAGGAATCTCTCATCTCTAGCAACTTTCATACATGGTAGAGGAAAGTGCTGCAAGGATATTGGTGAACTGTCCCAATGCCTGTGCAGGGAGGCATGTGGAACCAATGTGGTTGTTTGGGTTAATTTTTCCTCCAGTAATCCCTGGGATTTAGTCCTCATTCATGACTGGTGGTTTTGCACCTTGAACTCTAGTTTGTGAGCATGAAGGCAAACAGGTGAAGGCTGATGCAGAGAAGGCATTAGAGTACTGTGATCTTACTGGTGTTCACTGTCAGTAACTCCCCCCTTTCAGACACTAACCCACATTTTCTGTTTTTATCTTCATACTGCTGATGTAGTGGTAGAAGTTCTTGTTGCCTTTGGTATTCTCTGCAAGTCTGCATTCCAGCTGGGCTTTGGCTTTTGCAACACTAGCCTTGTGTTTCTGTGTGATATTTGTGTGTTCATCCTTTGCTTGTTTTTCCTGCTATACTGTCTTTAGGGTACTATAGGCCCTTCATGTGCTTCATGTCTCCCAAACTGGTGTCCTGATGCTTCTTGCTTTTCTGAGTGATTACATACACTAATTTTGCATTTTGATCTCCTTACCTTCTAGTTCTCCTGTTCTCTTTGACCCTTTTAGAGGTATCTCCCATGAGATCCCACTTAGTTCCCTGAAAACTTATATTCTCCTGTTGTTGAGAGTTTAGATTGATCTGGACTAGGTATTTGTTAGTACTATTCTTTCTTCACTCTCCTCAGATTCTCAAAATCCATTGCTTAAAGGTCATTATACCCGAATTCCCACTGATTGCTGCAGCTCCACCTGTTCTTATTTGCACACAAACAGTGGTGATTTTGGATTTTTCCATATGGGACGTTATGAGAACACTGGTGTGAGCACAGTGAACCTGGTGAAAGGTTCTTATCCATACAATGGCAGCTGTTACCATGTACCTCCAGAAAGCACAAGCAAAAAGCAAGCACACAGCAGTGCTGCCGTGGTACACCCACCCGTGTCTGTTGGTCTGCAGACTGGGCACCACATGAGCAAAAGGTGACCTTTAGTATTGCAAGTTTTCACTACTCTTTGAGCTCCATGCACATTCTCCTGGTAACCAGAGGCTGTACTGTAGGTTTTGACCTGTAAAACCATAAACTGTCTTATGCCTGCCTACTGCCATCCTGAGACTGCAGTAGGAGCGTAAGATGCAGGGATGTAGATGGTGGTGGCAGTGAGAACATTTCCTGTGACAGACTCTTGATTTATTTTCCCATTAGTCATAGTAGAACAGAGGTATGGATTTTTAGGGAGTCCATATGATGAGGTGTCTGGGGAGGGCAGAAGCTATGGTTTTGAGCACAAAAGACTGTGAGTTTTTTTCCTTTAACTACTGGATATTGTGGAACAGTGCTGTGGTAACATCATGGTAATATAAACCTTCTGTTTAGTAGAGTACTAAGGGCTTTTATACTAATACGTTGTTGTAGTGTTGAGTAAAAAGCAGATAAAGTACTAATACTACTGACAGCTTTCAACAAAAAAAAAGCCCCCTGTGGAAGTAGTAGTGGTCTGGGCCATGGGTTTTATGGCAGAAGAGCATTTTGGGAAGCTCCTGTCCACTGTCAACTCTTCCAGGGTTGTGCCAGTGCAGGCATGGGCTCTAAACCAGAAAAAAAAAGAGGGAAAAGACTAAAACACCTTTAAGAGTTTTTCTCTCTAAATTTAGGTTATGTCATGAATCAAGGTTAAGGTGTAGGTATAAACTGATTAAAGTGTTAGATCTGCAATATCCACAGTTCTGAATGATCTGCAGGTTAAAACATACTGTGAAAACATGGCACAGAAAACATTATTGATTTTCATGATAGAAAACTTGTAAAATAGCACAGTGAAATAGAATAGAAGCTGAAAGATTCTGGTTGGCTTTTGAATAGTATTCATTTTGCAGAATATGCTAAAAAAATCCAGAGTGGAAAAGTAAGTATTACTTGTGTCTACTCTTAGAAACAATTTGTGGTTTGGCTTATGGAAGCTTGAGTGTGTTTCCTTTGTTGCTGTACATGTTAGTTTTTATGAGTGGATTTAGGCTGAATGACTTGTCTGGAACATGAAATATGCTTAATTTTTTTTCCCCCTGAATAACCATTCATAGTATTGATGGGTTGAAGAGTCAACACAATTGCTAAAATAAGTATGTATGCGGTTAGTATTGAATACCCAAGCATTAATTTAGTCTTAGTTTAAATTCCATAAATGCTTCCAGGCTAGAAAGAGGTCGCCTTGAGTTTGATAACAGTTTTACTGTGTAGGTTGTGACCTTGCTGTTAGAAAAAGGTCAAATATTTCTTAAAGGCTGAACAATAAAATAGCTTCCTTCTCTAGAAATTTTGTAGCTTTAAATGGATTATGGAATGACACTTGAAGCTTCTCTTAAATTGCTTTGAAAGTTTCTGTGTGCAAACCCCAAGCTGAAAAGAAACAAAATGGTACTCAAAGTATCATTTAGTAATTAAACTTGGAAAGACCTCCATGATCTAGTCCAATCTTTGACCTAATACCATCGAGTGGACTAAACTGTATCACAAAATGCCAGGTTTACTTGTTTTTTGAACACTTCCAGGGATGATGACTCCACCACTTCCCAGGGGATCCTGTCTCAATGCTTAACCAGTTTCCGTGAACCAATTTATCTTAATGTCCAACGTGACAAAGTAAATCGAAATCACATATGCAGAGTATGAAATAGCTGATCCACAGTGGAAAGCATGCTGTGGGCTTGTTGTTGAAAGGTACTGAATATTAAGTGTTCAACAGACAATGTAAATATCTGCTGAGTTTGTAAGAACTAAAGTTCTGTTACTTCATGGCACTGACTCAGGGCCAGGGTACCATACAGGAACCGTAAATCTATAAAAATCACTACCATAATCTCCAGAAGTATTTAAACATCTTTAAAATAATTGGAAGAAATCAACTAGATTAAATGATCGTGCATTTTAGGACAGAGCAATGTATTATGTGTTAGGTATGATGCTTGTTCTTAGTTTTGCTTAAACTCTACTGTTAAGGTAATATGCAGTACATCCTACAACAGGGAAAGTTTCTGTGAAGTAGTGAATTTTAAATACTCTTTTTGGACTAATTTTATTCATATCAAATGCTGGGATGAAGTGTGTATGAGAGGGTTTATTGTTTATTATGTACCTTGATTTTTTAGTATGTTTGTTGCTTTCACTCAAATGATTTCTGGAACCATATAATCTCTAAAAAGATACATGTTTTTATTGTTATTCATTAGTTTGTGGTGAGTGCAGGTTACATCAGCAAATGTACCTGGAGTTCATGTTCTGCTAACTTTCTGTTCAGAAATTCTGCAATAACATGGTATGAATTTGCCTTACTAATTTTAAAATAAGGGAAAAAATCTTTTTCCATCTAAAAGATGGATGGCATAGGTCAGTAACTGAGCCCTGCCCATTTCTCCTATGTGTTCAGGAGTTGCTGTTTTTACACGGAGCGTGTTCCTGAACTGCATCTCCGCTGCATTGAGGTCATTGCCAGAGAACAAGGATGACTGGGCACACCTGTGGGTGCCAGATGCAATTTAAATAAAAGCCCATGTGAAGGAGTAGGGGATAGGCAGTAATGGCATGAAGGGTGAAGCGGGATCAGTGATGCTCTCAGTCCTTGGGATCTGAAAGTAGGCAGAGGGATAGAAATTCATGGTGGGAATATGTTGCCATGCCAACCAAGTAGTTTCTCTAACAGGAGGAAACTGGTAATGAGTAACTGCTGAGTGGGAACTTCAAGAAAAAAACATGCTCTGTGAGAAACCAAAAGGTTACATTTTTGATAATCGACCTTCACCATCCCCCCTATAAAATTCTGCACTGGCAATCTGTCTGTCGGAGCTTCCTGCTGTCCTGTACCAGACCCTGCTGTGCCCATCTGCTAATGTGGGAAGTGCTTGCCCACGATGTGGTGGTGGGTACCAGTCCTGAGCCCACAGCCACAGGCTGACCTGAGCCCTTTGTGGATTGTTTCTCAAGCAGCTGTGAAAGCCAGATGTGGGTTTCACAAGTCTGTCTCCCTTAGTAGCTGTTTTGGGTGTTCCCTTAAATCACTGACTAGCATATTTACTTTTTGTCTTCCCTATCTCATCTAACACAATGTGAAAACTCTGCAGAGAACTGGCATCTTTATAAAATACTTCTTTCTAAATCCAGATAAGCCATGTGTTCTGGAACTTGGACACGTGTTACTCGTGTTTGGTCTGTAGCTCTTTAAAACCTTTTCGTTTCATAAAAGAAGGAATAAAAAAAAAATTGAAACTTTATCTGAAATGTTGATTTTTAATTTTTTTGTCTTGCTTCATGCATTGCAGAGGGAATTAATAGCGCAAGGCAGTTGCATTGCTTTATGTCTGGTGCCCTTGGAGCAGTGTTCAGCTTTGCCTGTGATCTGTGTTTAGATGAGGACTCCCACCATCAGGATTTGTGCACTGAGGGTATGAGCCACCTCTGGGATCAGAAGAAGCCAGACTTGTTAGTAGGGAATACCTCTGGGTAAATTTGCTCCTGCTGAGTTCTGAGCTGCTGCAGCTAGGCTGCTGCTGGGTCCTGGCAGGGCTAAGTATCACAGAATCATAGAATGCTTTAGGTTGGAAGGGACCTTAAAGATTTAGTTCCAGCCCCCTACCATGGGCAGCGATGCCTTCCACTACGTCAGGTTCGTCAAAACCCTGTCCAGCTGAGCTTGGAACAAATAGCTGTGGCTGTGCACTTTATGTGGATGGCTTGTGCTCCTCTGCTGCCTCCTCTCAATTCCCTTGTCCTTCTGTTGTGTATATGCAGACCTCTGCTTTTTTGGGCAGGGTGCAAGGAGTTGCTTTAGCAAACTGGCCAAATACAAGACTGTGATTACCAGCTTTAAGAAGATGTAATACTACTTGTAGTAATAACCTTGCTAATAGTTGTAGTGAATGCCAGGTCAGGCACTGGAATAAGTTGTCCCATTCCTTTGTTCTTCCTACCTCTTTCCTTTCCTGATTCCTCAGTTGCCATCCCTGAACTGACACTGATGCCCGTGGGATTGCTTAGCGAGCCAGTTCAGCCTGACAGTCTGACATAAAAGTAGCTTGGATGGGAGAAAAAAAAAAAGAAAGACAAATTTTTGGCTTTCTGAGGAGTCAAACAAGTGCCAAAGCAGACTCAAAGCAGAAGGGGTGTGCAGGGAAGGGGAAGAGTGACAGCACATGCTTGGATATGTGCTGCTCTAATTCATGGGTCATGCTCTTAGTCGTGCTATGTGGATGAAACACTGTGTGGGCTTTGCCTTGCAGTTTGCAGGTGCTAAGTGACTGAACAAGGAAGGCATTTTGACTCCATCAAAAGACAGCTAAATTACATTGTACAAAATAACGAAGCTGTCTGACAGTACAGCCTGCCCTTATTAGGAAGATATGGAGATTTCCCTGCAACTCTTTTTTCTGATGGAATCTGCTGCTGCTTTGTTTTGTTTTAAAAGCTGTTTTTCTGAGCATGAGGGATTGCACATGTAAAAGAACAGAAGTTCTCAAGCACCATGGAGAGCTTGTCTGGAGCTCATTCCTTATAGCACCTCTGTGCAACCTGTGCTGTTTCTGGTAATGGAATATATCAACATTTTGAGCCACACAAGGATCAAGACCTTTATGAGGGTGATGAGAGTATGCTGGAAGTCTTTGGAGCATGTCATGCAAAAAAAAGCAAAAAAAAAGGCAGTGGCAGAGATCTCAAGATTTATTGCATCATCTCACATGAAACAGTAAGATCGTCCTAGCATGACTGAGCAAAAACAATGGTGCAAGAGTATAATTATTTATTTTGTTGTCCTGCTGATCATCCCTAGATATATCCAGGAGCCAAGGCATCTTCAGCAGTGAGGTCCTTTGTTTCACATACTTTCAAATAGTCATTTCGAGGAGGGGAGCTTGATCTACATCACATTTCCTTCTTCAGAATATTGCATAGATGGGATGTGTTCATCTGTAAATTAGACTCTGTAAGTGGGAATGGTTTCTTCTCTTGGTTTCTGTTTGCTTCTATAAAGCCTGACAGATAAGCCCCCAAGCAGATGACTTGGAATTTTACACTGAAGAAATGTAAAGACTGATCCCTTTCCTTACTGACCTGGAGGAAAAATGATACTATACAATATATATACTGTCTTCTGAATGTAGTGAATCAGCAGTTACAGCTGTCAGTAGAACAACAGGAGACTGCTCAAGAAACAGCCATGACATAATTCTGTTTAGTTTTCAGTCACAGGTTTATTCTGTGGAGATTATTATTAATGAGTAATATTAAAGTGTTAAATTCAAGGACTTTCTGGACACTGCTTAAGCAAGGAGGTTGTACCAGAACAACCACTGTGGTCCCTTCCAACCTTATCCATTCTGTGATTCTATAATCTTAGTTATGTGTCCCAAGAAAGGAATTTGAAATTAGTAGCCTCCCACTTACATGAAGTAAGAGGAGCTTCATAACCTGGAAGTGACGCACCAAACATGAAATTGCAATGTTTCAACTTGGATACAGTCTAGTACTAGTGTTTTGGCTTAAAAATGAAAGTCATTGGCAAATAACAGAAGATACTTCATCAGATCAACATTAGAAATTCAGTGATCAATATGGATAATACTGTTATTGGTTGGACATTGTTAGTTTTTCAGACAGCATAAAGGTTTTGAAGCATTTGCAACATACAAAGTTTTCAGTATATGCCTGAGACTGTTCTCTTTTTGCATTTATTGTTCTCAATATTTTGTTTATCTATGGCCCTTTATGTATTTCTTAAAATTCACTTATCAGTTTGCTCTAGGCAAAAAGTGGCTAAATTGAAGCTTTCAAAATAACCCTCTTCACATGAGATACAGATAAATATATTCATTATGGTCGTGCTTCAGTCAAAGGCTCAGTCTCATTTTGAATTCAGAGTGTATCTCCTCCCAAGTAAATCATCTACTTCACTGCTACCCACCACTTCAAGCCTGACCTTGAGGAAGTTAAAGAACTTCTCATCATCCTCGTAGGCTTGGGGAAGGGAAGAAAAAAGGTCTGGGTCTCCTGGGCCAAGGAGATCACTCTTGTCACAAATGCCCTGAACATCTTAATTTGGTCAGATGTTAGGTGGAGAACCTTATCTGAGTTAGTTGTCAGGGAAGAATGTATGGAGGAGAGTTTATCTGAGCTAACCAGATTCTAAGTCAGGAAGGAATTAATAGATGAAAAACAACTGTTTCCATTGCACCCTGATAAGAACAGGAAGTCTGTGCCTTTTGCAAAACCCAGGTATTTGTTTCGTTGCTCTGTTTGGGAAGTGAGGTGAATGCTGCCCTAGATGATGTCCAGATGAACTTTGTGTCCTGAATGGGAAAAACTAACTTTTCATCTGATATGTGTAGTTTCATCTTTACTATGTTACACTAATCCCTGTGTCGTGTTTCCTTAGTCAAAAAATCATGGTCAAAATCTAGTCATCAATTCTGTGTATTTCACTACTCTTCTTTAATCTAAGTGCAGCTCTTGTCTTTTTTAAATACTTTACAACCTGTTCATTAGATTGGTATCCAAGTGGCATCTGACTGAGTACATGGCATTACATTGAGTGGTAGTATTCACAGAGGAGCTTAGTTGACACTTAACATTTGTTATGTGAGCATGTGATGAAACATACTGTTCATTGGAGCAGTTTATGGTTCCAGGCTGGTTGTGTGGAGTGAAGTGGTAGCAGTAGCAGGCTGATTTATTCAGAATGCTCATAACCACCATGGCAGTTTTGATCAGTCAGCAGTTTTTAGGTGATTTTAAGCCCATTGCTATACTAGAACCATTGTGTTTAATAGCTGCTAATGAACTCTTCCTAGTAAAACTATTTAATCTGTCTTTTAACTCATTTATCTTTCTGATTTCTGGGACACCTGTGTGGTGGTAAATATAGGCTACTTCTTTCCAGGTATTTTGCAGTTGTTCTCTGCCAATTGCATTTGTTTTTATGTTATGAAGAACAGTTTCCATGTCAGTCAGGATTTTGATGTTTATGATAGGACTTCAGTCATTTTTCCAAAACCAAAGAATATTACCTGCTTTATATATCCTTGAATGTTCATGTCTCACATCATCCTTTTCTGTTTTTTTTTTTTTATCCCAGAGTTAGCATAGATGTAAAATATATGCTAACATACATTTTTAAATATCAGGTTCAGGATTCTTCTGCAGTAAGATAAGTATTTAAATGTTAAATATCAATGTCTGAACTAATCATCCTTAATCCATAGGACCAGCAAGACAAATATCCTCTGGCCCCTTCAGTTTTCACCTCTGGGTAGGATGTGTATCTGGGTGACCAGCACAGATTAAGGTGTCAAAGACATCCAAAGCATCTGAAGCTAGAGAGGGCGACCAGAGCTATGTGCTGCATGTCGGATTTGTTCAGTTGTTAGGTGGCGTTTTGTTTTGCTCCCTCTCTGAATATTCCCCAGGTGTGATACCGTGCCCAGCAGGGTTGAGCTGATGTTCTCAGACAAGGGGTCACATTTGTGTGGTCATTCCCATATACGTAAGATTCTCTATTGAGTTTTCATTGCAAGCTTTTGATAGCAGGAGGGCTACAGGGATGGCGTCTGTGAGAAGCTGCCAGAGGCTTCTTTCATATCTGACAGAGCCAATCACTTGTGGCTCCAAACTGCATATGCCACTGGCCTAGGCTGGGGCCAATTAGAAATGGTGAAAATGCCTCTGTGATAACATATTTAAGAAGGAAAAAAAAATATTGCACAGATGTAATTGCGGCCAGAGAAGAGTGAAGTGAGAATATGTGACATACAGCCCTGCAGACACCAAGGTCAGTGGAGAAAGAGTGGGAAAGAGATGCTCCAGGTGCCAGACTTGAGACTTTTCTGCAGCCTGTGATGAAGACCATGGTGAAGGAGCTGTACCCCTGCAGTCCGTGAAGGACCATGGGAGTGCAGAGGTCCACCTGCATCCTATGGAGGAGACCAACACCAGGGCAGGTGGATGCCAGAAGGAGGCTGTGGCCCCGTGGGAGGCGCATGCTGGAGCAGGGTCCAAGCAGGCAGCTATGGACCCGTGGAGAGAGTAGACCATCCTGGAACAGGTTTCATGGTAGGACTGGTGACCCTGTGGGGGACCAGCGGTCTGTGCCTGATGCACTGCAGCCTGGGGAAGAGTGACCCACACTGGAGCAGTTTGTGGAGAACTGTTGCCCATGGGTTGGAGTCTCACTGTTGAAGTTTGTGAAGGACTGTCTACTTTGAGAGGGATCCCACAGGGAGTAGGAGAAGGACTCCTCTCCCTGAGCAGCGTAAAGAAAAACATGTGATGGACTGACTGTAACCCCATACCCCATCTCCTTGCACCATGGCAGGAGGAGGTAGACCCCAGGAAGGAGGAAGGGGTGGAGCAAAAGTGTTTTTAAGATTTATTCTGCTCTGATTTTGTTAGTAATAAATTCAGTTAATATCCCCAGTTTGACTCTTTTGCCTGTGATGGTATTTGATGCGTGATCTGTCCCAGTCCTTATCTCAGCCCATGAACCTTTTGCTGTATTTTCTCTCCCCTGCCCAGTTGCAGAGGGGAGTGATAGAGCAGCTTTGGTGGATACCTGGCATCCAGCCAGAGCTAACCCACGACCGATACAAATTTGCAATGAGTTTTCATGCTTTAGGTTTTGGTTGGCTTAAAACAAAAATGTTACCAGAAACACCCTGCCCAAACCAGGAAGGTCCTGCATCTAAGTGAAGTTCATTCTTGAAATATAGGACATTATTACCATTTTGCTCATATCTGCTGTCCATGCAGCATTTAAAAGAATGTGTTAGACATCTTACACCATAACCTGGCATCTTCTTGAAAGAAATGTTTTGTTTCCCAAGAGAGCTGCTGTAATGTAACCCATTGCCACCAGGACAGCTACATTTACATGTGCATCCAATTTACAGATCATCATTATATACGTATGGTAAGGGTTAGTTTTCCCACATGCATTTTGTGTTACTACCTTGTCACTCAGTACTGCAAGTTTGTCCAGCAAGTCTTCATATATGGGTATCGGATATAATGAATGTAAGCAAAGTGTCTGAAATATGATTTAAAACCCAGAAATGCCATATGTTAAGTGTTTTTAAAGGGCCAAGAATACTGCATATTAAGTAACATGACCTTTAGTGCCAATCTCTTGATTTAATTAGCATCGGTCTTCTCACTTAAGCAACTTCTCTATGTCAAGTGGCAAGTTCTTGGCACGGTGGTGCTGAGCGTGAAGCCCTCTTGCCTAGCCAATGTAACTCTGTGTACATTGTGCTTTGTCTGTTACCTTCTCACAGTTTTTCATTGATTCTGGGTTTGGCTGTATGGAAAATAATTTTTAAAAAAATTATTTCCTATGTCTACTTTGAAAAGTAAAAAGTACATCTCAGAAATCACAGGATTGTGTGTTTTATATCTTGAAAGTGGCAATGGGTTTATTGGCTGTTTCTTTAAATAGGTGCATTGTTCTGTGCAGATATGTAGTTTGCAAAGTCAGTGGTGCTAGCAGAGACCATTTGCTGTAGAGCTGAGTGCTGCTATATTATTTGTTGCTATCTCATTGTTCTTAGTTGGAACTGTATTGAACTTGGGATCTGCAGAGAACTTAGTTTATCTTTTAATTATAAAATTATACAGCTTTTTTTTACCTGCTTACTGTGCTTGCTGTGCATGAGGGATCATTTGGATGTAATATAGCTTAAATTAAACCTTGTGAGTTTCCACTGTTACTCGGCTTGTTATTCAGTTTGTCTTTCACTTCTTCAGCTTCTGACGTGTAATCCTCCTTTTCTTCCACCCAAAGTTTGTCCTTGGCTTTACTGCCCTGTCTTTGGGTCCATTTATTTTGGTGGGTGTGTTTCTCGCATCTATGGAGCCTCATTGCTATGGCAGTTCCATGTGAGGGAGGATTTCTGGAGAGGTAAGCTGGCAGGACAAGCAACAAATCTCCTGTACCCTGCCAGGAACAGAAATGGAGCTTGTGGAGGCACTACGCTCCAGGGTCTTGGCTTCCCACAGTGTTGTGGCCCAGCTGGAAGCAGCAGGGAATTTAGTAAACCTGGAACTTGGGATGTTTCTCTGTGACATGAATAAGAAAGCTTTAGTATAACTTGAAGTGGTTGAGTGCATCTTCCAGAAGAAACAGAACATTGACCAGTCTTTGGTGACAGTGGACTAAGAAGTACAACCTGTTGTCTTGTTCACTGATGGTTGTTTATCACGAACACCGAACAAAGGGAGAGCTTTGCACAAAGGATAATGTCCAATTCCATGAATGAAACACAGGGAAAGCATTTTAGTAACAATGGTACAATGAAGTCATCTGTGTGTGGTCCTGCTTATCCCAGTGGGATTACTGACAGAAGGCACCACTGAACGTGAGTTGATTATACAGAACTCCGACTGCTTGGGCAGATGTCAGAGTCCCTTTTGCATTGCCCTCAGACCCTCACTGCATTTCATCGTCACCATCCCATGGCATATGCCAGTACTGCTGTCAACACACAGTGTCCTCCCACCGTGTCTTCTTGGCCACACATGGTTGACCTCAAGCTCCTTCCTTATTGCCAACAGTAGCATTCCTAGCGCATCAGATTGAGGAATGGATATACAGTAAAAGTGAATAATTTTTTGGGAGGAAGAGGTGATTTTCAATTTGCGCATTCTTTGGTGCTGGTGTTGCCTTAGGTTTTAACCCTTATATTTTTCAAATTCTGTATTGCCTGGTGGTATGCTTTCTCTATAGACATATCAGTGCCACTCTGGACTTAGTCTTCAAGGACACTTAGGCTGCCCAGACCCAAGCTGCTAAAGCGGGGGGGGGGGGGAGGGAGGGAGCTAAGGGAGCTAGTGGGAAATTGCAAAGTTTTAATCTGTGAATTTATGCTGATATGCAAATGGACCAAAGCTATAAAGGTGTGGAGAACTTGTGACTCGTCATCCATTTTGGGTGATGCCCCAAGGAGGGGGCTTTGTCTGCTCTAAATGTACCTTTGGGGGCCTTTCGAATAAATACCCACCTTTTATTCCCTTACTCCTGACTGGCCTTAGTTTTTGGGCTAGCCTTTTTAGGCAACACCGGTGTGCAAGTCCCTATGGCAGCATGTGGGAGGAGGCAAGTTGGGGGCAGGAGGGAGTTGGGGTTACTGCCTCTTGTAACATGAGGTTTCAATGTCAGTTTGCACTGGTCTAGAGCTGCTCTTGGTTAGAAAGACCAAGGTGGTAAGTTTTAATTCCTTACCTGGTGGTAGCTAGGCCACTTGTTATTATATGGAGATTTTCAGGCTGAAGGCCTGTTATCCAGTCTTTATAGTGTTAAAGTTTGCACAAAAAGCATATCTCTTTGCTTACTAAGAGTATACTTTTTCACTGGAGGGAATAAGATCAAGCAGAAACAAAAGAAAGATGTAAAAAAAGAAAAGGCATTTTATTCTGAAAATAGATGTTTTTAATTGTTGACTGAACTCAGTGTTACTTCTGAGCAACAATGACAGATCTTCTGGGGTCTTTGGAGAGATTTTCACATATTTATGTGAGTCAGCAGTTCAAAAATAGAACCTAAATTGCTAATCACACTCTGGACAGCCTGGTAAAATTACTTTCTTTTTCGTTTTGCAGTTAGATGGTATTAAAAAAATACAGGATAGACTTCTATAGGAAATATTTTGTTATGATTTTCTTTATCTGAGAAACTCTACTTACAGCCTTCTCACTAACAGATGTGATTCATAGTGGGTGAGGACCAGAAGCCATAGCTTTTTATTTCCTGGAATTCTCTTAAATCTGTTTTCCTTTGGTTTCAAGTTCTGTCATTCAGCTCATGCTTAAGAGGTTGTCCATGCTTCGTTGGGCTGCAATCTTAATGATTATCTTCAAAAGTCTGCCATCAGATACTTGTTGACAAAAATTAACGTCACAATGGAAACCAGTAGGGAAAAGTTCTGATTGATTTTCTGTGTGAAAGTTATTGACAGTATGAAATACTGTCACATTAAGGAACATTTTCAGTTATGTCCTGTGTAATTTCAGAGAAGCAGTCAAAATGCTGTTGTTAATTATGAACAATCTAACTTCCAAGTTGGATCCCTCACTTTTCTCAAGACCAGTGGTTTGTAACTTAGCAGGGGTTAGTTTCTTTCTTCATTTGTATGAAATAAGTAAATTGAATACTATGCACTTGTCTGTGTGGGTGTGTTTTGGATGAGATCTTAAAAACTGAGATCCTGTTCCTTCCAGATCCTGTTTATTCTGTGTGGGTGTTGAAGATGGCCCTGTTATGCTGTATGCTAGTTGCTTAGTAGCATCTACCCTTCAAAATGATTGCATTTCAGCAGTGTTAAGTGTACATAGTTGCAAAATGTTTTGGGTTCCTTCACAGCGAAAGGTCTTCCATGTGAGTCTGACTGTGGTACACGTTTATTGTGCCTATCACAGTACTGTTCCACACCATTTGTCGTAGTTGTTTATTGCATTCGTGATTGTTACTGCATTAATAACATTGTTTCAAAGTGTAATCATCTCTTTAATATTTTGCGCTGGCATGGCTTCAGTTTCATCCAGACTTCTATAATGATGTGAAAAAAATTTAGCTGGGATTTGCTTCCTGGCCTTCAGAAAGTGCATTAGTGATAGCTGGGAACCTTGAGTTACCCCAGCTACTGGTGCAAGCTTCAGATACTCAGGACTCCATGGAATAAAAGCCGCAGAACATCAGGCAAGTATTCAGTTTGTCTGAAAGTCCAGGATTTTACCCTTTTCTGTCGCATTTGTGACTCCTTCATTGGAATCCCTCAAAGTCAGACAAAATTGTCATTTATAATAATCCGATTGGGGTGAGTTAGTCCATAATTTGTACTAATACCCAAAGAAAAGCGTAATAATAGGTTAATACGGAGGTAACGTGCGGAGCTAAAGACAGCTTGGCCTGAAGATATTTCCATGGCAACAGAAAGGTCCCTACAGATGTCTTCTTTCTAAACCTGATGCTGTTTATTAAGGCTGTCTGTAGAACAATCTGTAATTATCATTAGGTAAAGAAAGGTTGTGAACGTGGGTGTACTGCTTGGCTGATGCTCTCTGACTGATTTGTTTAGCGCAGCTTTGAAATACAGTTACAAAAGAATATTAAAAACCTGAGATCATTTAGCAGTTTCTCTCTACAGGTAAGCTGAGACTTAATTTGAGACTGCTGTCTAATCTGAGAGTGAAATATCTGAACAGCAGTATGGGGAGGATAGTTTGAAATGTTGACAAACTCTTTCGGCACTATGATTATGAAAGATAAAAGAACATCAAAAACACTGGACAAATTAAAAACTGCAGAGCTGCAGATAGTAAGGGATGTAGTGCACAATAAAACAAGGTTTTGTAAATAGCAAAAAGCTTCTGTAAAGGGAGACAAAGGAAACTATAACTGTTATCTGAAAGAGAAAATGAGAAAATAATGGAAGACAGAAGTTGTTGGACTATTAATCTACTTGTCTTCTGTCTTTACAAAGAAGGTTGACTGGGATCAGCTGCTTAGCATGGTTGAAGCTAACAGCAAAGTGGAAGGAACAAGGGGCAGAAAAAGGAAAGAACAGGTTGAAGAACACTTTCCTGAGTTAGAAGTGTTTGGGTTTGTAAGCTTAGGGTGGAGTTTATTCTTTTCTACACAAGCAACTAATTGAAGCACTTTTGAGTCCAACAGCAATTACCTTGTAAAAACCATAAAGGACAGGAGATATCCCAAAAGAGGGCACATGGAGAGTACATTCTTAAAGGAAGATCTTGTGACTGCAGACCAGTGAAACAAGTTTGGCACCATGAAAGATGCTCAAACACATCTTCACTTGCTTCAAAAGCAAGTGCTCACTATTAAGTGTAAGCTGGATGTCTTAGGAGAGTTTTGTAATAAAGCACATAGACTTTTAAGTCTTCCAGTTGGTTACAGTACAGAGGACAAAAAGGTAATGATGCAATGTAGTGAGTTTGTAAAGTGGGTATTATGAAATGATTGCTTGAGATGAAGTGATTTGGTGACACTGTAGCTCAGCTGGCATGAAAGAGCAGTCTGAGTGTTTCTCCTCGACTTCAGTTAAGGCTTTGATTGGGGTCATATGCGACATTTCAGAAACAATCTGGAAGATCTACAGTGTATATAAAATGATTACTATGTGGATGATTGCAAAGATACACAAGCATATGATGTGGATGACTGCAAACAGATTAAATGGTGGTGGTATGTCTGGCAGAGGGACATGTATCTGCTGGGGTTATCAAAGTACAGATGATAGGATGCAGTTGAACATAACCACAGGATCACAGGTTAGTTGGGACAGGCAGGCACTTCAGACTAGGTTCTGGTGCAGCATTTCAGTCAGGTAGGACCACCCCAAGGTTGCTTAAGGCTGTATCCGGTCCATGTGTGCATATCTCCAAGGATGGCAGCTCCACAACCTCTCTTGGCAACTTGTTCCAGTGTTTGACCATTGTCATAATACAGAAGTTTTTTCTATTTAAATGAAATATTCTGTGTTTCAATTTATGCCATTACTTCTTGTCGGTTCACTGGGCACCACTGGAAAAAGATCTGTCTCCGTCTTCTCTACTCCCTCTTCTCATAGGTGTTTGCTATAAACATTAATGTTCCTCTGAGTCCTCTCTCCTTATGGATATACAAATGTCATGGTTAGGAATGGTATTCTCCATTTGAGTGCTCCCACTAAAGTGAGCGCTGCTTGCTCCCCCTCCTCTCCTTCCCTGAGGTGGGCTGGAGAGGAGAATTGGAGGCACAAAGGGCAAAGATCGTGGATTGAGGTAAGAACAATTTACAGGAAACAGCAATGAGATAAGAAAACAGACAATAACAGCAACAATATTAATAACAAAAGTGTACAAAAAAAGGAGTGATTCACATGCAAAAAATGCTCACTGTGGAGCTCAACCTGACTACAGCCACACCACCATGACCGCTCCCTCCAACTTGGAATGAGCGTTATCCAGCCCCTCCCTTCAGTTCAGAACCAGCATTATCCAGCCACTCCCTCCAGCTTGGAACCGGTGCTACCCAGCTGCTCCCTCTGCCTTGGAACTGACATTACCCAACCATTCCCTCCAGCTGGGAACTGCCATCATGCTTGCTTACTTGACCAGAAGGAACCCTTTCCCCAAGAAGAGACTCCCTTCTCCCCTTGCCTCTGGAAATGACACAAGGTGGTATAGAATAAACTTCCATGTCCTGGCCGTGCCCCCTCCTGGCTACTGCAGAAATTAACCCCGTCCTGACTAGAACCAAGACAACAAAGGCTGTGAATTTCAAGTGGGACTGCAGGCATTTTAGAAGACCAGATTAAAATTGCTGAGCTGGAGGTGAGATCCAGAATCATTAAGAGGAAGATCAGTACAGAAAAGTTACAAATAATTTTAGACTGGGTAATCAAGTCAGTAAATGCATAGCATAAAATAACTGGCTAGAAGAAGCTTAATGGATAAATATTTATTTAGTCTAGAGAGGAGAAAAAAGGGCAGCATTCAAATTTTTTAAAAGGCTGTTTATAGGCAGCAAAATAAATATTTCATATGCTCCGAGACTATGATGAGAAAGTTTAGTTTACCCAGGAAAAATGGTGTAACTTTGATGATAGCTAAGCACTCTTAAACAGGTCATCTCCTGAGGCTGTGAAACCCTATTTCTTAAAGTTTTAACATTAAATTGAACAAACCTTTCTAAATCTATCTGATTCAACTTTTAGGATAACAAAATTAATTACTTTTTGCTTTATTATCGTGCACTTTTACACTTCTCTGTTGCTACGATCTTGTACGAAGGGATTTTTATTGTGAAGGATGGAGCATCCTTGAAATGTGTTTTAGGATGTGGTCCATCACCGTTACCTTAGAATATGTCTTTTTTCAATGTTTTGCCTGGTTTTCAGTTAAGAACTGTTAACCAGTTAAGAACAGTTAAGAAGCAAATGTGAAAACTTGAGTCAGCTGTCAGAATTAGGGTGATCCTGTAAGTCCCTGTAGTGCGTGCATGTCTGATTAAGGGCCAAACTCTGTCATTACTAGAGGAAAAAATTTAGCAGCAGTCCATTTTACAGTGTTAATAAATTATGCCCTCATGAGTTTTGCTCACTTGTTTGCCTGGAACTGACATTTTAAATTGTAGCTCAGTCAGAAGATGTTAGTTGATATTCATGGTAAGGTTCACATCTGCATTTGAAATGCAGTGATTTTGGCAGCTAGGTAAACAGTGAGTAAGAGGGGAGGAGAAATGTAGCAAACAGATTTGTGAAATTATTTTTTTATAATCTCTTAAATGAATAATGTGGCCCAGTGCTCTGCTGTTCATATTGATAGAGAGGCATTTTGCATGTTATTGTGTGGTACGTGATGTCAGCTGAGATGGGAGCAAGAATACACCAGCCCAATAATAGAAAATCTGCTAAAAATAGAGGGACATCTCTGTATATCCTAACACGAGCATATCAGCCTTTGATTTATTGATAGCCTGTCTCTGCAGAACTTCGACGTTGCCTAATCAATGTCTGAAACTTTACAAAAATTCGAGAGCAATTCTGACTGCTTCTACAGCATTTAAAAATATCACCAGCATAACTCAGACGTGGAAGACAGACAGAAGTTGAATACAGCTGAGCAAGTACTTTTGCTTTCCTCTTATTTTTCTTTTTTTTTTTCTTCCTTTTTGAGCATCATTTTAGCATCTCCTGAAGAAGATTTTTCCCTTGTTGATTAAGTTAATCCCAAATGACATCTGGGTTAGTGTCTGTGTGGAGAAGAGGAAGAGGAAAAGTGTGGTCTTTCAAACACAGTTGAGGCTGTTCCTTGAGCCTTGTGAACCAGAGCATTTTGTTTCCCTTACTTTCTCGGAGCATTACAACTCTTTTGTGCTTAATTGCAGCTTGCCTTAATTGCAGGAAGATTCCTGAGGGGTTGTCTATTTTATTTGAATTAGACAGTGATGATTGCACAGTTCTAGAAGTGTGAAAGTAGAGATCCTGAGGTACTTGCTTGAGGCTAGTCAGTCTCTGAGTTGAATGACAAGCTGAGGTATTTAGTTTTTAGCTGTGTCTCATGCTGAATACACTTTTTTAATGCTGTAGGGGCTGAATCATCTGCTAGTTTTTAATAGAAATGAAAACAAAAAATCTCAAAACTTTATTTGTAAAGCTTTTCCTTATAAACTAGATGGAGAATGAAGGAGGCACCTGCCTCAGCTTCTATGCTTTATGCAAGCATAGGTAAAGTGACTGATGCAGCTATAATCACTGGCATCTGTAGATGAGGTGAGTTACATTATGCAACCAATACAGTCCTTTCTCCCCTAGTGGCCTTCACAGTGGGAGTTTAGATTTGTATTGCCTTGGGATGTAGAAAATTCTGTCATGGGACAGGGGCCCCTTCTTGCAGGAGCTGGTCCTATTTTTGACTTGCTCTAAGTCCTGGAAGAAAACCTGTTGTTTACTCTGTAGAATAATCAGTGCGAAAACATATTTGTATTTGAGGACATAGCTTTGTAAGTTTATTTTCCAAGTGTTCTTCAGCAGAAGGGTGACTGAACCCATATTTATTTAAATACCCCATAGCTTCCATCAGGCAGAGAAAGGTGCAAGGAAGCTTTTCTGAAGCATTTTGATGTCTAGAAGTTGTGCATGACCAAAGCCAAGGCATTTGAATGTGAGATTGTGTATTATACTGCTTGCTTGTACTTCCTGGGTGTCAGAGACATACTTGATTTTTATGCCCTATTTGTATGTCCCAGTCATAATCAAAGAAGGGGCAGTGATATATTTGGTGTGCCTGTTAACATCAATGTGAAGTTTGCATTTTCAGCTCTGAAGGAATTACAAATGTGTAGCAGTGTTACAGTCAGAGTAGTGCTAGAGTGAACTGGAGGGCATGGGACACTATGGGTCTGTGGACACTTCCAAGTCTTTTCTCAAATACTTTTTGAAAACAAAAATGCTGTGACAGGCATCCTGTTTCACCCAACTCTCATCCACTATTGTGTTTTAGATGGTTAAAGCAATGTGGTCACTGCTTGCAACTCAAAACACAAACGGAAGAAACCCCAAGTCTTTCAAGTGCTGTGTGCTGCCTTACTGTTTTGCACACTCTGTGCTGGCTGTGCATGTCCAATTCGGAGATGCTGCTTGGCATTTTACTCCTCACTGGGTCATTTAAGGTAACTGTTCTGTTTCAAGTGTTACAAAGAAAATGAGCTTCATATATGTGCATTTAAAAGCTCAGATAGTTTCAAAGTCTGTTGGAGACTAGCTTGATTTCAAGATAGCTTCCTGTAGCAGTCATTGTAATAGGTGTCAAACTGCAAGACAGCTGTTACCTGAAAGAACTGTGTTTGTTACTCCTGAAAGTAGTAGTGAAAAGAACTTTGAAAGGAAAATGATACTTAGTCAGCAAAAGATCAGCGTTGAAAGTGCCTAAACAATGAGGGTGCTCTGGAAAATACACAATTTTTAGAGGTGCAGCGAGATAACACATCAGTGGACTTTGCTGTACTGTGTGAGTTTGAGTTTACAATCTAGTTTTTGCAAGGATGTCAACTTTACAATGAGTGTGGTTCAGATGTCAAGACTCAAGATCTATCTGTCTGCAGGATTGTAGCTATATTATGATGAAAATTTAGCGTAACAGTAATAAAAATAACCCCAAATGTTGCCTAATGGAAGGTTATTACAAAAATACTGAACTGGTATGTTTCACTTACAAAGACTCCATATGAGCTTGCTATGCTCTGTGGAGAGGTGGGGGGCAGAAGAACGAGGGAAGCTTTAAAGAAGACTGAGGAGCATCTGTCTTGACAGTGCTTTCTTTTTCATTGAACTCTACTATATACTGAATACAGCAAAGATGTCTGGTTTGGTTTTTTTCTTTGCTTGCTTATTTGTATTTTTTCAAACTTTCTACATTGCATGGGGTGCTGGAGGACCACTTTCTCCTATTTTTCTGTACAGCACTTTTGACATAGAGAAGTTGTGAGAAACTGAAGAACAAGTATAGTCTATGGAAGTATTTTGAGTTTGGATTGCCTTTACATACAAGCCTCTGGATTCTTGGTACCTATACTTGTTTGCATCCACTCACCAGCACCCAGGGAATACGTGAAGGTGTTTGCTGTTTAATCTTCAGCATTTACATTGTATACTTCCTGACTTAAATATGGAAATTTATAACCTTTGTCCCCTGACTGGCTGCAGTTAGAATATTTGATTATGTATGAAAAAAAATCCGTCAACAATATCGTCCAATTTTTGCGAAGTTTTCAGTTTCAGAGTAACAGCTCTTTTTCCTAGTTGTGACTGTAGCCAAGATCACAATAAAGCCTTGTTGCCCACAGAGTGGTGGTAGTGATTGAGAGCAGCTCCTAATCTAAAAATTGGCTTCTCCTTTACAGAGAAATTCTGGTATCAAATTTAATCTCCCTCTTGCTGTTCCAGTGGTTGCACTAGCATGTCTGGGAAGAAAGTCCAAGTAAATTTTGGAAGACATTGCATGACAGCATGAATCAGTAATTCTGGATGAGAAGGTAGTTTCGGGGCAGGGGTGGAGAGCTAGTGAGAAGACCATGCTTTTATTATGGTTTAAGTGTGGAGTACAGCGTAGAGCAAGGAGAGGCTGTTCTGTGTGATCTCTGTGGGTGGCAAGAGATAATGTTTAATGTGTGGGAATGGCCTTTAGGGACATAGCATTATAAAGACTATCTGATTTAAAGCTAAAAATATTACTTGCTGTGCAGCCCTCTAAGATACCTTGTAATTCTGTGCCATCACATCTACTCCAAGAGCCACATGATGTTTTGATAGAAATGGATTTAGCTGCTGTTGTAAATGGCAATGCTGTATCTGTTATTTACCTTAGGTTTTCTTTCTTCTTTGGTTTTTGTGTCCCCAGATGCCTTTCTGTGGCATCTCCTATGAATGCAGTTCTTGTCCCTTTCTAACTACAAACCACATGGAGCTGGAAGTAGTTCCCACTACTTCTTTCTTGTTTTGGTGAGAAGATAGCAGTAATGTTCTCTCCAGAAACTTTGTTCTATTTCCTCAAAACACATTAAATATTTCAGTTACTTCAGAAATTTTGTCACTTGGCATTTAATACCAAGTTGGGTAGTGTAGAAGAAATATAAAGCCAGTAAAAATAGGCTGTGTTAAGAAAGGAGATATTTAGATCATATCAAGATGATCAGAACATTCTGTATGAAGAAAGAAAAATACAGACCATGCTTCCTTCAGGAGGACTTGTAGATGACTACATTAAAGTGGCTGATGGTTCACTATAGATCTAATGGTGTTCTCAGTGCAACTCAGGCCTTTGCTGAGGCACATATCCTGTTGGACAAAACCTCATATGTGGGCCGACTGCTAAGAAGAAAACTTATGAACCTGCATTAATTACTGACACATTCTCTTTGAAGAATAGTGGAATACCCAGAGGAACAAACGGATATAAAATTCATGATGGAGTTTTCTTTAAATGCATCCTTTCCTAATAAGAGTGTAAATTCAGTGAATTATGAATGTTGTGTATGGGGGAGGCGCAGGGACGTGGCACAGAGGGAATAGAGCTGAGGTAAGGGGATGTTGGTATTTGTTACAAGGCTCTTTGGCCAGTAACATCAAGGAAGCAGCACAGGAATATATAACTCATGGTTGAGATTGCCCTAGAACCTCTGAATTTGTGAGTTTGGTAATTTTTAGGCAGTGTTTAGATTTATTGTCTTAAACTTGCATCTTGTAAAAAGAATTATTAATGAAATTTGGAAGTATAAAAAGCTATTGGAAATGAGGATAGTTTATTTCTGAGTGCTGTTTACTCCTCAGTTGCAGTGATTTCAATAACTATTGTCTGAAGATTAAATGTCTTTACTTTCTCTGGTGGATAAATCAATGACAGGATCAAAATACTGAAAAGTGGGGTCAGAGACTGTTTGACCTGTCTTGAAGATTGAGACAGAACAAAGCTACTTAGATTTCTTCTGCTTGTATACATTTTCCCTCTTTTTTTTTTCTTTTTGTGCACTTTTAAATTGATTTATTTCTCTGTTAGCAGAAATTCTTGTACCTTGAGTACCAACTAGCTTTACAAGTTGGGAACTCAGGTGTGTCCTGTAAACTTAAGAATTTTCCTTGGAAATGCTATCATTTGATAACCTTGCAAGATTTCTCAAAGGTACAACACATTTCAAGACAGAAGCTTTGCAAAACTTTGTGTTTTGTTTCCAGGTCTTCCAAGCCTTTGAAGGGTTTTGACAGTGCTGTACCTTTGAGGCCAACTTAGTCTGAGTTGAGTTCATATTTGGTGATATCTGAAGAATGAGAAATAGGGTTGATTTGAAGGACAGACCATTTCAGTTGGCTGCAATTTTCCTGAATTTTAAATGAGCATTGAATTTGGTGTGGGACATAGTCACAGGGTCTGGCAAAGGGCATTTTGCCCAAGTCAGTTCATTCATGCCCAGTGCAAAACTCATGCAGAAGGTTTCCTGGGAAGTATGTGCCTCTGACTCTTTTCCCTTCCAGTAATTTGTGCTGCAGCGGTTGCGAGGCTGAAGCAGAATAACCTTCCCTGGTTAACTTAGGGAAAAGAAAGACATGGAAGGAACCATTATTTTCCTGTCAAGATTTCCCTGAAACAAAGAGGTGTGGAATTATGCATGCTGAGGGGTGTCTTTGGTCCTTTGATTAACAGTGGAGGCCCAATTTCGCCATCAAAAGCATTTTTAATTATAAACCCTGTTGAAAAGGCTGCATTGTATGTTGAAGAAATGATGTTACAGAGCATGTCTGTCTTGGTTAGATGATCTGCAGGCATTTTGTTGGGAGTGTTTTATTAAAATCATTGGAAATACACTGAAAACAGAAGAGAGAACTAGAAATATGTCATTTGTTTCAGTTTAATTGTGGCAGAAGGCGTTGCATCGCTGAGGAACTCAAATTGCTGGTCCTGCCTTAAGTGGGAGAAAGCTTCCTGCTTTGCCGCCTTAGCAGAGCCTGATATTCTCCCCCTGCAGCTGGTGACATAATGTGTATCACAAGGGTCTTCCTCAGATAAAAGACATCCATCTTGGTTATTTTATGAGTCTGCTGATTAAAGAGATTTTATTGTAATTACCATGACTAAAAGGCTACAGCAGAAGATGGAAATGTTAATTTACAATCTGCTTGCTGACCAAGTGTCATGTGATAATGGATTGGGACAGACTGTGATTTGCAAATGGACCTGAGTATTCAGAGCCACTAATTTGAAGTGGCAGATACGGTGCCATCCTGTGGGTTTCCAAAGGGATACATTTGATTAACCAGCTACAGCGCAGCAGTGGCTGTGTGACAGGTTGGTTGAGAAATGATCACCTTTGGTTTTAGACTGGTGGCGTCCATGTACATGGTAGAGGAGGAGAAGGAGGAAGCAGAAAGACAGGTGGACAGGGCTTGAAGGTACATCCCTGCCTTATAGTAAGCAGACTGTGCTCCATACCCACCACAGCACTTGCATTTCCAATTTTCATTAAACAAGGGAGAATTACATACCTATTTAGATATGTTGATCAGTTCTTTCATTTTCTTTTAAAGATGTGTATATAGTCACAGATGTAACTAATTCATTAAGAAAAAAAAAAGTTGTATTTTTCCAGCTGTAACATTGGCACTACTCTTTTTTCAGAGGCTTTATAATTCAGGATGCAAGATGTCAGGCACACGCACTCTGATATGGTGCCAAAAGATTTGAAAGAGTTTTATAGATGTGGGCTCAGGTGTTTCAGACAGCAATAGTGATGGTAGCCTAATAGCAGTTCAAATGAGTTTTACTGTTTCTCTGGAAATTTTGAAATAGAATATTCCATGACAGGGGAATAATACTTTCTGAAATCACCCATCTTGGTCTACATGTCCTGTTGAAAAGATTATCCTAATGTGTAAACTTACAAAACAATTTCTACAAATATTAGTTCTTTATGTATGTTACTGAAATCTCATGGATAGGTTAATTTATTTGCAGTACTGTTGAGTCTGGTTACGGGCTCTTAGTAGGTGACTGTACCAAAACTTTAATTATAGCTGCCTTGAACCAGTAATAAACTAAAAGAATATTGATTGTTTAATTTTTTATTTTGGAAAGTGATACTGTGTTACGGAAAGAATAGTTTACAATGCAGAATACCTCACTGTATTGTGGCTTTGAAGTAAAGTTTTTCAGTTAGTCACTCTAAAAGTAGTGATGTATCTGATAGCATCATGCAGAACTCTGTGGGTTTTAAAAAGAATTTACTACTGCTGTGTATGATAATTTAAAATAAGAATAAGACTTAAATGCAGATTGGGGACAGTTGATGAAAGAAAGGGTGTTTAGGCAGATGTTGTTGCTTTACAGAGTGATGTATGACATACTGCTGTGATATCCTTTAAATTATATGTGAATTGCAAACAATCAATTACAATTATGCTCCAGTGGTGACAGTGGAAATGAGCAGTAGCAATAGCCTTGTGGCATTAGGTCTGTTCTACACGCTGTAGGATTGTGGGTTGGAAGCAACAGGTGTATGTGCACTATATATTAGGGATCTGTTTCTAGGAAATAGTCACCACAATATATAGCATATTCAGTGCAAAATTATTTATTGCTGTATGTTGTGAGCAGCTGAATTTCTGAAGAAGACAAAAGGCATTTTGGTGATTGGCCCCTAAGGAGCAGATTCATGAGCACAGCTTGAAATCTAATGGGATTAGAGCTGATTTGATTAGAATTCACTCTTTTCTCTTTTGATCTTTGACAGAACAATATTAGGGTTTTGCAGGTGTCATAAGCAGAAATGAATTGTAAATTCTCAAACTAAAATGTTTATTGGGGTATTGAGGGGAATAGTAATAAAAACTGTCTTAAAAGGAAGAAGTGCTGCTCATTATTGTTTGGGCTTTTTTCTAAAGGGCTTGCAAAGGTGAAAACAAAACCCAGAGGAAAATAGATACTCAAGTGAAGTCAGTGTCTTACACAGATGTTTTCAGTTGTTCTGCAGATCACTGAGTAGGCCATTCAAAGAATAGCCCTGGTCTCAAAACAATTGTCTTCATAATATGTCTTTATAGTTGCATCTTTATATGTATATTTAAATAAATTACATAGTATGAATACATGCACAAATACATATATTTTTATAATGTCAATATTTTAATTTCTATTTTATATTTTTTGTGTGTGTATTTCTATGTAAATAGTAATCGTTGTTCCATTCTTCTTGATGGATCCCAACATGAATGGATTTCGGATAACACAGACAGATGTATTCTCAGGCTTGAGCTTCTATAAAAGCTTCTCACTTGTTGATGTCAGTTTAAAGTCATAACAAAAAGGATGGAATAATTTAGTAGGCTATGCCAAGGCAGGTGTTTAAATTTTGAGGTGCCTGTTTTGGGGTGGCAAAAGGAAACCTACTGCTGCATTTGGGGATTCTGGATTTCACCAAAGTAAACACTAAACACTGATCTCATCCAGTCACTACCCTGAAGCAAGTGTGATGTGTTTATTGACTTTGTCACATCTCTTAACGTTGAGACAAAATGTCAGTGGATTTGTTATAATTTTATTAGGATGTCATTTGTGATAGAGCTGATACACCACAGAAAATAGTTACTGACCTGTATGTAATTATCCTGTGACTGAGAATGCTGCTGTGGTAGAAATTTGTGTTCAAGAGTCCATAGAGGATGTACCAAAAGCTTGGGTCAGTCCTTGAACTAATGCCAGATTCTGAGTGAGAGGCAAGGGAAGGAGGGCAATAAATCTTGACAGCCCAGAGCACTGCTGAAGAGCACGTGCACTGCAGTGCCAAATAAGGATGCTTCACCTGGCTGCCATCAGTGTGGGGTTGGAAGCTCGCTGGAGTGCCATTTCTAGCCCATGATGACATCGGGTAGGTCTCCTGGCCCTGGTCCCAAGCAGCCTGTGGTGAGGCTGCCAAGGACTTTGTGGAGAGTGTGATTTCGGAGACGTGCTTCAGCTGAGCATACCAAAATCTTGTTCAGTCATTTTTTTCCAGTTTTCCAATTTTTGCAAGTTCATTCGAGGTTTTAACAGAACTTGAACTATTACTGTGTGGTGTGACTTGACTTTAATGCAAGTGGCCTACAAGGGAGGGGACTCAGCTTTCTCCCTGGATGCTGTCATTGACAACTTGCATGCCTTCATTGCATCCTCATCCTTCACTGTGAAAGAAAAGGTGATCCTTACTTACTATAAACAAACTTTTGGAGATCTCCAGACAAGTAGTTCCATATTCCCAGAGCTCTGTGTGTGCACGATCGTGAGCAGTATTGCACACAGCAGCCTTTGACCATAAGATCTTCTTGTCTCTCCAAAGCAGTCTCCTGGCATGGCTCTACCAAGAGGGGTGTTCATTGTCCTGCCATCAGCCCCTTGCATAGAAGAGGTTTTCTGTGCAAAGAATGTACCAGCACCGTGTGGCTGGGATAAAAGTGGTGATTCATCACCCAAAAATAAGTGCTGTGCTGAGTATAGCTGCCAAATACTCAGTCATCAGTTTCCTCCCCGTCAGGCATTTGCCACCTCTCTGACTGTGGTGTAAGCAGATGGTGGGTGGCAAGAGTTAACCCTTGATGAAGGCAGTCATTGCTGGAGCGAGTGGTGGTCTTGTAGCTGCCCAAAGGCTTCTCGGAATGTGAGGCCATGTCTGCAGTTCTCAGAGTAATGCCTGTTCTTGTTTTGGTAGTAACCTTGGTAGTTTAAGGAAGCAAAAAGCTACTGCTCATTGTTCTTGGAGGTGAGTTAAATTTAGTTGCTATTAATGGAAAAGAAAATTTGGTTTTCACGTTTGCACTCTACTTCATCAGAAACTGTTATTCCACAAGTTGAACCAATTGTTGAACCCATCAGCTTAGCTCCAAACTGAAATTGGTCATAGGCACTCTATGCTATTTAGTAACCACAAAAGTGTTGTATTATCTTTCCATTTGTTTTATATCTATAGTAATAGTGTGTAAATCACAAATTGTATCAGATTACATTGTGGCTTCTGTAATATAAACTCAGATTAAACATCTTAATTTTCGGTAGTTTTATGATACTGAAAAGACAGCAGTTCACATGTGCGCTGCTCAGTCTTTCTAATCTCCCATGTATTTCTGATTTTCCTTTTCAAAAATAATGAGTCTTACTCCATTTTATCAAAGTAATTCATTGCTGTAGATATGTTTGTATTGTGTTGGTCACTTTAGAGTTTTCTGTTGAGAATAAATTGAAACACTTCACTGGTTTCTGGTATTAAATATTCTTAATAATTGTAGTTCTCTTGTTTGCCCTAAAGGTGTTAATACCCCTCCTGGGAAAGCCAAACTGAAGTTAAAATTCAGTTTTCTGAACATCCTTAATGTGTAACGCTTTCTGAAAGCTTATAAATGGTGCCTTGTTTAAAGCAGAAGAAAATAAGTCTTTCTGGAGCATCCTATTGTCAGCTCTGTTTTGTTTTGGTCGGGTAACATTGTGCTATTTCTGCTCCCTACTGTGCTTTTAATATTTTTTACTGCAGCTTCATTCTGACCCATGTGTACCTTTGGCCAGAAGTTAATCTGGACAAAATGAAGTGGGTATTGGCAGATGGAGGAAATCAGAATTTCTTATTACGGTTGTCCTTCTATAGAGACAGTTTGCTTCCCTTTTTCATTACCTACCCATCCTGAAGTGTGGGGTCTACAGTTAGGAATTAAAAAGGACTAAGTATGCCAATCTCAACCTGTAATCTTGCTTATCTTTTGGAATGTTGTAATTAGGGCAGGAGTTGTCTTTTTTCACCATACAGGTAGAATATTACAAAAATCACCAAGGGATCTCTTTTCTTAGTTTTAGCTCATTTAGTGCTCATTTAGTGCATGTACACAAGCTGCTAGTTGGATCTGGTTAGTAAGGGGAACTTTGTTTAGGTAGAAGCCCAAATTTCATCCTTCGGGGAAACAGCAGCCCTGCTCAGCCCAGGAGCTCTCTAGCCTCTCCTAGCTCTACTGATTATGGGTAAAGATTATTTTCTTAAAGCTCATGTGTGAACATCTACATTGTAGACATTGAAATGCAGGATGAGGGAATATTAGCCCTGCCTGAAGCCACTTTGTGGTACACCATTATGATGGCAGGTGCTACTAGAGTTTTTACAGTATTCAACAGTACACCCTCTTCAGATATTCATACTTAAATCTAACACATGTTATTGTCATAATAGCATCAGTTTGACACACTGCTTTCACCATCAGTAAATTTTCTGGATTTTTTCTTGTGTAATGTAGGTTAGTTCATCACTGTAGTGTTTTACCGAGTTTATTTGGCTAACTTAAAGTGAACTAAACATCAGCTCTTAAAACTCACAGTGAGATTTCAAGAGGCATGTTGACCCATGAATATTATGGGTAGAATAATATTTGATAACTAAGTACCTCTCAGATTTTCATAAGCTACTTGCCTGTTAAGGAAGGAGGTTTGTCTGGATTAATTTAATAGCAGTAACATACCAGAAATACTGTGTTATGATAATTTAAAAAGAGAATACATTCTGGGGTTTAAGCTATTTTGTTCTAGTTTTTATTTTATTTTATCCTTTTGCCTGAGGAATGGGGTTCAGTGCTAGTTGTGTTTTCAAGATTACCTTGCCCAGAGGTCTCTTTCCCTTTCGTACATGAACACATTTCTATAGGGCAAATGCAAGACCAGGAATTTTAAACAGAGGGCTTGCTTTCCTAATTTCCTAATTTCTTTCTTAGATCCTCTAGTTGTGAGCTAGATGATCTAAATGATAATCTATTCAAATTGCTCTCTGTTTTGTGTAATTTTAAAGTTTTTTTATTCTTAGTTTTTACAGTGTTGTGTCATTACCAAAAATGTACATGAAGGGAAAATGAGTGTCATACTTTTTACTATATATATCATGGATTTGACCTTTCTGACAGATCTGAAATATTGAAAGCAAGACCCAGAAACATCTGTTCACCTGGAGGATTTGACCACTCACTTGAGTACAGCCAGACTAGTTCTTTTACTGGACAAAGCCAATCTGTAAGGGGAATACTAGAAAAAATGAATCATTCACAGCCTTTCATACAGGAGAGGGCTATTGAACTCAATATGAATTTAAGGATACCTTTCCAAGCACCACCAGTTACTGTATTTGTTGTCTTTGTTGTACATAATTGCTACTTACAAGTGCTGCATTATGGTCCTAAGACTTATTGCCATATCTTGAAAGAGTAACAAAGTAAACTAATTTTCCAGAGGTACCTGTCTTTGCCTAACAATGATAAATTTATCCCTGCATGTTAGTATGTGTTACTTTAGGATGTGAGGAAGATGTGATTTGAAGTATTGTAATTGTGGAGTATCAGTGTTTCTGAAATCATGTGTTAATACTGTTCTGTATATGGAAGTCTTTGGAGACAGGTAGGATGAAGGCAAAGCATGAATTAGGTTTTACTTGCCAGACTTCTGCTTTTCTTAGATTTACATCTTATGTAATACTATAAAAAGACTGGTTGTTTTGTCTTACTAGTGTTCCTAAATCTTTCACATTTAGGTACATCATGACCAGCATTTTGAAAGAGCATTGATGCCTGACACAGGGCACAGTCTGCAAATGCTGGCCTAAACAAATGTTCTTTCTCTTTCGGGATTCTCAGTATGAATAAATAACCTGAGATTTCCCTCCGGAGGTTCACACATTAAGTTTTCTGAGGGCTTTTTTGGCAGGCTATTTTAACTATCAGCCCTGTTGGGATGTCTTGTTAGTAGAGTGGATTAGTTGGTAAGCTGACTTTCTTGGTCGTTTGTAAAGTGGTTCCTGCAGAACTGGAGTCATGAGGTGGTTCAGCAGCAGCCCTGGTCAGTCTAAGCAATGCCTGTGTCCCACAGGAATGGTGGATGGGCTGATTGACATAATGTTATGGTGAACATATTATACATCATAAAATGAAATCAGCTTCCTTTAATCTACTAGTGTATGAGCTTTCTTGTATTCCTTCATGTAGCACAGCCACTGTAGTTAAGTGTTTGGACTAGTACAGCTGGCTTTGTAAACTCCAGGTGAAGACCTTTCAGTATGATCATGAACTTCCTTTAAATTTAATAAAATATGACAGATACTAAAATAAAACCATTATTTTCCCTCCCCGTAAGAACCACTCAGATTTTAAAAGGGAGGGAAAGGGAAAAAAATGGCAATCAATCTTGTAATTAGATTCCAGGATAATAAAGCTATTGATTATATCCTATGCAGGCAATGGATTATTTAGTAGTTAAATATCTGAGCTGTCTGAGCTGCAGAGTCACTGGGTTTGAAGTTAAACAGAGTGATCAGAAATGCTTAGTGCCCTTTAGGAATAGTCCCTTATACATCAAAAGTTGTTGTTATCATGTAATGTGATAAAGTACCTCATCTGTCTGTGTAGACCACCTCGGTGTGTATGAACTGCGAGCCATTCTAGTAAAGTCTTGTAATGGGATTATAAAGTCTTTTCACAACACTCTTGTGTTAAATGATGCCCATGTCAGCTAGTAGCTTGGACACCTAGTCGTAGGCAACTGTGAATCTGACTTTCCTTTTCTTCTACACAGCAGAATAAATGGGCATTTAGCCTGGCCTATTCCTGAAGTAGAACATCAGTAGGGGTTTCAGTGCCAGAATTCAAAAGTGAAATCCTTAAATCTTCTGTTTGATTACAAAAGTTTAGAGGAATTGTTGTGTTTTTTTTTAATTTTTTTTTTTTTTTACTAATAATATATTATATTTTTTAGGGCCTAAAATTTTGTTTATGTGTGTGTGGTCCCCTAATAGGCAGAGCAGCTCAGTGCTGCATGCCTCTAATCAGGACTAGGAAGAGAGGTGACACGTAACTCTCCCATTAAGGGTCTGTGACCTGGTGGTTGAAATGTTAAAACTCTTACTGCTGCGACTCAGACTCTGCTTTAGATGCCCTGAAACCCCATATTTTAAAGTACAGAAATAGCAGGTAATGTTCCTGCTCTCTTTTTTACTGGGAAGCATGGGTCACTTAACCACTAATGATGTGGAAGACCTAGGTTCAGTTTGCACCAGTGCCTGAAGGGATTCAAATCTGTCTCCCATACATGCAAGAAGAGCTCTATTTATGAGGCTTTTTGTGGTTTATGAGGTGAAGTTATGAGGCTGTTGTTCTGAGATGGGATCTTATGATGCATCCTCTTCAAACTGGTCTGCTTTACAGGTTTTAAGATTTACAGGACAGGAGAGAGAGTGGAAGAGAATATTTTGGTCAGAGTTTACTTACTAGGCAAATTTTCAAGAATTGTTCTCAGCAGAATTTTTCTCTTAATTGGATGTGTTACCAGACGGGTAATTCATGATATCTTGATTCTGTGAAAGACAGATGATTTTAGCATTTAATTCCTGCTGTGTGCTACTCACAGTCTACCCTCATGCCACATTTGGCACATAAGCCAGAGGTTGCCGACAGCTGTGCTAGAGGAAGACAGGCTTACACCATCTCACACATTGTTTCAAAATACCCTTCACTGATTTCATCCAGTGATTATCTAAATAACGTGGAATCAGAACTCCAGACTCCCTCCTCAGTGTCATTATTTCCCTGTAAAATGCAAGACGAAGGTTGGCACTCAGGTGGCACTCAGTTTTCCCAACTGAACCTTTCTTTTTCCAGAGGAACTTCAGTGCTGGAGTGTGGTGGCAGGTGGTGAGGATGCTGGGTGGCTTAGCCCAGCACCAACTGGACGGGCAGTGGGATGTTCTGCTGCTCTGAAAAACCACTTTCTTGCTAGCTAAGTTAAGTAGGTTTTTATTCACTGTGAAGGAGGTTTTTTTTGTTGGGGATTTTTTTTTCTTGTTGCAAGGTTAATCTGAAACATTTAACTCTCGAATGTGTAATTACTGAGAGTGTAGGAAACCTTCTTTGTCATCAAAATTTTCCATATCTGCTTCAGTCTTTCTTTGGAAAATTGGCTTGTTCAGCTGGCTATGCAAGTGGTAGACCTGTTGTTTGTCACTGGTACAACAGTTACTGTGAAGTTTGTTGCTTGGGAAGTATACAGACAATGAGCTTTTTGCCATGGCCAAAGTATCTGTAAAGATGAGCAGTAACTGCCAACCTTGGCCCTGTGTAGTGGATTGCAGATTGTGGAGTAGACAGCAAGGAGAGTACATAATTTTCATTTCATATTACTATGCCTCTAGGAAACCAGTTTGGTGGGTGAAGGAGTAGTTGCTCTGTATCAACTATTCCTGTGTTGTGGAATGAGAACATTTAGACCTGGTCCAGAGGAGGGCCACAAAAATAATCAGTGGGCTGGAAAAACTCTCCTGTGAAGCAAGACTGAGAGAGATGAAGCTGCTCACTCTGGAGAGGAGAAGGCTCCAGGCAGACTGTATTATAGCCTCTCAATATTTAAACAGGGCTTATAAGAAAGATTAATAAAGACTTTTTACTAAGGCCTGTAGCACAAGGAACAATGATTTTCAAACTGAAAGCACAGAGGTTTAGATTGGACGTAAGGAAGAAATGTTTTATGATGAGTTGGTGAGACTCCAAAATCAGTTGCTGGAAAACTCCGTATTTCCCATCACTGGAAATGTTTAAGGCCAGGTTGGATGAGGCTTCGAGCAACCTGGTGTAGTGAAAGGTGTCCTTGCCCAGCAGGGTGGTTAACTAGATGGTCTTTGAATGTCCCTTTTCCAACCCAAACCTTTCTGTGATTCTCTACATTAGCAGAATGTGTGAATGTGCAGGGTAGTAGAGGTGAAATAGAGCAAAGTGGTGAGTGTACAGGCATTCAGAAGGAGGTACCTGAGCTCAGCAGCACTGTGACCCTGCCCAGTTCCCAGAGCAACCATGGCCCTGTCTGTGCAGGTGTTCTTCTGTGTCAGAATCTGTCTTCTGTGTTGCTGGGATGCAGAAGTCTTGAATTACTGAAGCGAAGTTGTGAGATGCCAAGCCATTTATGAAACAGCTGCACTTTATAGCTTCCAGTTTTCTCTGTTTAGATTTTCATGGCTGTAGCGTGCAAATACACGTGTATTGAAGCAACAGATATTCTTTTAAAGTGGGAAAAGAGTCCCTACCAAAGTGTGAATTCCCCTATTTAATTTGTAATCTATACGGAGTTGTCAATACTAATTAGTGCTGTAAAATACCTTAAGCATAAGTCCCATATGTCAACAAGAGTAGTAGTGACTGCGTCAGAGGAAGCAGAAATTTGAGTTTGTCTATTCAGAGATGTATTTGGTGTGCTCATCTAAATTTGGCTGTGCAGCGTAATGATAGTGGAAAAAGAGAATGATTCAATTTACAATTTTTTTTTAGGTTACGTCATGTACCTCTCCCAGGGTAAATAAGGACATTGGGTTTCCAAGTCTTCCTTCTGAATCAGAGCAGCAAGGCAGCGCATGTGCAGGGATCAGCTCTTGCCCCTTAAACCACTGTGCACCTTGAACAGTGAGGAGGAGTGTTTGGAAATGCTCGGTAGCTTTGGATCCTTCCCGTAAGTTTTGACTTGCGTAGGGTGGATCCATGTGTCTGTGTATGCATCTGAAAATGCAACAGTAAGTTCTCTGAGCCAGTGGTCACACACAGTTAAGCACCTTCTTTCTTTGACCATAACACTAATTTCAACTCAAATAATGAGGTGTGATTTCAATGATGTGGCAAAACATCAGCTCCATAACCAGTACCAGTTGCTGTGTCCTGTTTGATCCATTAATGTGTGGAAGTGTGACAGTGCTTACCCTTACTGTTGTGATGTTACATAATATCACCTTGCAGGCAGACTGTTTATATCTGTATTTAAAATGAAATAAAGCATTACAGAACTTTTTTTTTACCAGCATAAAGCAAAACATGAGGTTTTTTTTCTTCTGGCCCCCTCCATGCTTGCAAGAGGTGCTTGTGTGCATCCTTTGCTGGGTTTACATAGGTAGGTAGTTGCACAACAACATTGTCAAGTTGTGCCCTCAGAGGCACTCTGGTCCACCCCAGGCACTGGCAGTGCCTCCCCATGAGGGTGCCAGAGCCTGTCCCTGAGCTCAGTGCCGTTCTCCATAGTCCAGGAGATCTAATATGGCACCGTGTGCCTGTGCCTGGACATCTGAGTTGAGCCCAAATCGTTTTGCTTAGTGAAAGAGCCAAGAGTAAACTTTGCACAAAATGTAGTTTTGTTAACAAATGAAAGGAGTGAGGAAGAGGCAGGGAAAGAAGATTTAGGTCAACCAAAAACTTTTGGGAATTGATTTCAAATTCACCAGCTTGTTATAATCAGTAAAGAAATAACAGAGCTCAGAAAATACCTGATGTGTTCTTTGACTTCCTAAAGTTTAAATAGGTCCATATGTATCATTAATGATGGTTCATTCTAATATTTACTTCTTCCTCTCTTCCTTTATTTTTAAATAGAAACGTCTGCTTGAAAGTAAAACTACTAGTTTGTTGAAAAATAATTCATGCATCAAAATAAAATCGGTCTTTTTTCCTTTTACATTTCTTTCATGTTTTCTTTGGACAAGTAAGAGAAATGGGTTGTGTCTGGTTGCCCCTGTCACCATGGGTAGCATAGAAGAAATTTCCATTAAGTTAAAATATATACCTCTAAGGGGGGCTCAAGAGCATTGTTTTTACCTACAGTTTAGTTTCAGGTGTCTAATCTGGCATTTTATATATATTACTTGTTGTCAAAACCCAATAGTTTTGTCTCTAACAATTTAATTTTAGGCATGGTCATATATTCTGAAGTTGATACAAGCTTAGGAAATGAAAAGTTAATGAACAGCTGTTACAAACACCTTCTTTGAAAGTTGATGTTGCTTCTGTTTAAAAGCAATTATTTCTTCAGAATAAACTTGGAGTGATATCATCCATAACTAATAACATGGTGATCATAGTTTTGTCTTAACTCTGTTCTGAGAAAAACAAGTAAATACCCAGTTTCTTCTGCTCTGTAATATTATCACTGTAATATTGTTAGCTATTAAAAAATAATCAGTTTGAGTTCATTTTAGTTCAGTTGCTGAGACGTTTATTGTTTTAAGATTAAAAGTATAATGAAATATTGAGTGTGTACAGTTGTCTCAGATTTCAGATGAGAGCCTTTCAAATAATAGAAGTTGTTACAAATAGACACTGCAAGTTTTACTTCAGAGCAGCAAAAGTACTGTAAATAACAGTAGACTTTGTTTTATGCTATTTATATTCAGCCCTTAAAAATCAGAAAGAATAAGATAATATAGAGAGGGTTTCATAGTTAAAATGCATTTAATTTTTATATTGAGTATTACAATGTTTTAGCTCCACTGTTGGAACTCTAAGTTTGATATTGTAGTATGGAAAAAACTCTTGAGGTTCTTTTCTACATTTTCCCTTCTGTAAAGGGAAGGTAGTCTTATGTTATCCACATCTAAAGGAGATTCTGAAGACTAATCACTTTGCAATAATCAGCAAGTGATTATTATTGCCACAGAATAAAAACTGAAACAAGGAAATCTTCATGGTTGGCTCCAGAACATTGCGTTAAGTGGTCTGTTCTGGAGTGTTTGTCTCCTAGTCCATGTGTGATGTCAGTGGGTTGTCCATCTCATAATCCATATGCTGTCCTACTTAGTCTTAAGATGTAAACCGTATGTAAAGACTCAAAGAAGGTGCACAGAGAGGGTTTGGTTTTTATTGTTGGTCTTTTCTTCTGTAACACTACATACTATGACATACCAGGTCAGTGAGTTGACTCAAAATCTGTCCAGAGGCATTAGAAACTAGCTTTACGAATATACATATTCATAGTTTATATGAACGTTCACTTTAAGGGTAAAAGTGTCAGAAATAGCCATCCCAATCCTACCTTCTCAAAAGCCATGGTAAAAGAACATTGGTAAGCCTGAATGATGAAGCAGTCTGCCTTTGGGCAGTGTTAGGAGGAGGGCTGTCTGTGCTCGTTTTGCTCAGACCATTAGTGGGCAATTACTGCAATATGCACTTCTTGTACTCATTTTTTGTGGATGAGTGTCTCAGAGGGACAGGATGTTTCACCAGCGGCTTTCTGGGATGTCTGCTGACAGCAGAGGAATGGTGAACCTCAGCAGCTTCAGGTCCCATGCCATGCACTGGTGGGGCATTTTGCTTTACTTGGCACTTTCGTGTGGTCACTCCAAGCCTAACTCTTCTCCCCATCTCCAGGCTGGGATGTTCTCCTTGACATGCAGCCAAGCCCTGCAGCCTTTCCAGCCAACCCCATGCCTAGAGGGATGAGCACCATTTCTTTCCTACCATCATCTTCATCTTGTAGGCCTCCCTTTTGTATCTGAGGTGATACCAGGTGACTTAATGCCTTGTTTAGGATTAAAAGTGCCTAATTTCCTTAATTTGCAGACTCACTTCACATGATCCCTTGGAGCCAGAGTCCCTTTAATGATGGTATTCCAGTCTTCTCAGTCAAGACTTACTGTGTCAGTTTTCCCTTTCAGACAGTACCAGACCCAATCTCTGCATTTTGTCTGCCCCTGTAAGTCTTTTTTTCCAGCCAGTGTTATTCTTCTCATAAATTTGTCTCTCTTTCCTTCCTTGAGGTCAGCTCATGTCCTCAGTGCTGCCTGGTCCCAGAAGAAGGGTGGCAGTGGGAAGCAGGTGAAGGAGTTCAAGGGGGTTAGAGAGGCAAACTGCTTGCACCCAGGTTAATGAGCTTGGATTAGTGATACCCACACTTGGACAATGAGAGGTTTTGGATATGCAAACACAGGCCATGGTCCCTCAGTACCAGTGAGCAGTACCAGGCATGTTTGTTCTACTAGGACAACAATAAGTTTGAGGAACAGACACCAGAGAGTGCTGGTTTTAGTGAAACTTGACTTAAATGTTTTCTCTCTGAAGTGAACTCTTTTTTTTTAAGTCAGTGGAAGGGTTAATTTCAGTCAGAATTAACTATACCTGTCTCTACGCCATCTATATATTTTACTGAAGAAATGTCAGAATTGAGTGCAGTCTCAGTTGGGAGGTCAGAAGCACAAAATGAATTTAAACTTCAGCTTGAAGGATAGTAAACAGAAGGAGGTTAATTTGAGAAAATGAATTTTTCTGGTGGAGATTAAGATGACCAACGACAAGCAAAGACAGAGAGAAGCTCACTTTCAGTATATGGATAACAGACTAGGTGTGAGTTTCAGGCACAGCCCCTCCGTCACCACCACTCCTGTCCTACGTATCCGATAGGTGTAGCATTATTGAAGCAGTTAATTGATGTTTTCATACCTCAGAACAAGACTGAGTAATTATGAATGATTAAAAAGAAGTAGCTGCCTAGTCTTTTAGCTTGTTATGCCAGGTGCACAGTCCTCCTGCAGTATTGGCACTGCTTCCCTGAGGAGGAATGACTTGGAAGTGTAAGACCAGTTTGTGACTGCTGAGCTCAAAGGCTGGTTTGGTCATGGCGGAGTTTTGCCTGGAACTGGGTGACAGCTTGCAGGTGGTTAAAAGGTATAAATAGTAGTTTAATGCATTATGTGTCATAGTCCTTTTTGCTAATATGTTTATGAATATTTTGTGATGATGTGCAGAGTAAGAAAATGTATATTAAAACTTCGCATGTAACGTTAATGCTCACTCTGTTTTTGCAAATGTATTATTTAAAAATAAGTCATTTCACATTAGATGTATTTGCATTTATGGTTCAACATGTTTGAAAAATTAATGCTGTTTGTATAGGGATCTCCTTTCAATTTGAAGCAGTCCTAATTTGAACTGTTACTGAAGGTTGCAACACATGGTGCTTTTTCAATGTTGAAGTAGTTGTGGAATAACACCATAGCGTGACTGATCAGGAAAAGTTAGAAGATAGTGTTTACAGCCTTGAAGCCGGAGTTTTGCTTGTGTATTTATGAATGGCTGGGTTGCATTTGGTCTCCCCATTTCTTAGTTAATTCTCTTTTTATTTTGGGGCATCTTCTGTAGGTTCTACACATTTAGCAACACTCTGCTAACAAAGGCCACCTGTGCTTCATAGGATGTGCTGAGTTTCTTTTGCCCCTTCAGACTCACAAAGAGAATAGAAATACTAGTTTTAGACCTTGAGGGTTGGAAACATCCACCTTGAAATCAAACTTCCAAGTGTTACGCAGAGATAATGATACATTAAGTGAATCATGAGTATTTTGAAGTGGGTATCTCTTAGTCTCTCCTGTTGAATCAATGCCAATTTGATTAAATGCATTTTCATTGAGGCTTTTTTATTTTAATAATCCCTGGACTCTACCCTCTGCCTTTCAGTGCTAACTGCTGCTTTTAATAAAAGGTTCAATGGGAGTCATTGTAACAGAGTCTGACTCAACCTTGGGAGTGCCATCTACTGGGGATCAGTTTTCTGCCCTGGAACACAAATTTAACCTTGACCCCTAGCAACTGTTTGTTGAAAACTAGTAGTAAGACACATTTTAGTTTGTGCACCCAGAAAAGAAGCAGAAAGATCCGGCTGTCGTGCATTTTGCCCTCTTCTTCAATGTGACCTCCTGCATTTGTCCAGTGCATCCAAGTTGAGCAGTTCTATCAGCCTGGGAAAGCCTGCAGCAGCAGCCTTGAGCAAAAAGGCACAAATGCCTGTTCACTTGGTGTTTTTGCATGTGGAAACAAAATTTTATGTATTTTGCTCTGTTTTAGCTTTTGGCTGTGTACGTGTTTGTACTTCTTCCTTTATACAGCTGTCTGTCACAGCAGTACTGGTGCAGCCTTCATGTACAGATGAATAGTGATAGCCTTACGTCAAATTTAGCATAGTTGAGTCTTGGATGTGCCATCTTTTCAGAGCGATAGCAGAGTGTTTCAAGTAGAGGTTGTTCAGTTCCGTTTTTTGCAGGTTGCATTCCTTCTTTTTCTGACAGTATTTTGTTCTTTGGTTAAAGTGGGGATTTTCAGGCAGAAGCGAGTATTGTGAGTGTAGTTTCTCATGCTCAGAAGGGGTTTTGAGAAACCTCTTCTGTAACTTGAGAGAGTTCACTCCTAGATTAGCAAGATAAGCCCAGAAAAAGACTGAGTAAAGTGCTGGGTACTTGAGCCATAACCTACAGGGCTTTTTTGAAGTGCCCAAACTGCTACTAACCCAGGCTAGCTGCATGCCAGCCTTTTGTGTTCAGCAAGTGCCTACCTGGGGTGGCACAGGACAAAACCTGACACAGGCAGGTGTATTTCATGGCTAGCACCTACAGAACTGCAGTTTTCAGGGCCATGAACTTTCTACCCTTACCTAGATAAAGGATAAGGAAAATAGTCCATCTTAATTTTAAAAACTGAGTGCAAAAGATGAGCACACCATGTTCTAAACCCAATCCACCTGCATATCTCATGGCACTAGAGTTTTATAAGCACATCTGTGTGCTATGCAGAAGTAAAATGACTCCTAGAGAAAGGGCTTTTTGTCATTTAAACTGTATTGTTTTTCTTTTACTGTGAAGCGTTAGAAAATCCATAACCTGCACAATGTTTCTGGTTATTTAGGTTTCACCCTCCAAGCACAATGAGCAGAGCTGAAAGCTGCTCTAGCTGGGCACAAGTTCTGCACTTCCTGCCCAGTGCATGCCTGCGCTGCCAAGCTTTGGCATTTGGTATGGCTGTGGCAACAATGTGGTCAAAATTGTGGGTAGCTTTTCAGACAGAGTATGATTTTTCTTATCTCAGTCTCCTCTAGCTCTAACAAAACAAAATCATCTTGTCTGAAATTGCTCCTGCCAGAGCAGAATGAGGTGGGACAGCATGATGAAAACCAAGAAGGGGTTTTGTGTGATTTGACTGAAGAGTTAAATGCTTAGCAATTTATTTTTTAACTTCCTGTCCTCATAGCCAGCTTATTTTATAAACGCTAAATTTAGTCTGTTCTGTTTCCGTCATCAAGGACAGCTTTTTTGGTATGCTTTCTTACAAAATGTTTGACCTTGGGAGATTGCTGCCAGAAAGGAAGACACTCCAAAAGCTGACAGCTGATTGTTGGAGGTTTGTAAACTGTTGTGCAGGAGCAGTAGAAGTCCACAAAGGCATAAAGACTCACTGTGGCTTGGTACCTGTGAAGCTGATGAACTGCAAGGTGTCAGGATGAGTTGCTGAAAACAAAATGATCTTTGCTTTTTCTCTGGTTTTAACCTCAGCTTTGTGGAAACTGTAAGCTCTTATGGCTTCATTAGGATGGGAGACAATGCTGGTACACACAGGAGTTGCCATGAGTAGAATAAGAGTAGACTAGAAAGGAGCTGTTTCAAAATTTCCTCACAAGTAAGTTGAGGTGGATTTTGGGGGGCTGGAAAGAAGATGAAGAACTGTGCAGGAAAGGATGGCTGCCCAGCAGGTAGGATGTTACCAGCTGCAGCTTCACCATGTAATGGTGTAATGGCCGCTCAGGGTAATCTGCCTGGTTGTGAGGTAGACTGGTTGTTTTTCCATAATGGTCAGGGAATAAGGAGTAAGGAATGCTTTTTTACTCAGCCAAAAAAAGCTTTGTGAATAGGGAAATCACGTGTTACGTTCCTGGCGGCATTTATTAATGACAAGCTAATGAAACAGAGCACTGCAGAGAATACTGGTGTACAGCTTTAAAAGGGCAGGCACAAAAAGCATGAGCCAAGAGCACCAATTAATAGAGGCTGCAGCTTTATTAAAAGCCTTTTCTAGCAGAGAGCCATCCTAACCTGCCTTCCAGTTCTGTTGCAGTCTGTATTTGAGTGGATGGTGAACAGCATAAGGATGCAGAAGCGATATTGCAGAGATGCGCATTGCTGAGATTTGCTTCCGAGTCCCAGCTGGGCTGATGCTGTCCCTCTCCTTTGTACCAGCGAGATTAGGGAAACTACATGAAGGTGTACCCCTTCATGTTGTATTTCCATGGTCTGGGCTGGTGTCCACGGCAGCCCACTGAATTACAGGGACCTTAGGATGAACCCTTTCTAACCCACCAAATGTTCTGAAAGCTGCCAAACTCTCAGCAACAGAGTTTAGACTCCTAAAACCAAAACAAAGTTTGCAAAACCAACACAGACGCTTTTGGGAGCCAGATGGGAAGAGCCTGCTTCAGATGCCCTAACTAGCAATCCTCTGAGCCCACACCACCACAGGAAGCCCAGTCCACCAGATGAGGGTGGAAGGACAGGACTAGAGAGACAAAAGAAATGAACACAACTGTTTGTTTCTCTTTCAACAGACTTCAGGAGCTGACAGAATGGCTGAAGGCACACCTCTGAATATCCCAGCCACAGCTTTATTGTCTTCTCAATTAGAAAATACATAGTTCTTGTAGACAAAACTGACAACGACACTCATTGTGTAGGGAAATGAACAGTTATTTCTCAATTAATAACATTAGTGGGAGATGCTAAGAAAGAGTGTTCTTAGAATGTAGCCATTCCTTTTGGCTTTATTGCTGCTCTTCATCCTGTAGTTCCTAATACTGGAATAGCTGTCGTCATTGGAAAAGTTTACTTAGACCATCCATTTTCAGAGAATAATGATAAATTAATGTTCAAAGTTTTGATTCACATGCCGATTAAATAGAGTTTTAGCAGCTTAGATAAAATCTGAGATAATGGAGAAACATGTATACCACCTGTAGGTCACTGCAAAGGGAGTGTGAGTTGTTGGGGTAGATCTCTTTGTTTGCCACCAGAAGAAGAAAATATAGCACTTGTTTATGATTTTTATCTTAAATATGAGACATACAAACCTGTTTTGATAAGGATCCTGCTGTCTTTTGTAGTGTCAGCTGACATCAGTCACAGACTGAATTTACTGAAGAAAGGGCATCCTTAGTCTTAGAGTTTTGACGGAGAAAGGAGGTCATTGAAGGGCATACCAGTTGTCATCCTGTTCAGAGCAATTCATGAAGGGATTGTAAAGGTTTCAAGCTTAGTTTCACTACTGAAGACTGAAATAATAATATCAGCTGCATTACCATAGTACACAGAGACTGCATGGCTCCTCCAGCTGCTCTGGACAAGAAGAGAGTATGTAGGGAAGCATAGGTGTAATATAAGGAATGTACAAACAAAAGTAAATGTGGAAAAGCTGTTAAAAGAGAAAGCGGTTTGTATGGTACTCTGAAGTTACATGTTACTTTTAATTCCCAAAGGAGTAGGTGTAATTACTGTAGTGAAACAAAGGCCTGTTCTCAGCACAGTCTGGAAAAAGCTGTAGGTTGTGACGTGTGCTTTGTCTCAAAGACCATTAACTCTATTAATGGAACAAATACTTGGTGTGGCATCAGTTACAGAAGGGTTTGGGGTTCTTTACTCTTCTTGTGAGGGACCTTTGCTTATTGCAGAGGTAGGTGGGACTTTTGGACAGATGCATTCAGTTTGGTGATAGACTGTTCTTGAGGTTCGTGTGGATCCCTTGTGTCCAGTCCCAGAAGCATCTTGGAAGTCAGAAGACTACTACCAGTTGTCTGACACACATGCACTGGGTACATCAAGGACCCAGTGACCTCAGATCACTTTAGGGTGCTCTGAAGAGCAACAAAGGACAGCAACAGCAGGTAATCCATCCTTCAGGTCACAGAATAACATGCTGTGTTGCTAAGGTAGGTGGCAGTGGGTCAACCTGACATCTGCCTCTGGCACCCAGGGAAACCTGGAAGTAAGGCAACATGTAGGATTTCCTGCATGGTGGATTTATCTGCCCTGTAGATCTGGTAGAGGGTAGAGCTGGTAATCCATGATGCTTCTAGATGACGCTTGTGCAGCCACAAGCACAAGGGGATCCCTCATCTCTCCTGCATGCAAGTTGATGCCATTTATTCCCCATCTCTCAAACATTTAAGACAGGAGATGCTAGCTTTGGTCTTGTGAAGGTTCAGGTGTAGCCTGTGCAGGGTGTCCCTCTCCACCTTGCATTTCCTCTGCCACCAGTCTGTTCAGTTCAGCGGAACCAGTGTCTGCCCACTTACATATCGATGAGACTTGTCAAGATTTCACAAATTAACTACTTGTCCCATGTATGTTTATGGTTTTGTCTTTATGATTGCACAGTGGGGGATCTCATTATAGACCGTAGACAGGATAAGGTGTTTCAGAGGAGGTTACCAAGAATTATCACCTGACAATTACAGGTGGGTTTGCCTTCTTAAGGAAGAGGTTTTCGTAGCCTTGTCACTTGTAGCTGGTTATGCGCTTTGAAAAGTAACCGGTTCTTCACTCCGTGTTGTTTTTCATCAGAACTTCCATTTGTCTTTATAAAAAGGGATTTTTTGCTTTTGTTAGTTGTATTACAACAAAACAGCAGGATCCAGGTTCCAGGTGAATCCTTTGTTTGGATGGTGGTCCCTTTGTTTTAAATGGATATATGAATAGAGGAAGATACCTGCTGTTCCACAGATGTTCTTGCTTTCCAGTGGGGGGGAAATATCAGATCCAAGAACCAGTCTAAATGAGCTGAATAGATGAGATCTACTAGAACATGTACAGCCACTTAGGCTGTTATTATTTCAGTTAGTGTTTCTATTTTCCTTTTTCAATGGAACTCCATTCTGTGTTGAAATTTGACTCTGACTCAAAACAAGGAGTGTTTCCTTGGAAATATTTAACATAGTTGATTGTAAAAATCTCAAACAGAATTCCTATCTTGATTGATTGTTAGTTTATTGACAGTAGATGTTATTAAAATATTTCTAGCTTAAATATTTTTGACTTCATATTTTAGGTACTTAGTAAATTCTGTAATCTAGAAATTAAAATAATGCATTTAGAGCTGCTTAGGTACCATAAAAACATTGCTTGTTAGATCTGTATATGGAGTAATTGCTTTGGGTCAAGTGAGATTTGAAGTAGCATGGTGGATATTTTGTGTTGAGGTTGAGTTTTGGTGCTACGGCCATGACAGCACGTAAAGGCCTGTCAGTAGAGAAGCTGTGCTGCAGTGCAGTGTTGTGGGGGTGCTTAGCTGAGGAGCTCAGAGCTGTGCTTTATCTTATGACCAGGTTATCAATGGGCATTTCCATCCTTGCTTTGCCTGTTGAAAATTACTTGAAAAAACATTTTTAAAGAGTCGTTATTAATGATGTACTGTCAAAATGGAAAGATATATCAAATGAGCTTCTCCAGGGATCTGTCTTTGGTCTAGCATTATTAAAAAATTCTATTAACCTCTTTGATGGTGGAAATAAGGGAAAACTGTAAAAAGAGCAGATGGCGCCACTCTAGAATAAATTCAGTTCAACCTGCTTTGAAAGAATTAGTCTAAAGCAAACATTTTTTTGTGAAGTCAGGAAAATTGTTTTTTAATCAGTATGGGAAAATAAAAAAAAAATACAATGGCTAAGGCTATCTAATGGGCTAGTTCAGAATAATGAATTGTTGTAGCCATTCCTGTTTGTAACAGAGCAGTCATACAAATGTGTGGATCTGTACTGACCTGTAAGTTCATTATCAATAACCATGCAGAACAAAGAAGTCAAATATGGAACTGAAGGACTGTGAGTAGCGTAAGGCACCACCTTCTGCAAAGTGTGGTGTGCAAAACTGCAAAGATCAATGTAAAGAGCAAATGAGTACTAAGGGTTTGTCCTTTTAAAGCTGATGTATGACAGAAAGAAGAAGCCAGGTCTGCCTAGTCTAGAATATGGTAGACAAGTATGGGGAAACTGCAGTCTTTGAGCATGCAGAAAGCTGTTTGAGGAATGGTGGTAACCAATTTTTCTTCATGTCTGTGTGATGATGACACAGGAGAGTAATGCTGTGGTTTAAAGTTAGATGTTGGGAAAAAAATGTTCTGTCAATATAAATAGTTGTTACCGCTGAAGATACTAAAATTTCTGTCACTGGTGGCTTTGCATAGTGCAAAGAAATAGGTTGATTTTGTACAGTTAATCTTGACAACTTCTAAGAAATGGGAGTAGAACTTCTTTTCTTTTTAACATTCTGTTCAAACTGAACGTGTCTGTGCTTTCTAACATAGATTTTGTACTTTAAAATTATGAGCTGATCCAAGAAGAGGAATAAATCCTGTGGCTTTCATGACCAGGTTGTACGATGTGCATTAACAATAGGGCGTGCATGTCATCCTGAACCATATATGTAACTTATGTTCCTTTGTCTTCCTCAACAGTCTCCAAACGTCCACAACTACCCAGATATGGATGCTGTACCCTTGTTACTAAACAACATGAAGGCAGACCCCGTGGAGGATTCATTATCTACAGACCATTTCCAAACACAGACTGAACCAGTGGACTTGTCAATAAACAAAGCCAGGTCATCCCCCACAGCAGCTTCATCTTCACCGGTTTCCATGACAGCATCAGCCTCCTCCCCTTCTTCTACTTCTACTTCTTCTTCTTCTAGTCGGCCAGCTTCATCCCCCACAGTAATAACATCAGTATCCTCAGCAGCATCTGTACCCTCAGTATTAACTCCAGGTCCTCTTGTGGCCTCTGCATCTGGTGTTGGAGGCCAGCAGTTTTTGCACATTATCCATCCAGTACCACCTTCAAGTCCCATGAACTTGCAGTCCAACAAAATGAGTCATGTGCACCGTATCCCTGTGGTGGTACAGTCGGTACCTGTTGTCTATACAGCTGTGAGATCACCTGGGAATATGAACAACACTATAGTAGTACCACTGTTGGAGGATGGGAGAAGCCATGTCAAAGGTAAGGTGGAACCAGTTTTGTGTGTCTGTGGCACCTCTGACACTGGTCTTGTATGGGAAAAATGTAACAACGATTATAAAGCTGTTCATGTCCATACTTACCGTGTTGTTACTGAAAAGACATATAACTTACACTATTGGGAGGAACCTTTCAGAAAGTCTTACCCCAGATGATCTTTAAAATAAAAAAACATTTAAATTAAGACTGAGTTCAGCAGTGGTGCTAGATGCTTGGACAACTTGCAGCAGGTTTTTCCCTGAGTAAAATGAATCCTCCCCAGAAGCTGAACAAGTAGGACAGTGGAAAAAATGTCGGTATATGACATTATGACATATATATAAAACATCATACATGAACATGGAAAACTCACCAGATGTTTCAGGTTTTTAGCAAGGGGAGGAATGTCAGAAATATTGTTTCCCCAGCAAGGAGAAGGCAATCACTGGGCTGTAGGAATGTGTGAAGGAAAGGCTTTTGGACCAAAGAGTATTAGCAGATGCAGAGAAGTAGGTTTTATTAAGCTCAAGGAGTGGCAGTGCAATACTTTGAATTAGGTTTCTTCTTCCAGATTAAACAGCAGAAGGGAAAGAAGCCACGTAGAATGTTTATGTTGGGAATGAGTTTTGCAGACACAGGACTTGAGAGGCACGTGGAGGTATGATGGGAGGAAGAGATACATGTCAGAAGGATAGATACACTCTTCAGGTATCCAAAGAAGGCAGAAAGGGGAGCTGGAAAGCAAGAAAAAGTAAGAATATTAAGAGTTCCTGAGGAAGCAGAAACTCCCTAGAGATGGTGAGATGATGGTAGGAGGAGGAAAAGAGAAAACAGACATGCATGGATACTTTGAAAAGCATAGCTTTATAAAGGTGGCATTAGTGACAGAGATGGGAATATGAGGAAAGGAATGAGACACTCATTTCAAGGCTCATTGCATGTGAGTGAATAAAATCGGTAATTTTTCCCTGAAATGCGGTATTGCTTGAGGCAGAAAGGGAGGGTATTGACAGGTAATCTTACTTTGGGGCTTATGAGACTGCAGGACATTTAGTCTTACAACATTTCTTGTGTACCTAATTGCATAATTAACAGGTCTCAACAACTCTTTTTTTTTCTCACCTCTCATGTCTGTTTTTGATAACCTGGCTACTGTGTGTTATTGTACAGGGCTATAGTAATGGGTCATTCTCGTATTTAGTGGTATCCTGTTGTCTGTTCATCTCTGATTCTCCTGTTATTTTCTCAATACCCAACTGGCGACTGTGCCCTCTCAATAGGCTTGCACATAGGAAATTAACTCCGTGTTGATCTGAGTTTAGTTTTAAACCTCAAAATTATGGTTTAAGTTGTATTACACTTCATACAGTGATGTAATTTTAGCTGTCTGTGCCATTATGTCAAGAAATTATGAATAAAACCAGAACTTTTCACTGTGTAATCTAGGGAAAAAAAAAAAAAAAAAGAAAAAGTCAAGTTTTAGTCTGTATTTTGATTTTGGGGCTTCGAGGTGCACCTAACCTTGAGGTCATCCAGAAATTTTCCTGTTTGTTTTCTTTTTGAAGTTGCCAGTTGGCTCTGGTAGTAGTCTCCTCTACAGAAGCACCCCCTGATCTCATAAAACTGAAACTTTACTACCCCCAGTTTCATCAACAAAATTCCAGGATTTAATGTGCTGTGGGGATTTCAGCCCATGAACTCCATGCCTTCTGACCACCCTGACAATATGGCCTTTATGCTCTTATTGGCAGAGGTCATTAACCAGCCCTGCATCATCTATTAATGTACAGTTAAAGAAAAAGAAGGGATTAACAGTTCTTCAATTTATTAATTTGTTTCTCATGGATTGTAGTCATTTTGTTGTCCCAAATTCTTTTGATAAAAAAGTTCAGGTTTATTGAATAAATACAGTAGAAGAATAATGGGCCGCAATCCACTCTAGGTAGTCATCTTTTATCAGCTTTTGCTGGAGTGTTTTTCATTCTTGAATGCAAAATAATATAAATAATCAAATGCAGTGATATCACACAAATTAACCAATTGAATTAATTTTGTATGTGTGCAGACTTAATTCCCTTCAGTGATCAGCTCTTGTGCTGAAAACAAGAAACAAATGTATCCTAACAGGATCCTAGCAGGACATTGCATCAAATTGAATGAGTTGCTAATCCTGTACCATATGATGGACAGGTGCAGGTTTGGAGTCCTCTAGAGTCACAACTTTCAACTTCCACGTGAATGTTGATAATTTTCAGAAACAAAAAAATGTGCACGCTGAAACTGTCGATCCACAGAGAGCATTGGCAGCATTAGTCACATAATGCCTGTGTTTATTCCTGCTTTGGGGCTAATTAAGGGACCACCTTGATGATCCAGGAGTGCCAGTTGGGAAGGACTTAAAGTTATGTTTTATATTAGCTTTTATCTAAGTCCTTTTCATGCAATTGAGACTTAGGCACTTTCCTGAACAGAAGTATTTTTAATGCTGAAATTAATAGAAACTACATCAGACTGAAGTTCAGACTGCTCCTGGTTTTATAGGTTTCAGGTACTGAGGGGAAAAAAAGTAAGAAATGGGATGCAGAGGAAAGATTTTCCTTAATACTCTCAATTTTATTTTTCTCATGCTGAATTTTCCTCTTCCTTACAGGTTTGACTAGAACCATTTAAATTTTTATTTTATTGCAAAGCCTTCTTAGGCTTTCACCATCCCACTAATACTGCCTCCAGGTGTTTTGCTCAGGTGACTTTCTGCTTTCCCTGGTGCTTCTCAGTCCTCCTTTCTCTCTCTCTCAGACAAAATTGTCCTCCTGGTGGCTGCTTCTTTAGTTCAAGCAAATACTTCTGTTTGAATTCTCTCTTCCCTCCAGCACAAGAAATGGCTACCTTCTCTTCTGTTTCCACTTTCTCTATTTTTCTGTTTTTTCTAGTCCTTCCCATCTTGGTGACTGTTCTTTTGATTGTCACTTTCAGCAGCTCTGCTTCATCTTCCCCTTCTTATCTGTTAATATTTCTAACCCATACTGTCATCGCCTCCTCTGCCTCTGTGCATCGTTCTCTGTGGTGACATTCATCATGGCATTCTTTTGTCTCACCATCCTTCAGAAGAGTTTCAGATCTCCTTTTCTGCCTCCCAGTTTGCTGCTTACTTCTGCCATCTGTCCTGACTCCTCTCTCCAGTTTTTTTTTTTTTTTTGCTTACAAGGTTTTGTGTTGTTTTGAAGAGAAATAGCCCTTGGCACCCCAGGGTGCCAGCAGCATCCCATCATGTCCTATGCCATGTGCTGCACCCCAAGGCAGGCAATGGGAGACAGGGCTATCATGCTGCAAAAGCATCCTTATGTCAGAGTGATGCTTTCTTGCAGGATAAAAACCTAGTCTAAATCAAACCCAGGATTGGTACATGTTTAGGAAGTTACTAACAATCCTTAATTAGAAGGTAATAAGCTATCACTATGTTCAGTAGTGGTTATACAACACTAGCCATTTACAAAATCTGACTTAATTCCTACAAGTTGCTGACCCCATTCTCTAATCCCAAAACACTCACATATGTACACACACACACACACAGAGTTACATGCAGACTGCCCTGCTGATCCTGTGCCTCCCTCCACTGATGCACCCCTTGTGGAGGAGACACTCCACAGAGGTCCCCAGAGCAAGGGGTCTCTGTGCAGTCTAGCTATGCAAGTTGCCCCCTACAACCTGTTCTCCCCCTACAACCTGTTCTTCCCTTTATTTCAAGGCACAAAGCAGAACAGTGTGTTAGGGCTGTTGGGCACAGAGGGGAAGGGAGCCAGACACAAGTGCTTGTGGACACCGTGGGGCCAGGCTGTGCCCTCTGCCACCCCTACAACATGGCAAAGAGACAAAGTTCATTCCTTCACTGGTCACTGCTCTTCTCAAGCACAGCCTTAAAAAGTGCTTGGAGGTTTTTTTTTGTGCATGGGTTAGTTGATGGTGACTAGACTTTGTTGTACATTAAAATATTTGATGAAAGTGCGTTAAAGTCTCATGAACAACTCTTTCCTTAACTTTTTTTCTCCCTGTTCAGCAATGGTGAGGATTGCTAGAAGTTGTAATTAGATGCACAGCAAGTAGCAGCACGTAGTAGCTTGATGGTTTCCCTTAAACCCCTATCTTAGACAGTTTCTCCAAGTCTATCTATATGTTAACCATTTACACGTAACATTTTCCATACTGCATGTCTACCTCAAGCTATTTCTGTTTTTTCTCTTTTTTTTCTTCCTTGAAGAGGAAAATTTCAAGGAAAAAAACTATCCTTATCTTTCTGAGACTGAGTTTAGAGGAAAAAAATTTTCTATGTTGAAAAATTTATTCCAGCTATTTTTTTGGTGAGAAACTGTAGAACCTCAGTGTTTTTATGACATGAACCTCAAGTTTGGTTTGGACCATTGTCTTTTGCTTTCAGAAGATATCTGTGAATACTACTGGCAAATCATGTCCCTCTAGCTGCAGGTTTTGCCAAATATAATATCCTTAAAAGTTGTTTTCTGTAGTTCAGAAGATTTACTCCATTAATTGAAGGGCCTTTTAGAAGCATCTTCCTGATAATGCACCAAGGGCCTGTGCAACTTTGATATGTCTGGGAATTTAGATTCAAATTTATGGATTCTCATTCTTATGGGCTTTTAAGTGTTCAGAAGACACAAGCACTTGCAAAATTCAGTGGTCAGAACATTATAAATTTGAATTTGCCACCTGAATTTTGTCTGCTTGCCTTGTACATAAACAGCTGTAATGACATGGGCTTGGACTATTTTTATGTTATATCTGTATAACATAGACCTGGCAGAAAGACACAGGTTGTTTCTTTTCACAGTTTACACATGCCATATTCCTCACTGGGTATGCATTAATAAGTAGTAAATGCAGTACCTTTTGCTGCAGATCTTTTGTAAGTTAAAACAGGTAGTAGTGCCATTAGATTATGTTATCCATTGGCCTTGTTTTTTTTTAAAGTACAGACTGTTATTTCTGCCTCCTGTAAATTTCACTCCACAAAAGTAAATGCAATTTGTAGTAGAAAATTAGAAATTAAGAATACTGTTCCCTATGTTTAAAGGCCAGACTATATAGTCTGTTTGAATAAATTATGCTATGGAAGAGACTTTTAATTGAAACCAGTAGTGTTGCCTTTTTATGTCATGTGAAGTGATTATCCTTTCTACCTTTTGGTAGATGGTTATTTTGGATTTGAGTTGCATTGAGGCTGAGAGTTTCTATTTTAGCTACAATATTTTGTTGTTATGCACAAAAGTCTTTTATGGCTGTGTGTATTCCAGCCTTTCCTTCTCCACACTACTGCCCCCAGAGTATTGAATGTGTCCCCCCCTGTTTGCTTGGTTCAGCTGGAAGAAACACTGGTGGTTCTTGGAAAGCAGAAGCAGGTTAGCCATGGCTGCCAGGAAGAGAGAAGCAGGCAGAGGAGAGGCTCGTGTTCAGGGTGGGACCTGTGTTCCTGAAGATGGTGCATATCATTAAAAACTGGAGTAAAAGTAATTCTTGCCAGAATGGAGAGTTGAAACAGTGGCTATAAGATACATTGTGGTGTTTGAAACTGAGGAGGTTGATTGCAGACAAAATTGATTAGGTTAGCTGTAGGGACATCCATAAACAGTCTTCTACTTAAATCTCCAGAAAAGTGCTGCTTCTGGTGACTTACTAGAGACATGCATAGGTTTCTTCACTATAGAAGCACATGCTTTTTTAGGATTCATTAACAGTGGATTTAACATCATGTATGTTTTTAACTAAGAGCAGATTTGAGGAAGGGAATGAGGTAGATGTGTATTCCAACCTTATTTGCAAAGCCCAGCACAAGCAGGATGAGTAAATCCATTTTGACGTATCCTGAGTCCCTGCACCTTTTGGAAGGTGTTAGTTCCTTGTCTTCCACGCCAAGAATGCCTCTGGACCTTGAGTTCTGTATTCTCACAAGGGCTGAGCTTTGATCTTGTTGCTTTTATTGCACAAATTTGGATCCAGCAGAAACACATTCCTAAAACTTCTCATTTCTTTTATCTCTGCCTTGGGTTTTACTGTGCCTTGGACCAACCTGCTGGAAACTTTATGATGTCTAAAATATCTCTGGACTGTTTCAGTCTGCTACCATTGTGTAGTCGTCTTAAAGTATTTTATTTAATATTAAATATATTCCATCCTTGTTGTTTTCTTGTTTACTTTTGGTGATAGAGTATTTGTATACTGGATGCTAAGTGAGATATAAATCTCAGTAGTCTTAGTAGTTTCTTTTTTGTGGAGATGAGGTCTTGTGGCATTGAAATAGCTTAGAAAGAGAAAAATCCCTTGTTTAAAAAATGGGTTTGTATGTTTATGTATACAACCCAATGACAGAGATGCTTAAATATGTGCATATATTACATCCTTGCAATCACTCTCACCTCTGTATTTCTCCATATAACTACTCTTTTACAGGTTTATGGCAAATTATTTGACTGTTGAAACGATTTTAAATATTTCCTTTGATTGGATCATGGCAATTAATAAACTCTGGTAGATTAGTTACACTGTGCATTCAGTTGCCAGTTCCTATTCTCTGTGAACCATAACCGTGCTAGGTGCAGTTAGCTGCTCAAATCATATAGTCCCATAAAATCTCAGTAAAATCTGAAAACTGTGGAGTATGGGTAATCTAGCTATAAATTGTAATAAAAATTACCCGTGTAGACTCTATATTCTGAGCATTATGTCCATGGGTACTGCTGCTTTGTACATAAAGTTTTATGAAATAAATTGACCAATTCTGCTGCCCGTAGCAGGCACCGAGCTGTTTTGATCATAAGTCTGATAGATGCAGTCAGAGCATTTTCCCACTGCATAAAGCATTTATAATGAACTTTAAATAGGAAGAAAAATGCCGTATATGTGCTTCATATAGTATGGACCAGCTTAGGAGAAGGAAATCATTCCCGTGCATTTGTTAGGCCCATAAAGGCAGGATTTTGTTTCCTAGAAGACATTAAATAAACCTGAGTGCAACACAGTCTCCGAGGTCATAATTTCAAATAGTTCCTGTACATCTGCATGTGGCAGTGTTGCTTCCACCATTAAAAACATGTGGTGATGTCTGTTAGATTCTCTTTTGACATTCTGCTGCTCGGCAAGTCCGTGCTGGTGTCCTGTTCTCTAAAAAAATTTTCTAAGAAGGGGGATGTTCATTCATTTCAGACATCAAGCAACAGTGTGAGGCTGGGATTGCACAGTTGTAAAATCTATTTTCCAAGAGTAACCAAGAAGGGTGGAGATGAGTTGTTCCCTCTGCTTAATGTTTGATCTACCTAAATGCGTTTTTTATCAGAGACTTTTAAGACAGTTTCAGTTTAAGAAAGAGCAAAAGGCTTCTCTTGGCCTGCAGTTTTCTTCTTGCAATATTTCGGGTCCTGAACCATGCTCTGTGCCAAGCTTAAGAGTTCAGAATTATGGTTTAGACACTGCAGTATTCATAATTGCAATGTTTGTGATGCTGGCAGATTAATGGTATATTGTGCTAAAACATGAGTGTCATACAGTTTTCTTAGCCATATTTTCCATTTCCGTCCTTCTAGGAGTTTGGCAGCAAATGTCAGTTTGTTACTTCAATCCTTCATGCTCTGCAGACACAGGGACACACATGTAGCAGCAGGACTAATGAGATTCTTGTAAATGTTAATTTTGGTGTATGGGGTAGTGTTTGGTTTTCCATTCCTGATGAAAGTAAGTTCAAAGCAGCATTGCTTATAGCTAGAGATAATCTTTAACCTCTTGTATGCCAGCTTGCACTGAAAGCAACTGGAGAGGAGTTTACAGGAAACAGCAAACATGACCCTTTCTGGCTTATTTGAGGCAGCTCATGTTTCTGCTTAAAGTTTAAACTTCCGTCACAGTAAAAACCCATTGCTGTGTTTCCGAGACCAAACCCATCACCCAGGCACGGATCAGAACTGGCAAGGCTGGAGGGGCCTGCTCACCATCCAGGCTCACATCCCACTCAGCAAGCACAGTCTTGGCATCACTGTGCCCGCAGTGGAGCCCTGTAACACTGCTTCTGACGGCAAGTCCTAATGGGTGAATGCCAGGATCACCTGGAAATCCCATCATGAACAATTATTGTGATTAGCAGGTCGATAAGGCATCTTTCAGAGAAAGCAGAGTGGAGAGGTTGAAATGTGGAACAAAAGCAAACATGCTCTGAATTTGGAAATCCTTTAAAAAAGCTGAAACAGTTTTTTAATTATTTTAAGGGAGCAACTAACCGTGATTTGGTTTTTGTTGCGGTGTGATGTATCAGCAGACCTACGTGGAAGTTTACAAAGCTATTAGATAAGAAGTTAATTTAATGCAGAAAACTGAGGGTTTAAGCTGTAATGATACAGAGGCTTCGGTATTTCAGGTTGCTGAAATTTTCTCTCTGCTTTCACACTAGCAAGTGTCATGTCATAAAGAGTCATTTCGACATCAGTTAATTACTTTGTGGCTTAGCTATAAAGAGAGGGAAAATTCCTCATGGTTACTTAGTTTTCTCCTGCTCTTAAATATTTCATTCATCTTTAGCCCAGGGACTTTTATTTCCTTTAAGTCAAAGATAGGATGTAGACATAAAATTACGTCTACTGGATCTTCATGAGCCTGCTGATGAGGGATGGGTTTTCATCCCTTTCACTCACAGGATTTGACTAGGGAGAGTAAATCAGGTTGCAGTAACTGAGAACTGCCAGCGGTGACAGCAGCGTGGTGGTGTATGGCCCTTTTCATGCCACCTGCAGGCATTTCTGACAGCTCTTGGCTTTGTCTGACCAGATCAGAGCACTTGAGGTGTGTATCCCCGATTGATCACTGAAAACAAGCAAAGATGTTAGGACATACCTGGCTGAAGCCCAAATATGGCAGACGGGGATAAAATTTACCTAACAGCTTACTATGAGCAGCACATGTGTGGGAAGTGAGAGGAGGTGTGCTGGGCTCTCATCAGTCTGGAGCAATTTAAATCCACAGTCCTTTCCTTCACAAGAGTTCCCAGAATGTGGGGAGGAGCACCAATTTAGAGGGTGAAGAAGGAAAAAAATACCCTCATTGTATGCTGGTGACCCAGGGTTATTCCCCTGGGAAGGTAGCGGCTGTATCCTGTTCTGAGGGGTTCGTCTGCCCTTAGCAACCATCAGGCTGGATCCTTCCCAGAGATCCTGCTTCCATGACATGGCTAATCCTGTACCATCTCAAAACCAATGCAGCTGTGTGCCAGAAAGCACAAATTCATTCAGTGCTCATTAGAAAGCTGCTGTGCAAGTTTAAATCTCTCCCAGCATTGTAGAATAGTTAATTTTGTCCATAGAAGCAGGATCAGGTATCGTCTGACCCCATAGCCAGAATAAATTTCAAAGCCCAAAACCGTTCAGTTTGACAGAAGTAGAAGCGAGCTTATATCTGATCCAGATCAGACTTCTTCCTACTGGCAACTGGTAGCTGGCTGGTACAATATTAATGATGATAGAATTAAGTTGTGTAGTATTTACTGGCTGGTATGTGCTTTATGGGAGACCCATTTGCACATCTTCCCTTAAAACAAGTGCAGAAAGTGAATTCACTTGTACTGCCCAGGGAGAAAACTCCTTTTTGGTATAGTTTGGCAAAGGGGCATTGAGAAGTGATTGCATGTATTTATGTGCATCGTGAGCAATTCTCTCTACTTTGTGTAGCAGAAAAAGATCTTTGTTTCTTGAGGCTAACAAGGATGGGAAGCAATGTGGCTGCTTGCAGCCTTCAGCACTTGCAGACATTCCTAAATTACTCCCCTGGCTCACCAGTCTATTCAACATGGAGAGCTAACAGCTTGCTTCTGTAGCTCCTGTGCACTTATTCAATGGCACCTTTGTCCCACGAAAGCAGCAGTCTCTGACTGGTTTCTTTTTTCTTGCCTCCCCTTAACCTCATTCACACTTCCCAAAACCACCAGATAGCTCTTTGGACAAATCTTGCCTTTCAAGAGGAGTAGCAAGGGCAAGAAAACCAGTTCACGTTTAAGGCCTGAGCTTTATTAATTGATGTGTCTGCCCATGTTTGGGAGGACTCGGTTCGGTGACCCAGACAAGTCCCTTCTGGACCCATGGTCCTAAGTTCAAGGAAAATCCTGGCTGTTAGAGCAAGGTGCAGTGTGAAGGGAGGTTAAAATGCACTGGCATGATTTATGGGCTTTCCTCCACCGTGCTTGCCAACTGTATTCTGTTACTCACTTGTCCTCCATCTTTTTTATCTCATTTGCTAAACTATCTCTTGCCCGCATCCCTTCATCCTTTCCCGTTTGATGTTTGTTAGGCCAGTAATTACTTCTAATTCTGAGCTGATGAACAGAGGCTGGTATTTATAAACCTTCGTGCCAGGAGTTCGGCAGTTGTTCTTAGATGTCCAAGAGAAAGTCAAAGCTGTTGACATAAGTAGGAGTCACGAACTCTTAATGTATAAAAATTCTGTGCTGCGGTTTGCACACTGCAGTGAGTGGTGAGGAGGAGATATCTGTTAGGCTTTTGGCCAGTGGGTTATTCACATGGCTCATTTCAGGGAGGAGAATAGCTTTAAAGGCTGTTTTCCCCCAGCAGCTGCAGCCATGCTGATGAGAAAAGGGGGCAGTTTACACCAGCTGGCAGCAGCAAAGTTCAGCCTCCTGGTCAGTCACCTCAGCTCCCCAGTGCCTTGGCCACCCAAGTCTGCAGCTGGAAGGAAGTGACAAATGAAGAGGGAGACAAAAAAGAATGTATATGTGGGCTGACATAAAAAAATAAGGGACTAATCGCTAGAACGTTGTCTTATTTACTTAAAATCTGTGGTTATGTTTGCTGCAAATATATAACAAAAAATGTCCTTGAACTGCCTGCCTTTGAATTTGCCCACTGATACAGTTCCATTCCTCACCTTTTGTCCTCTTCATGCCCACGTGTGGCAGCACCTCGTGATGTGCTCAAACATTGGTGTCTGATGGGGCAAACCCAGTGGGCCAAATTATCCGTGGGTGCAAAAGTACAACCCTCTTGGCAACTTTGTGGCTGTTTTAGGAGTGTACAGAGCAGGACTTATCTCACCGAGCAGAAACAAAGGAGAAAGTAATTGAGAGTTTTCATCCTAGCACATTCCTCTAGTACTCTAAAATCAATACCAGATGTCACAGGAGTCTCAGTGATATCTTAAGAGCCGGCAATCTACAATAATAATGAAACAACAGGTCTTACAAACAACAGAAGTATGTAAGATTTTTCATATACATCTATACCATCTCTTTTTATGTAGGTATATTCACGCTTAAATGATCAGAATTCTTGTATAAGAACTGTATTACAGACTAAGTTTTGTAACAACTTTCATCATTCAAGTTAGGCTTAGTTTTTGAGCTATCTACTTACCTGCTGTAGTGCAAATCAGATTAAACCTCAGTTGACGTATATAGCTTTTTGTTAAAATTTTTAAATTTTGTGAACAAATAATTAACTTTCACAAATGCATCACCTGTAGCACATTTAATATTGAGCAGATACATGTATAACTTTTAGTAATGAGATTCACTTTAAGGAAAGAAAACTTTGCTCAGAGGGTAGTAAGGCATTGGAACAGGTTGCTCAGAGAAGTTGTGGATGCCCCATCCCTGGAAGTGTTCCAGGCCAGGTTGGATGGGGCCCTGAGCAACACAGGAGTGGGGTTGGAACTAGATGGTCTTGAAGGTCCCTACAAATCTAGGCTTTTCTATGATTCAATGCAACAACTGAAGAATTAATGAAATATGTAGTAATAACCTCATGCTTTTAAGAAGGAACTTTAGGGAACAAGAGAGACATAGCATTTCTTTCCAAATAGTTTTTTGCGACTAAATCAGCTGACTGGATGGTTCAGTTGCTCTTAAATAAAATGCTAGGTTATGCCTAGTGCTCAGGTACACATTAAATGTCATCACGTGTAAGTCGTGATTTTAAGAAGCACAGTCAGAATTGGTGCTCATTCTGCCTAAAACAATGAAATGTTTTGAACAATTTCTAAGTTGCTTTGTGTTTGTCTCACGTAGGTAATTGTTCATTGTCAACAGCCTTTGCTTTGATAAGCAAAAGGTGCTTCCCATACATGAAGAAATAATTAGCAGTCCAAATGTAGCCAGCATTACTGAGGCACGTAAACTATGCCTGTAGAAAGCTAATGAAGTAGTACTGTGCCACTGTAAATGCATTGTGCTTCCAGAAGGGGTTGTTCCATCAGCTTGCTGAACATATTTTAGCTGTATTTTCTTTATGAAATCCTTTCACATAAAAAAAAACAAGCAAATGCAGCTCAAGGTTAGTTTATAATCACTGTTGTATTACTCAGAGGTGGTTCACAGCTAAGACAGAAATTAAAATTTAAGACCAACTTTCCCTGGATTCATCATTCACTTGTGGAGTGCTTTCTTTTCAAGAGCCCAGCTATCTATCAATGCTACTGTTATGGCTGCACAGCTCCTGAAGTATCTGCAGCTTTTTCACTGTAACTCAGTCCCTTTTCTAGAGTCAGTCAACAGTGTAACATAAAGATGACACAGTGGCAGATTTAAGTATGACTTTTAGAGCTGCTTCCTTCCTGTTCACTGAACTGTTCATGATCTCTAAAGGGAGCCTGTGATGCTGTAGAGCTGTGGTTAGCCAAAGCTGAGTAGGAATTAATACCTTTCTCCAAAATCATGTTGCAAGACCTGGAAGAAAGTATCCTGTCTCTGACACTGCAATACAGGAGAGCACCAGCTAACAAACTGCAACAGTTAGCTCTTTGAATAAATAATCATGAATTCCCCTGAGCAGAATTTCATGAATTTCACCTCACTTACCAATTACAACACATTTTTACACAAATATCTCTGTCTGTCTTTCCCCGTCCAATGCCTCTCTTGCAGGGTCAGGCATCTCTCCAAGTTTTGCTGTCTATTCCAGCTGCTTTTGGAGTCTCTCAGCACATACTAATACTATGTGGTATTTCATGAGTAAGGAAAAATGTCTCTTTCTCCACATCACCTCTGAAGCTTGTCTCTGGGTCTGTCTCCTGGCCCAGGCAACCCTCAGTTCCTCTCAGCACTGTCCCCAGTTCCACTTTGCCCATGTTTCCCCCCATGCCCATATCTTGATTCCTTCTCCCTACCCTGTTAGGTTGTGCTTTCTTCTCTTTGGATGGCAGCAACCAGCATAAGAGGGAAGGCAGGTTACCTGCCTTTCTGTTCTCTCCTTTCCTTCCTCTTTTTGGCAGAAAACCTAACTGGTGGGTAGATCTTGGCTCTCTGCCAGGCACACACCCAGCTGCTCTCACATTCACCTTCCTCCACAGAACAGTGGGGAAGATAAGGTGCAAGAGCTCAAGGGTCAAGATAAAGACAGGGAGATCACTTACCAATTACCATTACAGTTAAATAGGACTCATTGTGGGGAAATTAATTTATTGTTAATTAAAAGTAGATTAAGACTGTGAGAACCACCATCCCTAACCCCCTTTTCCAGGACTCAGTTTTGCTCCTTGATTCCCAGCTCTTCTCCCTCCCCTATCCTGTGGGGACGGGGAATGGGGACTGGGGGCTGTGGTTAGTCCATCCTAGTTCCTCTCTGTTGCTCTTCCTCCTCACACTGTTTACTTGTTCCAGTGTGTGTTCCCTATAGATGGTAGTTCCCATTAGAACAGCCTCTTCTAGGGAGTGCCCCATTATGAAGAGTCTTCTCCCCTCTGTCTCCTCTCATATTGCTGTCTGCAGAGCTGTTTCACTGAATCACAGAATTGTTAGGATTGGAAGGAACTTACAGAGATCATCTAGCCCAACCCCCCCTGACAAGGCAGGGTCCCCTAGAGTACATTATACAGGAACACATCCAGGTGGGTTTTGGATGTCTCCAGAGAGGGAGGCTCCACAATCTTCCTGGGCAGCTTGTTCCCATGCTTTGCCACCCTCAATGTAAAGTGTTTCTCACATTTTTTCCCCTTTACTCCTCTCTTGGCCAGTTGCTTTGCCTTTTCTTAAACCTGTTTTCCTTGAGACACCCCCACTGTCTTCAGGGCTCAGCCATGCACTGTGGGTTGGTTGGAGTGAACGGAGCTGTCTGTGTCTAGCATGGGACAGACCTGGCTGCTACTCCTACTCATAAAAGTCCCTGCAGCTGTCCCTGCCAGCACCTGGGCATTACTCCATTGCCATACAGCATGGATACTGTAAGCTGTGGATGGGTAAAACAATCCTCCAATTCCTGATCTTCAGATGTTTGTAAGACCTGAGACTACATGACTTTTCAAAAAAATTTGTCAGCCCCCTTGACACTGATCACCTGAACATTGCTTACCTGTGTGAGGTTACACACGTAGTGTGGAGTGAGGGATCCTTCAGAGGCTGACAATGGTGTTGGATTGCATCAGAAGTCAGGGCAACTGGGGTTTTAGATGCCTAACTTTTAGTTGACTAAAATGTCACTAAAAGTGACACAGGTCCATCCTGGTATCTCATGATGAAAACACAGAATCAGAAATTGCTCCTGAAATTTTGCTGTCAAATGTACTCCTGAGCATTCTGTGTTGTACAAAGGAGATGTAGCCCTTTCCCTTCACTTTTTAAGGACAGACAGAGTAAGTAACTTGAGGGTAAACCAAGTCTTTGTTGGATGTTGCATGTGCAGTTGTATTTCGGTACCACTGAGTGCTCTCGTGTAGCCTCTGTGAATTCACACAGCTGCATGCCCCTGGAAGTGCTCACATCCAGCTGTGGCACCGCTGGGTGACTTTGCCCACCTATCACCTGATTTGGGAAGCTCAGCACAAGCAGTGCTATCCAGTCAGAGCAGGCAGACGTGTTGTGCGCCCTGATGTTGTTCTGGGCCAAGATTAATTTCCTCACGCTCATATTAATCCATTATATGTCTCTTTCCAGCACAAATGGACCCCCGAGGCCTATCTCCCAGACAAATTAAAAGTGACAGTGATGATGACGACCTGCCAAATGTGACCTTAGATAGCGTTAATGAAACTGGATCTACAGCGCTCTCCATAGCCAGAGCAGTACAAGAGTAAGTATCACATTCCCAGAGCAAGATGAGTGTTGCTGAGGCCCAGGCCAGCGGAGGCACTGGTGCTGCAGGGGTGTCCTCCCAGCTGGGGGCTGCATACCTGCCAGCATCTCTTCCATGGATCTTTGTTCCCTTTAGGAAGAGATGACTCTATCTTTCGTCTCTCTCTCATTCTCTTTTCCTTTCTTTCTCTCTGCCCTTATTATTAGCTTGAGTTTCAAATTGAAATGTTTTTTTCCCCTTTATTTACATGTAAAGCTTGAAGTGGTTTTATATCTTCTCCAAAGGGAGATCACGTTAGATTTCCACTCAAAAAATGTATTTATTTCTTGACTGAAAGCAGCATCAAGAAGTTGAGTCTTGTTGCAGTCAGATAGGAACTAGCAAAATTTCTCCTGAAGGACAGTGTTATTGGAAGGAAACTACTGAGGGACTTTGAACAGTTTTTCCATTGCTGTTATTTTTCTGTGTACTTTTGCTAACTGGATGGACAAATAAGTTCTTAATTTAGTGCCTGCACTGCTTGTTTGAAAAAGAAGGAACAGTTTATCATGAACATTAGCAATTCTGTAGATGCATAAGCTTGTTCAGTCACCGTAGCAGCTGGAAGGGAACCAACTGTGAGGTAAATAAGTATTAATATCCCCATTTTATAGGTGAGGAAAATGAGGTTATGCATAAAGGTCACCCTGTAGGTCTGAAGCAGCGCTGGAAATAGAACTAGAGCCTCCAGGCACTAAAGCCTGTGCTAGACCCACAGAACACGTTACTTTAGCTGAGAGGTTCAAAATATGGCCATTTTGGACATTATTAAGTAAGAATTAGTGTAATAAAGGCCATTAGACATTGATATTGCATAAATTGTTATATATGCATTTTAAATGTCTTAACATAGTATCTAAAAACCTTTTGCTCTGTTTGCCTGAACATAAGCAGCTAAAAGAACTGATGTTTCTAAGCCATGTTTGGGGAGGGACTGCCTTTTTTTTTTTTTTTTTTTTTTTTCACCAGACATGTACTAACTCATCTTCTAGCCAAACACAGTAACTGTGAACCTCAAACCAATATTCTTCTTAGGCAGAGAGAGAGGTCTTTATGGGCAAGGCAATGCAAGGTGTTGGTTCTGTGATTAGCAGGCTCCCCTTCTAACAGTGGTTAGAAGAAGGGGAAGGTTTCTTCTCCATTGAGGCTGTTGCTTGATAGACAGGTCCCATATGTATTTTCAATTTGCTGGTTAAAACACCAGGCCCTGAAGTGCTAAGTATTTTTTATCAATTTATAGCACATGTAATAAGCCAGAAAAATAAAGCAACCTGTCACGATTTTGCACTAAATGGTTCTGTCTAATTACTGTAAAAAGGAAGTATGGGGCACTAGGAAGTAATTGTAATATATGACTGGCAGGCAGATACCGTTTTCTGTGATGGATATTGCTTGAACAGATATTGCTTAGAGAATTGGTCAAACCATGGAAAGCTTTTTAGCTTTTCTACGATGCATTCTACAGTTTGTGAAGGTAAATACTTTGAGTATTACTTGGCTGGCTCTGGAGCTTAAGAATTAAATTAAGAAATTTAATAATACAGCATCAACTCATTCTTGTTACAGGTTTTATTTAAACAGTAATCTGTTAGTTTATTTCAAAAGCCCCATTAAGAAAATCTAATTTGACTGTGATCTGCAATTTGTCATCTTTACCTCATTTTCAGTCACAGACCACCACACATACAGCTGCTGAGCTGAAAAGGAATATTGGCACATTATGCCGACTTCACTCAATCCATTTCTTTCTCGGTGTGCAATATTGTGCCCTACAGGCAGCCTCTACTTTGATTTTAGGCCTTAATATTAGAGGTTTAGCAAAGGAGTCCACTGAAAAAGCAGCTCACATTGTACATACTCTTGTTACAGAGAGGAAAGTGCCTCTAAAGCCTTCCAAAGGGAGATCCTGTGTGCTCAATTTCAGCATCTAAACATAGCAGACAGGAATTTCCTCTGAGGACATGGAAAGGCACCTACTGTTCTGCTGAATAACGGGGCAGCCCAGGGACATGCATAGAAAGACTTTCAGTAGTCAGTAAAGCGTAGGTCAAAGCTAAGTGCCTGAGGGAGACAGGCTGGCCCTCGAGCCTGGATGGCTGTCCCACAGAGTGTGTTCTTTTCTAAATGAGCTTGTAAGCCCTTGCTCGTGAGTAGTTGCACAGTTAACAAAATAATAACTTCTTGCATAGACTGGCTGGGAAGTGCTGCTTGGCACTTCCAAAGCCACTGCAATGTCCTTTCCTTCAGTACCCATTGCTGTTGTGCAGTCTTGTCTTTGTTGAATGCAATACCAAGCCTAGTTTGTAGTTGCTGGTAGCAGTTGCAAGACAACAGTTGACATTTTCCTGTTGGTTTTTGTGTTTTGTTTTGTTTTAAATTATTCTGCATAAGGATTATAAATATATATACGTATGTATATGTATTTGCCTACAGCCATCTATTCTCCAAGAGCAATAAGGGATTTCAGACTCTCTGGGGATTTCAGTATCTGGTGGTGGGCGTTTGCTTTGGCATTTGTTTGTGCAGCCCCTCATGCAATGTGTGGGGCTGTGAGGGATTGTCTTGGTGCCTTGCCTTTCCTTGCCTCCTGCCGTTCCCTGTGTGCTGTCTGTGGGGCTCAGGATTTATCTTGCCTGCGTGGGTGTCTGCATCCAAGCTAGTTACCTCACCTCCTTGCATATGAGCTGGGTAGCAGTTGGCATGTTCAGGTGGCCGTTCTTTTGCCCTGTTCTGGCTGTCTAATTTAGGCACAGAGAGAGACTGCAGCCTGCGAGCTCCCGTTCCTCTCCATTGCCTGCAGGCAGTGCAGACAGCTGCCTGGGACACACGTCAGCACTGCAGATCCCTGGTGTGAGATGAGGCTATGGCAATCCACAGCGCCTGACTGGGAAGCACTGTGCCAGAAGCTGGAAGTGACAGGATCATACTGAATACTCCCACATCTTCCTTGCATCTCAGTCTGCCAGGTGGAGTTAGCAATGCCAAGGTTTTAACCACAAGTTGAAGGAAATCATCTAGTCAGTTTTTGGGGAGAAACTGTTGTTTTAGTACAGCCATTTTTAAGCTTGTCTTGGAAATTACACATATGTAGCTGGGTCACAGAACAGCTTGGGATGCCTATTTCAAAGCTTTGCTTTTTGTATCCTCTTAAATGGGAAGGCATTCACCTGTGTTGCTGCTTTGCTTCAGGTCCACTGTAGTCTTACAAGAACAAAATTCCTAGCAATAAGAATTGTGACAGTGAAACACTAAGAGCCACATGTTTGGCATTAGTTCTTATTTACACAAACAGAATGTAATTTGCTTGCATATTTGTAAAGTGACCAAGTATGACTGGTTTTTCTCAGGGAAATTGCCTTCTTGCTGCAAGCTTTATGTTGGCTGAGCTTCCAGACTTCTCTCTCAGTAGTTCTTTTGGAATGACTTCATAGTCCTCCTTCCGTTCAACAAACCCAATCAGTAATGTCAAGTTATAGATAAATAAAGTCATTATTTCAAGCAGGGTACTTTGGTGAAATTTCTTCCTATGACTGTTCTGCTTTATGGCAGTTGCTATGCCTTACAAAATACGGACTAAGAATAATTTATTAATCTCAGATAATACACTGTAGCTGATAATAAATATTGCAGCATTATGTAGATTCATTGGGCTTTGCATTGTAAGCAGCATTTCATCCTTTCTGTGGTGTGTTTTACAAGCTCATTTTGACATGTAACATCTAACAAAGAGAAGATTTGCCTCTATGCTCCTGACATCATTGATGCTTATTACACAGCAAGAATAGCATCACGTATTCAGGGCTAAGTCTCAGATATGTTCCAGAAATCTTTATGAAGCCAAGGGTGGAGAAGGCATTAGTCAACCCCTAGAAGACTAGTAAAACTTTTTTAGAGTCTCTCACAGAGGCAGCATGCTGTTCCCTCAGCCTGGCAGCCATTCCATCCCTAGGCAGCACTGATGCAGCAGGCCTCAGAAGCCATCTCCATGGTGCATAGTAATGCAAACCCTGAACAGAACACTCGTCTCTTTATTTCCCTGCACACTTGTGTGGTAAAAAACATTATTTTACAGCATGCAGGTCTCTCTCCCTCAATATACACTACTGAAGATCTCCTACTTGCAGAGGAGAGTCAGAGGGTGATTTTTAACATGAACTTTTGATCACTGTATCAGTAAAAATCCCAAGATCCAGAAATTCCTCTTTCTAGACTTTTTTTTCTCCTAAGGCATTGTAGGTGAAGGAAACTCCTTTGATGGAACCATTTTTTCTTCAAATGTCAAGGAAAACAGGAACTGTGCATATAAAGTGATGATCTTCAGGTAGTATATTGTTTTTTTAAGGTGAGGGAGAGACAAAAATTTCAGAGAAGAAATCTTGTCTACTTGTAGTTATTGCAGCAGTTAATTCAGAGAGATGAGATTTGTCATTGCTATGTGATCGTTGTGACCTTTAACATGAACTCCTTTTTGTGCTGAGCTGGGTGCCTCTGAGTGCTTGTATGAAAATGGGATTAGGGACCCTACCCCCATTCTCTTTGGCTAGTTTATGTGATTGATACACTGATGCTAATGTGATCGTCTTACTCTATTTTTAAATTCGCTGGCATCTATTACTGCAATACAGTAGGAGTTAGTTTTGGATACTGCACTAGCGAAAAAGAAATTCCACAGCAGAGAGACAGCATAGCCACTGTAGCAATGTACTCCCTTAAATTAGTACGTTTTTCAAGTCTGAATTTTTCTCCCTAGATATCTTTTTGTCTCCCTCCTCTTCTTCAATGTAAATCAACTTTTGTGGTTTATTTTTATCTCTTTTGAAGTTTCTGTCTTTGTTTCCATCAGCCATTCATTTTCTACACTGGTAAAGTTTGTTTTCCTTCTTTGGCTGCGGTCATTACTACGATTGTGCTATTCATTATAGGGAACTTTCACCTCATTTTTTTCTTCCACTTGCAGACAAAATACTTTGTCCAGAGTCTTCAAGAAACATAAGCGAGGGTGTTTTGGCAGTACTTTCGTGAACTTTGCTTCCCTCTTCTCTGGTACATCCACTCACCGTGAACAAATGCTCATTTTAAAACTGGCACACAATTGAATGGTAATTTTGCAAATGGAGAATTGACTAGTACTAGTCCAGAATTCCTCAATAAAGGATTTTTTTTCACTGGAGAATGCTAATTGGTTTAAAGTGAAATTGTGGGAATATATCAGTTTCAGCTGTACTTGTCTCATGAAGAATACCCAAGTCTGGGATACATTTTTCCCTTGCAGCAATACTTTAGAGCAGAAGATTGCATAGTTGCTGCAGTTGGAGGGAAGTTGGACCATACACTCAAAAAGAAATGTCTGTGGGCCTCTGACCATGCTACAGGCTGTAACATGGTGAGGCTTCTCCTTGGCCTCCTCCAGAGTCTTTCTACAAACTGAACCAACTTGTTGGAGAGGCATTTATGCAGATGTGTAAGTGAAAGACAGTGGTGACAAAGAACTCGGCAAGACATCTGTATTATGGCTGATGCCCCCACTGTGTTGTTATTTCAGGGACATTTCTGTTGTAGTTTTGTTTTATTTTTTATCAGAAATCTCAAATAAGTATCCTGTGGCAGAAAAGAAGAGGTTTCTGCTATGAAGAGTGTTGCTGGGTTGGAAGTTGGCTACTGACCCAAGGGCACTGTTGAGCTGGCAGAGTGTGATGTGTCTCGGCTACCTTAGCCAGCCTCTGGGCAGTACGGGACTGTCTAGTTTGGACACAACCTTGCAGCAAGGTTCCTCTCTCACAATGCAATTTATGTAAAAGCTAAACTCAAGTATTTTGGATTTCCTCAATGGAGAGATACTTTTAGTCCAATCAGCTTACCAGATATGATCATCTACCTTTCAAGAGGTATCTGTCTTCCCCAGCAGCTGTAAAGGAACCTGGACAAGTGGTTTAGGGAGAGTGGCAAAACTTAACACTGTTGAAGTTAAATATGAGGAAACCCCCCCCGTGTTATTTTCTAAGGCCATGCTGGAAGTCTGTGACTTAAGAAGAAACTGAACTAGTACCTCTAAAGTTTGGCCTGCTGCAACTACTACATGTGTGATTTCTCTGACCTACATGCAGTTTGGACAGCTCACTGAAGAAGGACTGACTTCTACAGATGTTTATATGGCATTTTACTAACTTCTTTCTAGCAGAATCTGAATTCTCAGAAACATCTGCTTGTATATTAAAATGAATGGCCTAAAGCTGTATTAAGCACTTCTACTTCAAGAGCTTGAAAGACCTATATACCTTTGGGAATTGGGCACTAAGTATGAACCTTGGGTTTCTATAATCCAATGAACCTATATTAGTCTAAAAATGTTCTTTTTTAATGTAATAAGTGATACTTGACAGAAGAAAAGTTAAACAACTTGACAGTTGGGCAGTAAAATCAAAGCATGCCATTCTGTGCATGCACTAGGATTTTTGGCATGACGATTTTCTGGTGTATGTCCCAGGGCCTTTTGCCAGGATAACAGAGATACAGTGATCATTAGGAACAAGGGACAGGTGAATGACAACTGTAAATCAAAACCAGCTTCTGCAAAGAAATTAACATCACTGCCTGCTTTTAAATGATGTTGCACTTAAATTAAAGTGTATCAAGAGATAGGAGCATTGCCAAATTGTTCCCTGAAGAAAGATAATTTGAAAATAAGAGTGCTTTTAGTTTAGTCTACACAAAATGATGTTTTCTTGTCCCTTCTGTAAGAGTAAGTTTCCATGACTGTTGAGTAGGTGATTCTAGAGCAAGGACACATGGCTATTAGGATGTCTGTTCTCTTCTCTTGACCACTTTGAAGGGCTGGACCTTGCTCTTCAATATGTATTTTACCACACCATTGCTAGAAGTAATATTCTCTTTTTGAGAGAAATATTGAAATTAAGTGCATAATAAGCTGGAAGAACTAAGGAATCCTGGTTCTGTTAAAGTCCAAAGGAGTTTTGCCATTAACTTTGTTGGGTCTAATGATTAGTCCTGAAACTGTAACAGAAATCTGGTTGCTAAAAAAAAAAAAAGTGACTCAACACTTAGGCTATTTGGGGGACCAGTATGGTGCAGTGAAAGAGTTATTTATAAAATGCATTGGTTCATTGATACCTTCTGTATGTCTCTTTCATTTCCTTTATCCATGACAAAGAAACTTCCAAAGATCTTGCTTCCCAGCTTCACTTTAGTGTCTATATTGAATTAATGTATAAATGTCTTCTAAAACATAAGTTAAATTTGTTAATTACTTTAAATTTTAGTCTGCAAAGTGCCGATCATTTCAAGATAGTTATCAAACTTTGCCATTACTGGAATTTTATATTTCTAAGCATGTTTACACAAATGCACTTTAGAAGAAAATGCCATGAAACAATAATATATGATTATCATTCACATAGCACTTTTTATCTTTGGAGTGCTTTGCAAACATTAACTAATTAAATTGTACAGGTCCCCTGTGTGTTCAAATATTATAACTATCCACAGGTTAGTGACTTGCTCAAGGCCATGCAGCAAAGCAGAGAATGAGTTGGAATCAGGTATGTCTGCCTCTTACTCCCATACTTAGTCCACTAAAATGTGGTGCTCCAGAGTGAAGCTTGAGTCACTAGTTCTTAGATATGTGAAATGCATTTTATGGATAGTGATGCAGGCAGTATGTAATTGCTTGAAGAGCATGACACCAAAGAATGAATTATACATAACATTGTGTATTACTGCTATCCAGTTAGCAGTTTGTACACCTATTTGGCAGTGATTCGTTATTCAGCTTTTAATGTTTTTTTCTTTCTAAATCAGCACAGAAAGCAGGGGCAGAGCTGTGTGCCTTAAGAAATGTAGAGCTATAGCAAATACTCATAGGTGTTGATTAGATAGCAGAACACTGCCAGAAAAAGCCACAATAAAACGACCTCAGTGAACTGCTACCTTGACTTACTGATAAGAAAAAGAAAAAGCATTGTCCTCTGCTGTCACTTGAGCAAAAATTACTTCTTGTTTCATTATCTAGATTAGATAAGTTTTTATCTTTCCTTTTCCATAAGGGAGTTCCTGTGATTTTGTGACAAACACGCAGCACAATTAAATCTTAATAGCAGTGCTTACACTGATTTATGGAAAAATTGTCCTGAGTGTTTAGGTCAAGGCATGCAAAAACAAAAGTTGTGTAGGTCACGGGTATGTAAACTGCATGCAAAGGAGGAAACTATTAAGAGGAGAACACTGTTCGACAAGGCATAATTGAATGAGCATGTAAATACAGGGATAAAAAAAATTACCTGCTTTTTTTCCTGCCATTTTCCTTTCTCCTGCATAATGGGAAAAGATGGTGCTAGGCTTTCCCATCTATTAGTTTAATCGTCTTTGAGTAGTAGTGATTCCACCACAACCTCATTTCTCACAACAAGTTCTTTTTAGGCTGGAGATAAAAGAGGAGTGAATGGAAGTTCCTGGATGATGGATGAGTTTTTTTGTGTTGAGGCCGTGTGCCAAGGAGGTGTCACTGTCCATGTGTATGTGACTTAGAACATGAGTGTTGCTATTCTGAATACATCACAGAAAGGATACTTGGTACTTAAAGCCACCACACATATGAAATTACTCTAGTCAAAATGAAAGGAATTGAAGCCTGAAACAGGGAGTAAAGCAGCACAGTGACTGATGTTATAGCATCTAATCCTGAACTAATGACTGGCACAGGTTTTGGAGTGAGGTGGTTCACCTCCATCATTAGAGCTGTGACAAAAGATGCATCAAGACTGAAGTTTTGGGTCGTATTTTTCTTTGTTTATCCTTCTGAAATATGTGAGTTGCCACAGGACATGGTGGTGCAAAGAAATACGAAAACTGAGGCAGGCAGTAAGGAGAGACCAGGGTGGTTCAGAAGAGGCAGCAACAAACAGCCAGAGCTCTCTTGTCTAGCCTGTGTTGCTAGCTGGAGTGGGGCATGGAGCAGACTGGCAGGCACTGAGCTCAGAGACTGCCCTAGAAAGTGCTCATCCTAAGGCTTGTATACAGTATCTGCTGCAGGCAGAAAAGTCCAAGCATTGCAAACAGAGCCTGAAAAATAAATTAACCTGGGAATGACCAGAAGCTGACATCAGACACTAAAACAAATACTTGGTTTATGTACACATTAAAAGTCAGCAATTTCAGTCTTGTTAAAATGTGTCCCTCAATCATTTGCAGGAAAAATACAATGTTTAGCATGGCACTGGGATAATGCATGATAAATCAGGGGCACACAATGCTGTCAGAAAGACATAAGTCACCATGATGTTTCTCTTAAGAATTGATGACCACTACTGTTTCTGTAATCAGTTGCTTCTCAGGGCCAAAGAGTCAAACCATTTTTAAACAAGTTCCCAGGAAGAACTGTAATAATGACCAAAATCTCAGTCATAAAAGTCTCTAAAGCACAGTAACAGGGTAATGTTGTATAATAGTTTGCTGAAAATTATTTACCAAGCTGAACAGGTTGATTTCCTTTGCACTCAGTATTTCCACTTTGGAACTGCTTGCTGTCTGTGTCACCACATCATTTCTGATATCCTTAGCCACTCCTAAAGCATAGTCAGAATAATAAAATGTGGTTTTCCTCTTGCTTGAGAGGAACTACCAAGTACATGCAGCTCTGTAACAGGTGCATCCATGTCAATGTACTGCACAGCATCTCTCCCCAAAATGCTTGCAACACACATTGAAGTACTGCAGGTACCCAGGACCAAGATGAGCCACAACAGCACAGGCAGTTGAGACAAGATGCAGGTTGCCTGCTTTGGGGAAGGCCTGGTGGAGGTATTGTGAGATTATGAAATAGGTGATTGACTCCACCAGTGTCTCAAAGCACCTGCACAAGGCATCAACACTCCCACAATATAGTCAACAAAGAGTTAAAGGCTTTGAAGTTCAACAGGTAGAGCAGCCAGCTTCCTAGAGCTGTCTCCACTTACACACTGGGTAGGTACTTAGCTATGGGTTGTCTCTGCTCTCTTTGGAGCTTGGGCTTCTGAACTGCAGTAGTTCATTAAAATATATTTTGGAAGAAATAGAATGGCTTATGTTCACAACTTCCAATTGTGGAAATTAAAAGATCGAGTTCTGAGCTTACCTGTTTCTACCTGTTGTAAAACCCAGAGCATGCTGTCCTCTTCCTTCAGCCACCCCTCTGTTTAAAAATGTGACAGCCAGCAGCAGCAGTGGTGCAGCCACCCACAAATGGCATAAAGCCTCATGGTTAGAGCACTGACTCGGAAAGCCAGACACCTACATTTGTGTGCAAAAGATAGCCAGGAGCTGTCCTTTTGCTCTTCTTTTTCCTACACTTGTATTTTGGATTGGGAAATGACTGTTACAGATCCCTTTTTTGCTGCTTGTGTGGTGTGAGGTGTGTTTTAGCCATTTTCATAGCACAGATAAGCTTCAAGCTGCAGAGGCAAGGGTTACTTATTTCTTTTCATGGTTTCTGGGCTGGAGAAGAGTCTGGGTAGGAGACCACAGTCCCTTGGCTTTCCGGCCAAACAGAGAGGAGCACAGTAAGTTTTAGGTGTCAGTGAGGTTGGTTGGGTGATGCCTGGGTGTCTTTCACTTCAGTGCCTGAATACTGTAGGTTGTAAACAGCTTTAGTTGTCTGCCAAATTTCCCACTTTCAAAAATTCAGCACGCAAATACTTAACAACTGTATTTTGGTCTGCCCTATTCCTTAGTTGTTAAAAGGGAACTTCATGAAAAGGAGTGTACAAAATTTAGAGTTATGACTTCTGGGTAATGTATTGCTGTTTATATTAGTTGTAGGAATAAATAATTTTCCATTAAGACACAGAGTTGATTACAAATTAATTGACATGGAAGAGAACCATCAGTATTACGGTTTCCAGTTAAGATTTTTCCAGTGTATATTTCTTTCAGTTGAGGGCTGGGGAGGTTTTATCCCAGTGCCCTTTGATTAGGTACTGACACAGTTGTGAAATAAAACCTGTACCTGTTTGATACTGTGGGACAAGTACTTGATATGTTTCTGAGAAGAACGAAATTCTACATGGAGATGGAAAAAGATTGTGGGGGGGAAAAAAGCCAGTGTCAGGCAGTGATAGAGCTAATAACTTAGACTTCAAAAAATTTTTGCATTGTTTTGTCATCTGCATAGCGTATTTCTGTCATTATCAGAAATTTAACATCTAACAAATGGCAAAAACAGTAAAGAAATCCAGTATTTACTGTACACTTGAAGCAAGAAAATGTGAGAGGTTCAAAATACACAGTGCAAAATTTTGAGAGAAAGTAGATCATGTGTAGGTTTCTAAAGACCAGTGGAAAACGCAATTATATAAATCAAGCAAAGTTGTTCTGAAAATTCTTTTTCACTTTCAACAATTACTGTGCCAACCTGGCCATTTTATTTGAGCATTATAAAAGATCCAGAACATACTCAGTGCAAATGCATTCACCTGCTAGTGTGCTAGAACTTTTTTATGATTCGTATTGTTATTCTAATATTTTTGCTAGTTGCTTGGGCTCTGCCTCAAACTAGTTTTATAGTACATTTGAGGTCTCAACCACAGAGAGAAGGGCTAAAGTGGGTTATTAATGTTCTTGGCTTTCTACACGTTTTTCTTATTTTTCCCTAATGTGGTGGAACTTTTTCCAAAATCCATCTGTATGATGCTTCTTGTTTGAGCACATGCAGTAGATCAGAATTTGTCCATGAAAAGCAACATTTCACGTAGTCCAAATCTCAACCACTGTAGGAGTTTATACAGCTATGGCACTGTATATTTGTGTTGTTCATTATTCAAAATAAAGTTTTAGAAGCTTGTTTATTTTCCCTGGAGTCCCAGTTCTAAGTAAAAATGTTAGAGCCTCAGTTTTTCAGTGTTGTGTTGGGAATAATATTACTTAGCCAGCAGAGTTCTGGGAGCAGACATTTGCTCCAGCCCCTGTTTCTCCTGATGCAATGTCTGCCTGCTGTAGATTCTCGTTAATGTTTACCTCTTTGTCACTGATTATTTTTAATAAGAAAAAATGGTTCATAGTGATCCAGAATTACCACTGGGTGACACCTGAGCCCTTAAACTTCGACTTTGCTCCCATGAAAGTTAATTGCAGAGCTCCAAATAACTTTCTTATCATTACTTGGGACATCTACAGAGTAAATTCAGTTTAAGAAGAGTTTTGAATGAATGGGAAAATCCTAAAGTGCCTTCCACACCGAGGCTGTGTGCCTTACTTACTTTGCAGTAAGTGTTCCTCAAGCTTGTCTAAGTCCCCTTCGATTGTTTGGGGTAACTTAAAATTCCTAATTGTCTGTGTTCAATTTCCAGAGAGAGCATGTGGGGCTGTGCCAGGTCAGCTGTTAACCCTTTTCGTTTTTTCAACTCCAGGTATGAAGCATTTTATTGTGTATTATATAATGTTCTGTTTTATTGATAAAGTCTAGTAGTAGTGCTTTTCAGGTTTCTTTCCCTCTTTATGTCGTGACTGGGGGATATGTGGGGCTAGGCTAGGTCCGAAGCTGAGTTTTGCAATTGCTTTTTTTTATTTATTTGGGGGCTGAGGGGGATGGGAAAGCTGCAATCTTTTTTCTCCCAAAGACCAATGTTTAAAATATGAGAATAGAAAAAGAAAATATCTTGTCTGATGTTTAATAATGTAGTTTTAAATGTTCAAAATAGTCGACTGAAAGTCAGTAACAATGTGGATTAATGTAGCTCATGTTACAATGGGTCACTGCCAGTTACCGTGAAGCAAAACTGTAAAATGTAGGAAGAGCTCTTTGCAAACGTCTCCTTGCCTTTATTTCAAGGAGGGCAGAATTGTAAAACCTTACTGTTAAATGTGCCTGGTAGATGCCCTGCTTTTGTGTGCAGGGTTAATGTGCCAATCCAGTGCGGGGTGACTGGGCAGCTTCAGGAAGTTTTGTGATGCCATAAGGGCCCCGGGTTCACCCCCCTTGCCCAAGTGGAAATGATGTCGTATGACAGAAAGGATGTACCAAAGCTGAGAGGGTTCCTGGTTTTGTGGGATTCATTGCTGTTGCTTTAGTGGATTTTTTAATAATGTGCAGTGAAATGTCCAGTCTCAGTGTGTTTGCTTGCTTGCTTGTCCTCCCCACTTCGTTTGTTTTGTGGTTCCCTCAGAAAATTCCTTTGGAGTTGTGTTTGTTGTGAGACAAGTGTAAACCCACCAACTCACTGCTTTACCTACTCTTAGTAATCCGTGTGCCCTCTGTCTTGGAGTACAGAAGGAAAAACACCTTCACACTTTGAATATAAGCAAATAAGTTGCAGAATAAATCAAATTCTTCACATTTATAAGTACAGCTAAGCTTCGTAATAAAATTAGGAAGAACGCAAGTTTAAGAGCAATTACACTTTCAAATTGCTAATGAGTAGTCAAATACAGAAATCATTCCTCAAGTCTACTCCTATCTCTAATTAGCTGTTAATTACACTACAGCTAGTATATTTATATTAAAATTTTGCAGGATCTTATTACTCAAACATTTTCAAAGTAGCAGCAAGGGCAATATTTCTGTTAAAGCTAATACAAAGGTTTTAAGGTTTCCTTGGCTATGAAATTGAAACAATACATTTATTTTTTAAAATCCTTAGAATTTTATTTGATCTGTTTGAATTATCAGTGCAACCTCAGAAATTATTCTGAAGAGCCTGCTAGTCTCTCAAACTGTTGTGTTTCTAAAACATATTTATATTTCAGATACAATTTTTAAGGCAAGCTTCTTTAGACCAAATTTACTATAATATTTTGTGTATTGGCTTCTGTTCTTGCAAGAAGCATTTTCAAGAAGAAACCTTATTTTGTTAATTTTTTCTCTTTTTTAATGTTATCAATGTTTTGTTTAAAAAGTCACTCATGAATTAAGAATATGAATATGTAGAGTTTACACATACCGTAATAATGCATATGAGATCCTACTAATGAGGCCCCCTGAAAATCATGCATGGTTAGATGTAGATGAAGATGGTACAAGTCATCTCATGTGGCATTCTAAACCACCGAAAGTTAGTGTGCTCTGACTGGAGTGAGATGAGAATGAAATGTAATGTTTGGCAAGGCAAATAGATTCTAATAAAAACAAAAATTTGAAAGAGAGGTATAGGGTTTTAATGTCTTTTTAAAATAAAGGACCAAATTGGTCAAGAAGGTCACATCTGTCAAACCTCATGTGGACTGTTCTGTAGATTGAAAGGTGGAAATGAGATCAATGAGATTAGCACTTAAGTTAGTGCATTATTTGAAAGTATAAATTCTTATGGTGCACTGAAAACTGCTGACACTGCCAGGAGCATTCCTCACAGCTGGTTCTGCTCCTGGGGGGTATGGCACTGTTGCAGTTTAGGAACAACAACTGTTTGTTGGAAGTGAATTCTGCTACAATTAAATACAGCTCTATGAGTGGATGTATTTCATTTGAATTAAATTTCATGTCTACCCAGGTTTGGGGTTTTTTTTTAACCTTGTGTTACTAAACTTATCTTTTTTCACTAAATTGCAGTAAAGTTATACTTCCATAAAATTACACTCAAAATTGTGGTATTACAGGTATGAAAGTACAGAAACGTTTTTTGATACTTCAATTTATGTGTGATGATGGAGGAACAGAGTGGATCACAAAGTCTTGAAGAAACATTTTTTGTAGGTTTTTTTCTTATTCTTTCTTACTGAGTTCATGAAATCTGCTAAAAGCTGTAAGTTTTACTCAAAACCAATGCTACACAAATCTGCATCTCCTGATCTCTGTGGATGGCCAGAGGCTGGGACTGTTGCTTCATTTCATGGACATCTAGCTGTTCATTTCCTGTGAAATGTTGAGCATTTTGTCCATACTACCTCTTCTGATCCACCGTTTCACTGGGAACAAAGTGATAATATGTGTGAGTTTTATGTGTTGGTGGGCACAATGTGCCTCTTCATCCTTGGTGCCTTGCAAACAGTAGTGCTTTTGCTCCTGTATAATCTCCCCCGATCTTCTATTTAACACCTCATCCACAGGCTCTGACAGACGGGAGATGTTTGGCAGCTGGACGACCCAGATGCCAAATTCTGGAATGCAGTTTTCCTGCATTGGCATGTGGGTTCATGGCTGGCTTCTTGGCTTGCACCTCTGCTAACTTCTTGGCTACTATCTAGCAGGCAGCTGTGGCACTGCCTCTGAGGCTGTGTTCAGGTCAAGCTGCTATGGAGTTGGATGACTTTCCTGGTCTGAATTGCTCTGCCTGACACCATTTTCACCTTAGTTCGCATTGACTCTTCACTGTTCAAAGACAAATATTTGCAGTGTTCTGTTTTATTCCTGACATTTGTAAGACTAATTCAAAGCAGCCATTCTCATTTGTCTCCTGTTCAAAAACAAAATCTGCATTGCAGTGCATGGTACACTGTTTCACTTGTTAGGATTCCCATTCAGTTAGTAAAAACGTTAAGTCCCTAATCTGTACTTGCAATTCATCTCCAGGACAAAATTGTTAAGTACAGAGCACAGGCTTTAAAAAATGTATTTCTTATGTCTAAACTTAAATTGCTTTCAGTCAAAGGTGAATGCAGCATCTGTCAAACAGAAAAAAAACCCCACATTTGCAGGGATAATCTGGATCATTTTTTAAAAACAGGATAATGAATAATGATGATGATAATAAATAGGAAGTTACTGATAATAATTGAGAGCACTGCCAGAAGAACATGCTTGATCTTTTCTTTGCCTGATTTAGAATGTCCTCATTTCACATTTTAGTTTAACCTCAGGTTTCATATTGGGCTTTTTTTGTTAGTTTGTTGTGTTTGTTTTTGGTTTTTTTTCCATAAATGAAGTTATGAAAAATTAATGCATCTAGGATAACCAAAGCATTTGAAGTAATTCCCTAATCTACATAGTTTTTTTCATGCAGCTCAGTGCATAAACTTTACTTGCAGTGGGAAAAACTGTGCAATCAAGAGGTCACTAAGACTTCGCATACCTACAGTAAAGTTCAGATTAGTCATAGATACTATTAAATTTTCATTCCCTCTCTCAGCCAGAGTGGGACTATGTTGTGGTACACTAGAGGCACTGGTATCTCTGTTACACACTCATATAACTTTTTTGATGCTTGAGTAAGTAGCAGTTGTGCCTCATTATGAACACAAACTCCTGCCTGTATGTTCAGGTTGATCTTTGCTGGTTGATCTCTCTGAGGAAAAGCACTTGAATTCTTCATTATAATCACTGGAGAGAATTGCATGTCTCAGGGGCAGCCAAAAAAGGAGCCCTTTACCCATCTAGTTTAGGTATGTCCTTTGCTGATGGCCTGGGGAACACAAGTGCTTCCATGGGAATACAGCCCAGTTATATCAGATAAGTCTTTATGGACCATATAGAGAACTAGTAGGAAATAAAAGTATCAGTTTCCCTCAGAAGTAGCACTTTCTGGTCTATAATGGAGCAGAGATGATTCTTTTGACAAACAAATTGGTAGCTGCAACAGTAAATTTGCCAGTTTTGCAGATGAGCTTCATTAACTATCTCATCAACAAAGTGGGAGGCCTGAGGTATAGGTTCTCAACACAGTCTGGTCTCTCTGGAATCCTTGGTGCAGACCTAATCAGATGAGATACTTGGGAAGCAGTGGAGTGTCTCATCACCCTTCTTGCTGAATATGGGCAATTGTATAGATAGGAGCACAGTAAAGCCCATGGGATGGGGAAGGAGGGTGGTTAAGAAGAACCTGTATCTTGCTTGAGCATGGACAGGACTGGGACTGTAGGCTTCACTTTGTGGGGCAACATCAGTCATGGATACTGAAATAGAGCTTTCACTGTTCCTCTCTGAGAGCTGTGTCCAGATTTCTAGTATGCAGCCAGGATCCCCCTTTTCTGTCCAACCTTTTGGCCCCATGGTTCTTGCATTCCTGATTGCAGAGTAGCCTCACTTCCATAGACGCTTAGACAGAAGATCCTGTGTCCTTATAGCCATGTTATTCCTGGAGTGATGCTCCTTCTCTGGGTGAATGACCTGACTGCAGGGCTACAACAGAACACCTTGCCAGTGCCACCACCAGAACTCTGCCTGCCTTTTGGGGCTTTGCAAGACACAGGCAAAGTTCAGGATGTGGCTCTGTCCATAGATGGAAAATGGGCGGCTGCCAGAATGAGTGTGTGTGAGCATGTGCCTAGTGCTTGATACCCAAAGAAGCTCCAGCTTAACAGTGAATGGATTTAGGGACAGGCTGGGTAGGACTGTTCATGGGACAGTGCATGGGAATGTGGTTGTGGACCTAGGAAGGCTTTGGGGTGTCTGCCTTGCAAATCAGTGTTTCAGCATGCCTATTTTTACACTTCACCACTTTCCAAAGAGTATTTTCTTATTTTAAATTAGCAATCTTTTAATGCTTTTTAATGTAGTAGAATTTAAGATGTTACTCCATTACCAAGACTACTCTTTTCCCTGTTTACCTTTTCCCTCCCTTTTGCCAATCAAAGAATGGGTCTGATTGTTCTTAACTTTTGCATTTCAGTCACAACTTCTGTCCCATCAAAGAGATTCTTGTCATTTTCTGTGTCCTAGGGGCTTTGGAAATCATATATAAGTTTGAGCTAATTATATTTCTCCTTTTTTTCCTTTTTAAAGCACGTATGATTGTTGTCCCTTTTGCTTTCTCTTCAAGCAGAGAAACAACGTGTGGGAAAATAACCACAAAAATGTTTTTGCCTTCTCTTGCAGCCTTGGTATTCTGTAACCCAGTTACTGTAATTGTTTTAAAACTTTTTTTAAACATGCATACTGTCAAGAGATTGCGGTAACACCAGTGTTTCTCATAAGGCAGTGAGGCTGCAAGGGATTAAAAAAGATGACAGAGCAAACAGATAATCCCATGTTTTGTTTATCAACTTTTTTTTTTTGCCTAACGGCAGATTCTTGGAGAAAAGATCTGTTTACTTCAGTGAAAGACTAGCTTAGGGTTTGCTGATTCCCAAGGCAAAATGAAGGCATAGTTTCCAATTTGCAAGCTATTCAATGTGTGTGATGAACTGAAGTCATTTGTGGATTTGTGTGTTGCGTTTTGACGTGATTAAATGTTTTAAGTCTATTGATTTCATGCTGGGGATTAATGATGCTGAATGAAAGAGCATCAAAGAATAAAACGTGTTTACATGCTCGATTAAAATACCTTAAAAAAAAAGGCCAGAGTACCTACTATTGGATAGGAATGCGATAAGAGATGCATAGGACCAATCATGCATCCTTCATTGATAGGAAAATGCATTAACTTCTTTAGGCATAGAAAGAAGAAAAGCAAAGATTGATAAGGATTGACTGTACCTTTCTGAATGCTTAAACACTTGTGTTTGACTCAGTTTTTTGGAAGAGGGGATTAAAGAGGTTTCATTATCAGTTACCACAGATCTGTTTTACTGAATCAATCAAAGCATGATGCTTAGCTGCTTGGGATTAATGAGACAATCTTTTAACTGGAGAACTTGTTGGTAACAGCAATGTTAATAAAGGACAAAACCCAAAGATACTCAGTGCAGCTGTGGACATAAGATACAGTAAAGATGGTATTTGCTGCTTTGAATTTGCATAATACTTTTAGATCTGTTTGCCTTAGCATATTATCTCAAAAACATATCATTATCTTAAAATGCTCATAGAGCTAATTGGTTTGTATCTGCTCTCTGCAAATGTTCCTAATGGCTGTCTAGATTCATGGGTTGTATCTGGAATTGCAGTTAGGTGTCACATTCTGTTTACCAAGGTAATAGTAGATGGAGGTGGAAAAGACCTATTTGCTTGTTAAATCCACCCTGTTGCAAGCACAATACAGGCTTTTCCAATAGTATTAAACTGTTAGCACCCCTTATGTCAGCCAGAATGCCAGGCAGAGAATTAATTTGTGGTATATCTGTGGAGAAGGATGCCTTAATGATCGAGTTAGCATGTGAAATACTTGATCCATGTGAAATACTCCCTACTGAGCTAGGGAGAAGTTTAAATGTGCAGTTTAATGCAGCTGGGTATATGTCTAACAAGACCAGCTCGAGCACCCATTTGCTCTTCTCTGCTGATGCTCTGATTCAGATTAGCATACGTAAGATAAATTCAGCATCAGTCTGATACTCCCAACAATTCATTTGTCTCAGAACGGGTTGAATGATTATCCTGGATTTGAGGCAGGAGAGGGGGGTTTGACAACATGAGGTTATTTTTTTTCCTCCCATTTCTATTGCTTGATACAAGACCTGAAGCCCTTAGTTACAGAACAAAGTGTCTGAGCAGTAACCAAGCTTGTGCAAACCCAAGAGAAGAGTAATGACTGTTCTCGCAAGCTTCCTGCCTCAGTGCAGGTGCAGGAATCAGGAGGGCCTGAATAATTCATAAGGTGCAAATTAGCCCCAGCTTGCTCCCACTGCTCGAATTTTGCTTCTGCTTACCTACCTAGTTGCTAGAAAGAACAGAATAAAGAATGCCTGGGAAACTAGGGAGAGAAAGGCAAAGAGTGTTACAGTTTAAAGGCCAAAGTCACAGAGACTGCTGAATACTGGGTGTGTTTGAAGGCTCAGTGCTTGTTGAGGAATTGGACTGTACATTGATTATTCATGGAGCATTTTCTCAGGAAGAAGGAAGCTCTGGGGACCCATTCCATTGCTCTTGGAGAGGGAAAACCTTCCTTTTAAGAATTAGGTTTTTCCTGCTTTCATTGTTACAGTTTCTAAAAATTATTGGGTAAAAAAAAATGTTAGAAGTTCATTTAAAGTCTGTTAAGGTATTGGAAAGAGTATATATTTATGGTGTCACTCAACTCAAGGGTTCAGAGAAATTTTATGAGATATTTTGGATGTTAGGATGGTTACTGCTTTGAGTAAATACGGAAACTAGTTACATATGGAAATGCAGTGTGCAATTAGCTTGTATTTTTATCGTTTGAAAGGCAGCATTCCTCTCATTTAAATAGTTAGTGATGGTTACCTTTTGTGTTGGGTTACTTAGTGGCTCTTTCTGCCCAGAAAACCAGAATGAGAACTGAGTGGCCTTTAATCCTTCTGCTGCACAACATTGCAGCTCACCCAAACATCAAGTAAAAGGTTTTTCTGAGCACTCTTGGGGAAGAAGGGAATTCCTGACGCAGATCTTGGAACAGCTTCTTTGTTGCCATGCAGTACAGAGAAGAGCCAGTCTGAAAAAGGCAAGTTGTTTCTGCTGTGTACCTGAATATCCCTTTGACATCTCTCATGTGGGAGATGGAAACATCTAACATCTACATCAGGAGCAGGAACAAGGTAGCTGGTTTTCCCTGTTGGCAGGTGTTCGGATGGAAAAAAACTCTACTAATGTTTCTGCTGTGCTGAATATGAAAAGAGAACAACAGCAGGGAAAAGGCTTCCTTTTAGTGTTTTGGGGGTTTTCCATTTTTTTTTGCTTGTTTTGGGGTATTTTTCAACATTCACCCCTTTTTTCTCCATCTCTTCTACCCCATCCACTCTTGTCTCTCCTGTGCGGCAAGTAGATCACGTTGCCATCATCTGTTTTTTTATTTCCCTCATTTGGGTTGCTGGAGTAGGAGCTGGCTCTCATTTCTCGCTGATTCTGTCATTTCCTCTAGGCCCCAGCTTGGGCAAGTGCCAAGACCAACAGGTGATCCTTGTAGCTGCAAAGCAGCAGGAAGAAGGCTGTGCATGGAGGAGACAGTGCACCAGAAGGGCTGCCTGGCCCTGCTCCATCTTTCTGTATAATTAATGCCCCCCCTCCTCAACCCCCCATACTGAGCAGAAAATCTGTGCAGAACAGCTCAGCTGTAGGGAAAATGGTAATAAAGAGTCCTGGAAGAATATAGGCTGTGTGAATGCAGAGATGCACTCCCTCTTGGGGAGAAACTGTGGTCGGTCCTTTGTAAGGAACAGGGACAAAATTGTATTGGCTCCTGTAAAGTAATATGCACTCCATCAACCATTGCAGGAAAGTAAGCATTTCAATAAATTTTGGTGTTATGCTCACGGGACTTCATATTTGTATAGGAACTAGTTTGGAATGAGGTGATAATTTACTTAAGCTTTTCTCTACAAGAAGTAGCTTGCGAAGTCAAGTGGAAATTACTTGGGCAGAGAGTTAACTCTGGTTGGGAAGGACCACCTGAAGCTGGAGGACTGGGGGCAGCTGAAGCAGGAGCTGTGCAGGCTGTATTCTCTGGGCATCGGTGGTGAGGAGGCATGACTGTGCAGGGCTTCACAGGCGTGGTTTTTAGAACGCATGAAAAAATTCCAGGAATGCTCAGGATGGCCTCAAAGAGCTATTTTTTTCAGAGGAAACTCCTAAAGGACTTTTTTAAAAAATATATATGAAAGCAATGTTATATTTAGTAGATGACAGTGGCTTAGCAAAACCAGTTTCAAAACATATCTCCAAGGCTTAGGTTAACCCATTGGTATATACCATAATATGAGATAATGTGTCCCCGAAAACCCTAATTGCATGCTTGTATTTATCAGGCAGGCTGGTATTGTAGGATAGACACATGTTAGCTTTAATCCTCTGAAAAATAGATGATATCTCAAATCCTTTCTGCTCAGGACACAGGGAGGCCAAATTGCTTCTTCCACCTGTGGACTCACTCCTAGCAGATTGAAAGCTGAAGGTTTCATATAGACAAGGTATAAGTTTCCTGTGTGCACTTTTGTAGGGAGCTGGGCTCTTTCAGTGCACCACAGCACATTCACTCAGCAAGGGGAGGCTGTCAGGAGAAGTGTACTGGGAAGCTTGGATAAGCTCCACCAGTGAAACTGAAGTGCTGTGGCAGATCTGTGCAGCAGAAGCATCACCTTGACTGGCTGTTCCTGCTGCACACAAACCAGAAACACAAACAGCGGTGAGATCAAACTGTTATGACACACCAACATATTTAGTAAAGCTTCTAGCAGCTTTCTGTCTGAAATCCTTTTAACTAAGCCAGCAATGCTTTTTCTTTGTGTTGTTCTGCAGTCTGTCAGGCATCTGATGGGGAGGAAGCAGGGTACATTGTATCTCAGGGATGGGTTGTGTGTGTGCAAACCTAAGGGTGGTGCAAGAACTGAACTGGCAGCAGGTAGTTCATGGACACACCTTTCCCTTGGACGTGTCTCCCCATGCTAAATGGTGCACCATTCCAATGGTGCAGTGGACACTGGCATCTCAATTTTTTTTCCTCCTGTATGCCTTCCTTTCTCCGTGCTGCTTTACAGCTTTTGCCCCCTTCCAAAACCTCTAATATCTGAAGCTATTAGCAGGAAGTGAGGTGTTTCTGTCAACATTTTGTGAATTTTTCTCTTCTCTCCTCTGTAACTTGGGAGACCATCCTAATCCCTGCATTTGCAGTGGGTCCTGGACAAACGTGAGTAGTCCGTTTGGCAGTCTCCATTGTTGCTCTTGCTTCCCCTTGGGTTACGGGACTAGGGGGAATGATTGCTTTCTCAGATGCTCACTCATGGCTCTAGTGACCTCTGTAAAGCTCCATGAGCATGGCAAGATGAATCAGAGTTTATCTGCAGGTTGGTGAGGGATCCCAGTGACTGTTTCATCAGGAAGCAGCAGTACCAGTTGGGGAGGCTGGAGTTGGAGCAGGGATACTTCCCACCTGCATTTGGCTCAGTACAGCCTGGTCTGGGCAGAAGCCCTCCAAACAGTACTGCAGGCAGGAGAAAAGCATCCTTGGGCGGCCCCTGGAAAGTCGAGTTTTCCAGTGCCTTTGGCAGGCAGCCTGAAGCAGATCCATTCCTTATGCCAGCCCTGTGGAGCAATACCCCTTGCGGTTCTCCCTCCCGCTGCAGCACATACCTTACTATTATTAATATTCTGGAGGTGCCAGCAGCATGCTTTATTCTGGATGGGAATGTGGTTGCCCAGAGCACAGGGAACTGTGTGGTCATTGTTTTTGTACTGGTAGATGGATTTGGTAGCGAGTGCTGTAGTTTTTCCTGTTAATTTTTTTTAGTTCACCTTCCTCTATTTTACCTCCTCCCTGGCTGTCCCCACTGTGCTCAACAGGTAAAGGATGCTGTAATCCCTTTGGTAGAAGAGAGGGAAGAGCTGTTGGGACACAAAGATGTGTGGTAGGGCACATGGCATTATAGCACTTCAGTGTGAGTGGATGGGCAATGCCCATCTGTATGGTTTCCTAAACAGTGAGCCCTAAAAATCAGGAGTGGAACAAGTCAGTAGCAAGCTCTTCTCGTGTGCTCTGTGACTGTACAGAGTCCCACAGTGCGGGATGTTGGTGCCCTATACAGTGTGTAGGGAAGAGCTGCTCCTGTGCGTTTGTCCAAGTGCATCTTGGCCTAAAGTCGTGGACCTCATTGTGCCATCACTGGGAAATCAGTGAAAGCTTCAAAATCTGTGGCTGCTGTTTGTCGAATCCTTAATAGGCATATTAACTTTGGAACTGACAAAACTTTCAAATATATCTGCTTTCAGGCTGCAACACCTTCACACATAAAAAGATGCAGTTTAGCATCAAGTCAGTGGCGCTTTTGGAAAAAAACAGTGGATTTGGAAAGCAGGCTAACAAAATGCCCAGTCGTGGGGATTCCTCTGAAGTCAATGTGGAATAAGAACAGGCAGCATGTACTGAACCTCGTGTCCCCCACATTAGTAACTGTTCAATGTTATTCCTGTAACCTGTATACTTCCTCCTGTTACACCACCTCCTCCTGTTTTTCCACCCTGTGTAGTTCTACTGTTTCACCGAGTATTAGTCCATTGTAGCACAGTTTGTCTTTTTAACTACTTTGTGAAGTACTTAATGCTCTTCTGGGTGCCGCAAAAATAAAGATAATAAGAATAGTAATAATAATTTTCCAGGTGTACTAGATCAAGTTGTGTTGTTTGTTGTGCAGAAACAAAGTAAGGGTGACTGCTCAATGCTGATAACTCAGCTGTAAGGTAAGCATCTAACACAGCAGGGGAAATGCTCTGGTTTATATATGAGTACACTGAGAAGCAATGTCTGCCTTCTAGTATATCTGTGCTTTTTAGGATAGCACATTTTACCAGGATGCAGTATTGCCAGAGGTCAATAATAATCAGGGCTAAATTGCTCACAACGCAAAGGTGATGAAACACTCTCATTACACTCCAGTCCTCATTTTCATTGTTAATTCAATGTTGTTCAACTTTTTACTGGTTTCTCCCTTACAAATGTGGCAGTGAGACAGCCAGGCTGAGCCATCTGCTGCTGGTGCTGGAGAGGTGCAAAGAGGCACCACAAAGAAAATTGATTGACTGCAGTTGACTGTATTAGGGAGAGACCTTATTTGAACCGGCAGTAACTGGAGGGAAGTGTGAACTGGCTTTAATTCTCAAGCAGACCTCTGAATATTAAGGATGTACACAGCAGTTGGGAGGATATATTCAGAGTCTGGTCATGTTCGAGATCACATCCCCTTGGCTTTGTCATTGTGGCTGTGGTTGTTCACAGCTGAGGGGAATTCTCTAGCTTTTGGATTTAATGTTAGATATGTAATTGGGTGGAAAATTAATGTAAACTTAAAATAATTCGGTTTCACAGTCATTATACTCCTTAGTGTTAAATTATTAAGCTTTGTATCTCTGGTATCTCCCAAAAGCCCTGCCATTACTGATCGTCTGACTGTCTTTATTAGGTTATATTTTTCCCTAAAAGCAAGGCCTCATGTACAGTGTAATTATCCAGCAGTGCTGATTAATGGTATAATTCTCGTTTTCTGTAAAACTGCTGTGTAAATTATTTTCATTTCATAAAAATGACTTGTCAGGCAATTTTGTGGAGGGTTTTTTGATTTTTTTTTTATTAGATTTCTATCCACCCTCTCTATCCCTGTGTCATGTTAATATCGTTAAATACTGTTGTGTCTGAACTTGGTACAAACACTAAAACCTACAGTGAGTTCAGTGGAGAAAATTAAAGTAGTTTCCATGGTGTTGTTACTTCTACCACCAGACCTGATGTGCAAAAGCAGCTAAGATACCTTGTTCTTAGAGCAGGGATGTTTTTGGAGGGAACTGTCTTAACAGCGAGATCAAGGAGACTTATTCTGTTGAGCCAGCTGCTGAAATCTCTGCCACTTCTCAACCTTTCAGATTGCCTGTTGCTTCTTACAGTATGATTTCAGGAACCTCAGCAAGCTGCATATCCTATTTGATTTTGCTGCTCTCCCTTCCCCATTTGCCTGGTCAGTGGGCTGCTTACCCTTCATCTAGCCTCTCACAGTGAGACTGAGAAGCTCAACCACCACCTTCACATGCCCTTAGATATTTCTTCATGCTCCCTGCACCTGCTTCCTAGCCTAGATGATACTGAGAAGACTCCTGGCATGTCCTTCTTGGACTGTGAAATGTGCTTGAATAGGAAGTGGTACTATGCTCATTAGCTCATCATCTGGGTTTGACCTGAACAAAGCAATGGCCAGTGTACAGTGAAGAGCCCTGCCTTGTTAGACTGAAGGAATAGCCTGGATATTGCAAGTTGAACCTTCTCCTTTCTGATGAGTGTGTTTCCTTTGGTCTGCTGTTTTTAAGACTCTCATTTGTTACACGTGCCATGTATTTGTAAGCACCTCAAGTAATGTGCAGTTTGGAGGTCATGCTACTCCTGCTGGCATAAGAACCTTGCAAACCTGCTCGTCTGATACAGGAGTCCTTTACAAAAGCTGGCATTCAAAAGCTGGTTTCAAAAGGGCATGTTTCACTGGTGTGTGTGTAGAAACAACTGACCAAAGTTTAAAATCCTTTCTACTGAGGCGGTCCATGTGAACCCAGTAACCTGGCTAGTGTTTACCAAAAGAGCAGAAAACAAGGTTGCGATAGAGCAATTCTGCCTCTGGAATAGCCACGTCCCTGCCCTCTATCCACCTTTTACTTTATAGAGTAAAAAAACAATCAGTAGTTTCTGCCCTTCAGCCTCTGAGGCTGTTCCTTCACCGTGATGTTTAATGTCCATATATGGCCCTGCCCTTTGTGAATTTGCCTAATCCCCCTTTGAGCTCATCTGTGTTCTTGGCCCCTGCAGTATGTGGTGGCAGTGAGCTCTAAGTGTGCATTACATTAAAAAAAGTTTTTCCCTCTGTTCAGTTTAAGTCCCCAGTTCTTAGGAAAAATAGTGAATAATCACTTCCTGTCATTACATTCTTGGCTGTGCAGAGCTCTACTCTCTCCCCTCAGTTATCTCACAGATTTGGCATTCCCAGCGTAACGTGGTTGTGAGCCAGCTGTCAAAGAGGTGACTGAAATCATTTTCACAGGGAGCCTTTTCACTCTGCGCTCTCTTCTTGAGACCAAATTAATCCTAGATCTGCCATCGTTTGAATCTGTTGCTAAGAATAGGATAAATTAAATAAACATGCTTACCATGAACTGTTCTGTCACACTTTGTGTCCAGAACATCACTTCTTGTGGCACAAGTAGTTACAAAGCATAAAACTGCTGAAATACCAGTCATTTGGCTGCTCTCACCTTTTGCTTCTAATGAGATGGTAGTTTGTTCAACTCTCTAATTTTTGGGTATGACAAAGTTATGCTCATTGCTTGTTCAGCTGCTTGACCTGTTGGCATATCCCATAGAGCTCCTCATTTCTGCAGTGCCAGAAGAGCTAGGATTACTGTACCTATTGGTATAATTATTTCCAAATATCTCTTTAGCTTGTGTTTCTGGAACTAATTTGTTGTCTTTTTACATTGTTTTATGTCTTTTTTTTAATTTGTTTGATCCTGTGCACCTGTGCTTTTAGACTATACATCCTTTCACTGATACTCTGTTTGCTGCAGTGAGCTACAGCAATGAACAGATGGAGTCAGATTAATCTTTTACTATTTAAAATAAGTTTATTTAATGTGTTTAAAAATGAAAATGTGCATTTGGCATTTAATATTTTCCTGAGTTATAGACTTTCACCACTTGTGTTAAAAATGATCCTGAGGAATTTTTTCCCTGTTTTTTCTAGTCTTGGTGACCTTAACAACCAGTATTTTTGTTGACACATGGCTTGGCAAATAAAGGCTGAAATAGTAAATGGACTGTCCTCTCTGAAGTGTTTCATAACTGTTTTCCATCAGGCATTTGCAATACTGATTTTAAAAGTTTAATTATACTCGGAGTCATTAGGAATCTATTATATATGTCTGACTTGGAAGCGAGGGAGTTAACCCCTTCAATACATTTCTCCCTCTTTGCCCAATTCCACTGTAACGCTGACTGATAATATTTCCTCGTATTAATTAGTTCTGTTGAGATCACTGTCTGTAAATCTCCGTGGGCCTTCAGCTAAGGGTGGCTGTTGAGGACAGATGTTTGCAGGATGTTAGGAGACATTATTGTTCAGAGCAGCATAAACCTACTGTGTTTCAGTACACCTCTGTACTGCAGTAGGGATTTGCATCAGCATGTGTACTAAACAGTTGCTCTATTTTAGCAGTCCTGTCCTTATAATTGGAGGAGAAAAGTAAAAAGCAGAAATGTGATGCTTTCCAGTAAGGATCTGCTTAATGGTAACAGAGGTAGGGCTGTAAAGCATGCTAAGTTGTAAAGGTCACAGCTTCTGTGAAAAGTTTCTCTATTAATAGTCTATAAGTATTTTGTTTCTGCCAAGCTAGTGCTTAGAACCAGATTAGTCCCTCATTACAAGTCCGATCCATTAAAGTCAAGGGTGTATCAGCATGCCCTGTGCTGCCTGTGGACACCTTCCATGGTCCCTCTCTCAGACTGCGTTTTCAGAAATGCACACATATGTAAATATGAGTAGACAAATGACTAAACAATTTGTTGAGCGATCAAACAACTTACAAAATGTATAAATCTTTTTTCATTCCGTTTTCTCTGTTCTTAACAGTATTTTGCAAATCATAAACTTTTTTTATCAGCTGTGTGGAAATAGTTGCCATGATTTCCCAGAGTCACCTGTTGCCTTCAGTGTAGCAGCTAAAGACACTGCCATGGATAAATAAATATTGGGTGCTTCTCTTGGTATGACTCCTTTCATCAGTAAAGTAGAGTTCATTCTGTGTTTACTGGAGAGAGGTGGACTTCTCCACCCCATTTCAAAACGTTTATGTCTAAGAGAAATGAGGTGAATTATCCGAAGAATTGCCAATTTCTCCCTGGGTCTGTCTTTCCTTTGGCCATCAAAGGAGTCTAAGCAAACCACATAACTAAGTGGTTAATAGAAAAAAAGAATGAGTTTTGAAGAGGACATAACAAATGTAGTGGAGATGTAAGGTAAAGATATCACCCTGGAGAAAAAAAAATCTGTCTTTGAAAATTATTACGTGAATTCTGATCCTAAATGCCAAAACTAAGCACCCAGAGAAAGCCAGAAAAGTGGAGTTTGTAGGATGAGTTATCTTGAATCACACACACCTTTGTGGATATATGGGACTGTGACTCAGATTTTTTTACCTGCCATATACCACCCTGATTATCATAGATTTCTTATGCCCTAATTTTTAAGGATGCCCCAATCACTGGTAATTTTCATTCCATTCCATATTTCTATTCTATTTCTATTGTTAAAAAAAAAATAAAAAAATCGGACAGTTAATTACTATGTGGTTCATTGATTTCTCTGAAAAGTGGTAGTAACATTGTCCATCAGCCTCACTTGGGTATTGAGAGAATAAATTCATAAATCTGAACTCTGTTCAGATTTTATGTTGATTCTCATAGTAAAACCTATGAATTATAGATAAACCTGATAATAATTGAGAATAAAGGGAAGATGGAGGTTTACTGTTTTATTTGCTCTCTTTTTGCTCTCTCTGGTAGCACAAAACTGAATTGTTTATTACTGTAGTCCTAAGGGTAAGACCACTGGTGATTTCTGCTGCTCTCATAAATTGTGTTGGGCCCTTGAGATCCAGTTTTTAAAGTGGCCATGGTTCATATACCATTTCTGAGTCGTAATTGTATTAGACCCAAAAGCAAAGATTTTGATCCCAGTGGTGCAAGTACACTCATGCAGGCAAGCCTTGCACCTTCAGAGAATGTCTTTAATTTTCATGGGGTCCCACGTGGACACAAGTTTGACCATTTGGATCCAATTGCAGGATTTAACATTTAGATTCACCAGTTTCAGGGGTTTTTTAGCCCCCCACACAGCACAGAACTGTGTACATCAGTGTTGGGTAGTTGGCGCTTCTCCTTAAAAAGCACTGGATAGTGTGAGCATACTGTTCTAGATGATGCTTTATGCCTGGGATGCTTCGCTTACCATGTGACAAGGAAGTCAGGTTTTGGAATATATGTGAGTGGAGGTCTTCATTTGTTGACTTAACGTTTAAGCCCTTTAGCAGTGACATAACTTGGTGATGTTAGTTCCTTTTCCAAAAGTAGCAGGATAACTTGGTTGAGCAAATGAACAGACAAATCGAATGGGCAGAGCACAGTCCCTGTTCCTAGTCATGGGTATTTGCCACTTGTCTTGCGTGGGTACGCCAGTTCAGCTGATTTCTGGTGAATCATTCCAGGGAGGGCACTGGCACCTGTTAGCTCCCTAACATGCTTCTCCGTAGGGTTAGAGGTGTGTGTGGCTTGGAATGGAGGGGGAAGAAGGCAAACCTGCTGCCTTTATTAAATGTCTTCAGTGGTTTATGTCAATCTGCTGGTTCCATGGTTCTCAGAATCCTTTTTTTTCTCTTGTTCTTTTGCTTCTTATAAAAAAAAGCATTTCCTGACTTCAGGTGGAGAAAAGTGAGAATGAAAACATCTGGTGGAGTTTTCTGTGTTTTTTTAATCATTACACAAGACCATAGGTATGCATCAGAGCAAGGCAGCTAGGTCCACACTTAACTTCAGCTTCACAGGGCTTTGGATATTTGGGGCCTCAAATTGGCATGTAGAGGACTGAACTGTGTGGGTTTTATTCAGAAAACTGAAGCCCGTGAGTTCTGAAGATAGCCCAGGCATAACATGTTGATGCTCTAGAGCACCACATTAACTGCTTTCCAGCCATAACTATTCCTAAAAGCTGTTTGCTGAGTGCTCTCTGATGTCCTGGTGTGTCCTGACCATGACCACACATGTAGGTGGGAATCCTCAGAATACTGACAGTATGTGTGAACGTAAAGTCTTGGTTTTTAAAACATATTTATGCGAAACTGCACAGAGGGGACTTGTCCAATTGAGGTGGAGTTGTTTGCCCAAATAAAGTGTCTTGTGTGCTCCGGGACTCACAGAATCAGCCCATAATTGCAGCAGTTTACAGATGTTAGGGAATTATTCATGCATGGATCTCTGAAAATCTCTGTTTAAGATATTTCTGTGTTTCAGTTTCATTCATGTGAATGTTGGAGTTGTGATCATGTCAAAGGACATGTGAGAAATATTAACGAGCTGGAGGAAGTACAGTATCCAACCTAATACCCATTAGAGGAGAAGACAATAGCAACAGGATGGGGGAAGCACATGCCAAGGCAGGTGGCGGAGTGCCAAAGCGAAAGGTAAATATTAGGTGAAGAGAAAAGGAGAGGCATTCAGACAAGGTGTTTTTCCTTGAGCAGTAGCTTTCTTTATGCATAAAGTTTTATGATACATAAAGTAGCCTCGGCTCATCTAATAGACTCCACCAGCATAGTGTCACTATACTGTGTCCAGAGAGAGAGATTTGTTGAGTTGTTCAGTGCCTTAAAGCCATATTCTTCAGGTAGATTCTTTTCCCGGTTCAGATTCATTATGAAATGGCACCTTTTTGTTCCATTTCTTCCACGTCTCTTTTCTTTCTTCTCTGTCCTTTGCACCTTCCTTTCTGAGGGGCTGTTGTTAGCTGAAAAAAAGACTATTTTCCAACATTTCTCCTGGTGACGGATAGGGAAAGGGGGAGGGGAAAAATCTTCCTTTCTTTTTTCCCACTTCAGGCTTCAATTATTCTGTATGCTTTGAAGAACCTTGTAGCTTAACTGCAGGAATGGCCTGATTTCTTTTAGTGAAAATACCTTCCAGTCATCCTCCCCAAGCTTGGAGCACTGAAGTCTTTATTTTGGGGGAAGAGAAGGAAGTATAGGATTGTTTGGAGGGTTAAGGAACAAAGACCAGGACACTAGGGAAGAAAACCAAAATCTAAAGGAGGCTGCTGCCATCTAGAGTCGAGACGTAGCGCTGTTTGCCTTTTCAGGAGTGGCATTCAAGTAATGTATATGGGAAAACAATAGTAGAGGTAAACCCTCATAGAGCAATGTAACTGCCGCCTTTGCTTTTCATTTCAGCAGTAATAATGGAAACGTCTAAAAGTATTTTTTATTTTTAATAAGTGCTTTTTTGTTTACATGTAGTCTAAGTATATTAATTTGGATGGAAATTTTCTCACCACATGTGAAAATTGAGACCACAGATATGCTCAAAGAAGGACAATACTCCTATAATACAAATACAATTTATACTAAGTACACAATCAGAGGAGTCACCAAAAAATCTCAATTAAGCTGGGTACAGATAACTGAGACAGAAAAGTGTCCCTTCAATGTTGTATTTAGTATGATGTAGTTTTCATTCATATACATGATGTTGCTAGGATATGCTGTAGCACTAAACAGAAAGACCTAAGTTTTACTTTTTTCATCTTTTAAAATTTTTAATATTCTAATGTAATGCTGAATTCCAAGCTTCAACTGATGGCCGAGTTGTGGAGGCATTTTGAGTTTTCTTTAAAATTTTAATTTGGAGCACAAACTGTCTGACATGACAAAAGACCTGGAAAGTATGTGTGTAGCAGGTAACCAAGGTGGTTACAAGATAAGTTTCTACGGTGTTGTGGCCTCTCTAACTTTCTGGCCAACTTAATATTTGACCTGAATTTTAAACCCTTCTGTGGCTGTATTCTTGTAAGTAGTTGCATGGAAAGCACGTAAGATTTAGAAGAGTCCATGTAACGATCCTGTCAGAATTGTGCTCCATACTATAATTTGTTAACTGACAAACATAATTTTGCTTGTTCTTTTGTGATTTAAAAACTCTCCTCAGTATTTTCCAAGCTGATGGTGTTCATTGCATGGGCTTGCAGAGTATCCTGGGAGTATGGGTGGAAAGACGTCTTGTGTGTAAAAGGGTGTGTAGAGGGGCTGTTCCCACTGAAGTGTTGCGGGGCTTTTCTCATCTCTCTTGTGCCTTCTCCCTCAGGCTTTTCTCCATCTCCAGCCTCTCAGTCCTTTGTGTAACCCCATACTGGGAAGTCAGCATGCAGAACAGGAGGCAGCTTAATGGAGAGGGCTGGGAGCAGTGCAAGTGCACAAAAAAGGTCCAGTGTGGAGTTAATTGGAGTAATGCTGTGACTTTTGACTTAAAAATCAAGAACTGTTTGCTTAGTTGTCTTACACTTTTCCCCTTCATAATTTTAATTAGAAATCAGAATTAGTGACCTTAGTCAGCACGACTTGAAGACTTGTGGAACCTTGAACAGGGAGAGTGGCAAACACATCTTGTCCTGTGTCACATTTGATGCCTTCACTTGTCTGTGTCTCCTTTGCTGCTCCCTCTGCTCCTAGTTGTCCAGTTCCGCAGACCCAAGGGAAGGTCCAGTGATGGGCCCTTGTGCGGAGAGAACTTCTCTTTCACAAGACCAGTCTCTCCTCTCCCATCAAGGCAGCGCTTGACCTGGGTCTGAGCATGCAGGAACAAGCAAACCCCGCTGATGAGCAGAAGCTCATGTTTTTGTGAGGACTGGGAAGCAAGCTGCGTCATAGTGCAGCCATTGCATAAAGCAGCACATCCCATCTAGTTCCTGAAGGCATTAGAAATCCTGTTGCATGCTTGCAGGAGTAGACGTATGGCATTTCAAGCAGAAAAGGCAACAGACTGTCACAACTTGAATGTATGAGAATGTCCCATCCCTAATGTATGGCTTGCAGGGTGGTAGGACAGCCTTATTTTCTTTGGTGGGTTGTAGATGGGGCCAGGGGAAAGAAGGCAAATATCAGATAGAGCCCTAATACTTGGTTCTGTGTGTGCTTTCAGAATAGATACCTATTGCCATTACAGGATCATTATGTTTTTTCATCTCTGGTGCATCCTAATTCCAGAGTTTTGATACAGTTGTTAATTAGAAAAAGTATTTTAAGTAAGTTTGCATATTTTCATTCTCTGTATAAAAGGCTATATTTCAATTAGCCTCCTATTCACTTGTGTCATTCAATACTATTTTAATTTTCAGGTATTCAGACTTTGACCTCTTGATTTTAGTCAGTTAAATCTGTAAACACACTTTGTGCTTGGGAACCACATTTTAGCTCGATGTATAGACACACTTGTGCCTATATGTGCAGCACACCCTAATTTAAAATCAGAAAGTGCTCTTTGTGCTTTTCTTTGGCTCTGGCAGTGTTTCTTTGACCTACGAACAGAAAGGAATATGATTCTGTTTTCATGGAAGTTCAGCTCAGGATCAAGCATTTCATACACTTTGATAAATCTGCTCAGCCACTTTTTAAAAAGAGGGCTGTCAAAAATCACTTTATACTTTTACTCTTCCTTTTTGTTCTCAGTTCTTTGAATTATCCTATTCTGAGTCTTGAAAATAACTTCACATTTGTTAGTAGTTTTGTCGTTTTCCATTTTCCCCCAGTATGCTCTTGTCTTGTTATGGCAGCTTAGACACAACTATTAAGAAGTAAAAATCACAAAGTACGTAAAGTCTTTTTTCTTTCATGTCCTTTGAACTACTCGATCTCTGTATTTAATTCTGAAGTCTAAAATAAAACCCTGGCACTGTATCTTTCTCTCTACCTTGCTCAATTCTCCTCAGCTCTGAAAGGAGAATTAGACATATGACACATTACTCATACTATTTTTCTTTGTAGTTGCTGCAATTAAAAACATTCACCAAAACTTTTTGAGGGTTTTGGGGGATTACAATTCTCTGCTTGCTGGCCCAACATGATTACCTCCTTCAATCTCCTTTCTGTCTTCTGGTTTAATAGACTTCTACACTAACACAATATTTCTATTTACTTTCTTATTTGGGCATAGACATCTCAGAGTTTATGAGCAGGATCTGGGTTTAAAAAAAATAGGTAAATTAGTTTGTCTTCTCTGACAGATTGAACATTTAGTCATTAATAAATTCATTGCATTCTTTGAAATAAGAGCTTACATGGAAAAAATATGGAGGGGAAAAATATTCTTCACAGGAGATGTTTACCTGGATTTTAGATTTCTGCATGCAGTTCTTTATGCTGGCATTTCCACCGATCCTCACTTACAGTGTCTTTTCCTGTGTGGCATCCACACAATGTCATACCTTTAGATTACACAGACAGCATGTGGGTCTCATCCTGCAAATGCTAGTGTCATGCATTTGCTGAGAACGTGGCATTATTTCAGGGAAGGGTACTGCATTCAGTACATGTGCAAGTCTGAACAAGACCTGAGAGGAGCAGCAAATTGCTTAGATTGCTGGAGGGTATAGCTGAGGGCAGAGTAAAAGAGTTAAATACATTTGGCTTGGCTAAACAGCAATTCGGGGAAGTGCAGCATCACCTCTTGGAAATGTAGAGGAGAGAAGATGGAACAAGAAAGAATCAGAGGAAAGTATGAGGTGAAAGCAGCAACAGCAGATTAATTTAGTCAATTTAACCCTCAATTAAAAAACTTTCTGTCAGCACCTTACTTTTACATCACAGCATATGCTGAAAAAAACCCTTCTGGTTATTTAAATGAAGCAAAATATTATAAGGATCTTTCATGAGTGATCTTGATGAGTGGGAATCAGAAGAAAGTATGACAGTGGGCTCTCAATTTATTGGGTGTTAAATCTGAGGGAATCTCCTAGTCCTGTTGTAAAGAGGACATGTGTGGCTGCTGCTTCCTGAATGGTTTATACCACATCACTACTACATCCCTACTACTTTCTCCTGTCAATATGTCCTGTAGGATAGTACAGTAATAACTGTGCATTTGCTTTCAGGAGGATGAGGTGTCAGGTGAGGCACACGCGATTCAAAATTCTGCTACCTCGCAATTTATCTTGTCTGTGCAGGAAAAAAGAGCATGACCCATGCTGTGTGCATGCCTCCCTGTACTCCCATCATGTTAATCCATATTTCTATATCAGTTGTCATGCTGATAGTCCAGGCAGTTTTAGCTGTAGACCTAAACTCAGGCAGAGCTGAAAAGGGAGTGGAGAAGGATGGCTGAAATGATGACTCCATGGCAGTCAGTAGGAGGTTGTTAACCCTTGTGATCAGAATTTTCCCCCGAGGTAATGATGTGCTAGTAGAGTTTTCTTCTTGTAAGTTGGCTCTTCTGTGTTTCATAATTTGAGCCATTAGAGATTTTACTATTTTAATTCTTTTTTTTTTTCCTCTCTGATACTCAGTGAACAGCTGCAAGATGCCCTGTTAGATTTTGGTTAGCTCAAGTTAAAAAAATACTTATATTACTGTGTCTCCATTTAAACAGACACTACTGTCCTTGAAATGTCAAATAAAATATGACATGTCAATTACTGTATGTCAAGCATATGATATATTTTCATGATTTAGATGGGTTTTGATGCGAGCTTGACGTATTCTAATTGTGCTTCTTCAGTTCAGTGAATGTCTTGAAAACAACATTGAATGGCACATAAATCGCAGCACCACCTTTTTCAGGGACTTCTGCCAGAACATGAAGTAGCAGCTTTGAGTTCCTGTGAATATTCGGTCAACAATGTCTCTTTTGTCCCAGAGCTGGGACCCTATTGTTTCTGGCAGGTTTGCCAGCAGAGCAGAAGCAGTGTGATCACACAACTATTTAATTCAATTATTGTTTAATCATTACTTTAGAAAAAGAAAACCTAATGTTTTCCTAAGAGATCTTTTAGAAATCCCAAGCCAGTATTTGGCTTGCATTTTGTCTAGCAAATATGTATGTGGTAGAAAAATATGAAGAGGGACCATCGGCCTCATCACCATAAGTGATAGTAAGGATTTCTCCTAACCATATTCACCTAAAATATGCACCTACATTAAGGATGAAACACTCACTGACTATCATTGCAAAAAGTAAGTAGCATTGGCTGACTTACAGTGGAGTCAGAAGTGGGGACAGGTTGCTTTCTGACCTTTTGTACTACATACTTTCAGCATTTGCTAGTTGTTTTTAGTGCTAGCATTTACTCTTTTACCTGGAAAACATGTGTATTCATACAGCCATGTGATTCAGTCACTTCCCAAAGAGATGATACGTCTTGGTACTAAGGTGTCAAGAGGAAGGCATAGTATGCTCACACTTTGCCCCACAAAGGAGCAGGATTAAGAATACCCAGGAAATCATTTGCAGTGCTCTGGGGCTCCAAGCCATGTTATCCTCCTTTCCTTATCTTTGCTCTGTTATAATGTAAAACATTCCTTTAATAGAGAAGCTCATTCTTTAATGAGAATTTGACTGTACTTTCAAAGGGTATTGTTGAGTAAGACGGGCTTTGAAATAATGTGGGACTTCATAAAAGAGTTGCCCTTCAAAATGGCTTTTAAATCCAGTGCTTTCAGATGAGTAGAGTTGGGCTTCAGCCCTTCACAGATACAAGCTCACCCATGGCACATCTATGTAAACCAAGTCTCTGCTCTTTGAACTCCAGAGGCAGAATTAAAAGCAGGCTGTCACAAAACCAGATGAACACTGGACCATTTTTTGTTACTGCTCAATTTTTTTGCCACAGAAATGAGACAGTAGGCTTTATCATCCTGGTGTGAAAAAGAGAGCAGTGCAGTATGCACCAGTAGTTTGGCCGATACTCTGTAATTTCATGTACCATCTCCCTGCCTGCCTTTTCCAGAAGACATTTGTCAGACTTCTAGTATGAAAAGATGCAAGAGGTCCACCTGCCAGGCCACCAACCACTGGAAAGGTTGAAGATGTTTTGAAAATGACTATAATTTACTGAATATAAACCACATTGAAATTCAGACATCTTGTTTTTGTGGGAAGGACCATAACAAGAGCAGGAAGTAACTGGCAAGGGAACACAGCTGTTTCATTCTACCTTGAGCAAATACACTGGGAGAAGTGTTACAGCTTCATTCTGTGTTTATTGCAGGGCAAATGGTGGGTGGGTATCCCTGTCCACATCCTCCACTTACCTGCTGTATGGCAGGAAAGGGACTTCATTGTGTCTCAAGATGCTTCACAATTAACATTATTGTGGTTTAAAAAATCCATTCTATCAGTATTAAAGACTTCTATACCTACATATGTGTAACAAGCTAGGTTGCACTTGAGTGGCCAAATGTGAGACGTAAATGAGAAATGGATTTTGTGGTTGCTGTTACCACAAATATGAAAGTCATTACAGACTTCCACTTACCTAGGCAGAGGAGGAGAAGGTGGCCTTGAAAATGGGAGATTCCAAAGAGGATTCAGGGATGTAATTGAAGTGAATGCCTTCCCAAAAGTAATATTTCTGAAAAAAAAATGCTGAAGGGCACATCAAGTTATGTGTCCAGGTTTTGGTCTTGCATCAAAGTCTGTTACAGTCTGCAACTACAGTCCTCCTCGGTCCGTCCCTTCTGTATAGGATAAAAGTATGTAACAGGGGCAAAGAAATGATAACTGTGGTGGAAAGGAAGAGCCCTGCTCTCTCTTCCACTTGAAATGTCCTTGTTCACCTCGGAGTGGGTGTTGCAAGGTACCTTGAGCAACCATGCTCACGTCCAAGGCAGTGTCAGCAGGAAGACCTGCCCAGAGCAGGGGCTTCATGGGGCACTTGGGGTACAGGACCCCATTGCCAGGGTGAGATGTCTGACTTGCCTTACTTAGGCAGTTGCTTGCAATGGCCATGGTTGTCTCATCTCAGCCTGTTCTGAATGCCACTCTGATGCCTCCCTCCATCTGCCTAACACTTCCTCTTATTTACTATAGTTACAGCCATACCATTCTGTTGTGCTGGGAGTTTTGGATTTGGTTGGGTTTTTTTCTGTGCCTCTTCCAAATGAACAATTGTGACAGCAAAATGCTTTGATAATTATCCCTTTTTACTGCATGCAGAAGCTCCAAATGTTTTAGGAAATTATGGATGTTTTTTGATCTTTAAAGTTCTGGTATGTTCCATCCCATTTAACAAAACAAAGCAAAACAACATATGTGCAGGGTTGAGTTTTGCTAGATTTTAACAGACTGATTTCTCCAGTAAAAGCTTGAGTGTAAGCATGCTGGTTGTTCTTAATTACTATATTGGCAATACTAGCTGATGCTTTATTTGGTGACTAATACTGTTTGTAAGGTCTCATATAGTAAACAGGCAGAGATTTTAACAGATTAGGAAGGGGAAAATATCCAGAAGTGGGTGTGGGGGATTTTCCAGTTGTTTTTTTCCAAAACAGAAATGTAAAAGTAGAACTAAAAGAGTCCTGATGTGGATTTAAGTTATTAAGCCAAACGGCCTGTTGGTGAAGATTTGAGAGAATAAATGCTTACAGGGAAGCAATAGGAATTCCAGAGATGAATGAATTGGATCCTAGGTCAGCACAACTGGCTTTGGGCTAATATATGCAGGAAAACTCTGGCAAACCAAGGGACCAGTGGGTGCTAGACCGGGTGCTGCTGACTGCACATTTAAGATACTTTAAATTCACAGCACTGTCTTCCAGCCACTCAGATCTGTTGACCTGCGCTAATGAGCAACATGCATAAATTAGCAAGGTGAATGGAGCAGCCCATTGTTACCATCCCTTCATTCTCAGCATTGTAGGAGATGCAGTTTGGAGGGAATCTGCCAGCTTCAGAGAGAGCAGTTAGGCAGATTCCCTTTGCTTCTTTGCAAGGTTTCCTTTGTAATGTGAGTGTGTTTTCAAGTGTGAAAATAAATTACAGTGATGTTAGTGTAAAAAGTAAATACATCAAGTATTGATAACAAGGCCATAGAAATATTTTGTAGCACTCAATAGGAGGGATGAGTGTCATGTGGATGAAGGATGTCTGATCTCCATTTCTAAGGTGCCTGCAAGAAATTCTGCTTGTAACAGGATGATTTTTCTGCATAGATGGAAACTTGGTTTCTTGCCTCATCCCTGAGACAATTTCAACTCCAAGGAAAAGCTTTTCTAATGTGAAAAAAAGGTGCCTGTTTAACCTCCTGTTAAAAAATGTTCATTTAACTACTATACGGTATGACTTTGAATTCTCTTTTTTTTTTTTTGGTTGGGCAGCATTGTTTCCAAATGATTAACCTAAATAATTCTTGTGGGATGAAGCAAAGTAAAATTGATTTCATAATGCCTGTAAACATGGAAATTTTTCGCTGTTAATAGTGTGCAGGGAAGGGCCGGGTCAAAAATCTAACAGTTGCAAAGTTTGTTCAACTTTGTATGTTTTTATCCTTTCCTGAACAGAACATTCAATGTCTGTTGGAAATAGCAGAATAATTTCCCTCAAATAATTGAATACTTAACATCCCAAAGGGAGACATACGCCCTTTTACCAATGGGAAAACATTTCTTTGCAGCAGAATGCATTGTGTTAAATATAAAAAAACCTGAAGAGGCAACTTCATTTAAATCTTACCCATTTAAATCCCTGCATAAATTCACGTGCAAAGTAATAGTGAATATAAACACCCAAGTCCTCAGTTCAGTTTTGCTTTAGCAGGGCTGGAGCATGCATAGAGTGAAATCTTGACCCTTTATTTTGATGACAAAAAGCCATCAGGATTTTGTTCTTGTCTTTCCAAAGAAAATTGTCGTCATCCTAAAGATGTCTGTAGTTTTTCCTGACCAGGGAATAGCCACAGTGAGCACCACCTAGCTGTTCAAGTGGAGGACCATGAGAGCAAGCCCATGCAGCCACCTTGATCCAGTGAAGCCCTGAGGAGTGGAGTTGCTTTGCTGTCAGCCTGATGAAGGCTCTTGAAAAAGTGTTATGGTGTATTTATCAGGGAGAATAGACTTTGTACTCTGAGTGCAAGTGGAACAATTTCTGTGACAAGCAGACATATTAAAGATGTATTTCCTAGACAAAATGCACCCTATGGTCATATACAGTCTACTTACAGAAGAAATTTTGCTCTTAATCCGATCTTGCCCTGCCCATGAGCACGTGAGATCATAAATGCAATTCTGCCTTGGTGAGAAAGTGTTAAGAGGACCAATTCATGAAAACAATACTCTGGTTTTGTCCTTCTGTTGGGAAATCCTATGTTTGACTCCACTGAAAACAATGGCAGCTTTGCCAGACTATATGAGGCCTGTGTCCAAGATGGATATATTTGTGGCTGCTGAGCTAGTAAAATGATAAACAAGGAACTGTTGAAATTTGGCTTTTTGGTATGTGTGAAAAGTACATTAGAGCTCTGTTGCATAATTAATTACAAGTGAAAAAACTACTACCCATGGATTGAGTATTCGTTGGCTGGAAATCCAGTTGATTTTAATAATGGAGAGAAGAAAAGGAATGGTTGCCCACATGATCCAACAGATCTGTGCAAGGCCAGTAAAAAGATGCTGTAACTCTTCCAGCTCTTAGACGGTAGTCATGAGTTCCTCTCTCTCAGAAGTTGCATGTATGAATGGTTTCTACAGTTTTCAGGGGCACTTTCCATTCCAGTGTGCAGATGAAGCCGCTAGAATTTTTTCAAATATTAGCAAATACAATGAAACTACAATTGTGTTAATTTCTACCTCTGTTAATATCTTACTCAGGGACAAAGCCTGACCCTGGGATTCTCTAGAGAGACCATTCTCAGCTGGGTAACTGACAGCAAGTCTGGGGGAAGAGGGGAGAAAAATAAAGGGTAGGAAGAGTAAAGAAACAGCAGTTCTTGGGAAAGGAATATGAGAAGCTTGACCTGGTGAAGCCCAAAACATTGCTTCAGGTGAGACTATTACTATAAATAGGTTTGGAAAACCACAAATGCAAGGAGAAGTAGTGAGTTTTCTTCATATTGCATTAGTGTATTAGTACTCTGTTCATGTATTGGGGCCTCACTGTACTAATTTTGTTTTGCAAACACAAAACAGCCATAATGATGTCACAAGGATCTCGTAATCTAAATGAAGAAATACTTCATTGATATTCATGGCTGTAAAGCCAGGTACAAGTTAGCATATTGACTAGAAAAGCTGACTTCTTATATCAGGATTTCTTGTTGTTAACGAGAATACTTAGTAACACAATCTGTATGGCCTCTGAGATGTACGGTTGTGATTTATAGGAAGTTTTTCTCATGTTCTTTTATTAAAAATTCCTTTCAACGGGAGAGGGTGCTCTGGAAGAACAAAGCAAGTGAAACTATAAATTTCAAAATTTATTGATTAGAAAGTAGTGCTAGGAAAGAAGCCCAAATCCCTGAAGTATGATCTTGCGCTCAGTAACTTTTTTGTCTCCCAAATGAATTAAAGTATTTAGCCCTATTTTTTCCTAGACAGATCAAATAGGTGTGATACTTACCTCTGCAATAAATTAATACATTGCAATATATACTCTGACCAGGAGTTTGTAGAGGGCTCTGGGGCATAAAAAATTGGTTTTCTGAGATGGCTTTCTGTTGGGAGTGGCAGGTTGTCTTCATAGATATATATAAACACCAAAATTACACTTCAGTGTGGTCAACCATTTAGTAGTTAACAAAATCTGCTTGATGACACAGAGTATGACAGGTGACCACCCATAACTGCATTACACATAAATATCCAGGGTAATCAAATATTTAACTTATCAATAATAAGCCTTCTGAGCAGGAAGAAAGTAAAGGTCATTCACATAAGCTTCAGTCCCAGTGGAAGCAATGTCCTCATTTAATATCGCTGACTTGGCAAGATGTTAGTGGCAATTTCATCAACTAAGGATACAGAACAGAGAATATTTAATCACCACTGTGGTGATCAGTTCCACATTTGCTAGTCTGACCAACAAGAGGAGGTGGATGCACAGGTGAGACTCATCATTGTACAGATACTGGGACTGACTACTCTGTTGTACAGTGTGAAAAATCAGAGATAGGAGAAGAAAGTGAAATCTGGAGAACAAGGTACAACATTCAGGGAGTCCTGCACTAGAAACTGGAGCGTCTGTGCTCTTTGAAAAGGTAACCAGAACAAAGGTGAAAGACATGAGTATATGTACATACTCATCTTACTTCCATGATAAAAATTTCGCCTCAGCCCATGTCTGTAACAGAATAGGTTTTATTTCCCTTTCTAAATTTTTTTCTGCTGGGAAGACCAGTGTTGCCAAGGCTTGTTTGCATTATGTCTTGCCAGAAAAATACGAAGGAAAAGCATGAATCAGAAACAGGAGAGGTAAAAAGCAGGGCCCTGTGATCTCAGAGCTGAGTTGAAGGTGCTCAGTTACCCAATTTTCTGCTCTGTTTAGAAAGAAACAAAAAAGAAAGAACAGACTCGGCATTGATGCAGCCTCCGTCTGGAAGGAGAGTTAGTGTGGCTGGTGCTGGAGATCTGTGAATGATCACTGCTGTTCTGCCAGCTCCGAAAGGAGGGGATGAAATAAGATGCTTTTTCTCTGCTAGACCAGGTTCAGCCCCGAGGCCTGAACTAGTATGCATCAAGCATGTGGCATAAAGGATTTCAGGAACTGTTCCTGCCTTCAGGAAGATGTACAATGCTTTGTCTTCAGATCCAAAGAACAGACCCTTGCTCATGCAGTTTATTCCATCTGCAAGTTCATTGTGAAGATCTGTTTTCTACACTGCTTGAGGTTTCCTTCTTTTCATGGATTTTCACTGCAGCTCAGAAAAACATCAGGCTAAAGCAAAGTAAGCTAATTTTGTTGGGTTTTTTTTTAAGAAGAGAGAAATTTTATGTTAGCTCATGGTCACTCAGTTATCTTTTATTATAATGTGTAGATATGTGTATTTATGAATACAAAAATTTTGTAGGAACTATTTAGAAAAAGGAAGCACTCGTTAGAAACTCCCTTTAGGACATGAGTGTGTCTCAGCACTGGAACTCATTGCCCAGATAAAAGCTTCTTTTTTCTGTCTTCGAACATTTTCATACTTAAACAGGACAAGACTATGAACAACCTGGTCTAGCTCTGAAGTACCTTGCAGACCAGAAAATTTACAGGTCCCTCTGCAGATGAGTTTTTCTATTACTCTTTATTCCATGGTAATATGCCATATTACAAAAAGAGGTGGTAACATGGGCTTCAATATTGGGAGCAGTCTTTCCATTGTGTTCACCCATCCCGACGAGCTGGAAGGGTCAATATTGCAGCTGTGCATCTTCTGTAAAGTGCACATGTTAGAAAAAAATACTTCCTAAACATATGTAAGCTGCTGTCATTTGTCACCTCAGAATCTATGACAAGGACAGAATCTAAGGCCAAGTATCTCACTTAAGATGAATCTCTCTGTCCAAACCAAGGGAAAAGCAGAGCAGTGAAACAGAATTATGTTTAAAATTACCGGAAGTGTTTTGTCTCTCCATAAAACATCATAGCCATCCTGACAAATGTTTCTAAAACTTTTACAGGTAGAAACAAGCTTTGTATGCCCTGTCATACTAGGGGAAATGTGAAATTTGTCTTTGTTATGCAGCATCTCAGTAATTCAGTAGGGCTGGTCTGGGAGTTGCTGTTTCCCATGTTTGGCTACTGCTGGATGTAGCAATGCAAGCTGTCATACAGCCATGAGCTTTCTCAAAACCAGGAATAAGCATTTTAATAATGTAGGCAATGCTTACATGCAAGGTAGTTAACATGTATTTCCTTTGCTTTTCTACACAATAGCTCTCTAGGGTAATATTTTCTCAATTAATAAGGAAAGCTTTTGGTGTGATTCTTTTTCAGTGACATTTCAGAGTCCCTCAGATTTGATTCATGGGTTTTCTCTGTCAGAAGCGTGTTGTGCAGTCCTCCAGTCAGCGGATCTGAGGGGCATGCTGGAGCATGTCATAGATGCTTACTGGCCCAGCTTCCTTTCCTAGGAAACCCAGAACAGAGAAGGAGCATGAAAGAGGGGAATATGGTGGGCATTTGAGTCTCAGCCCACTGTGGACCTGGGATACAGCTCAAGACAGCATACTCTAGGAGCTGAAAAGAGCTCCTGTATCCCACAGCACAAATACAGATCAGGAGGATCAAACAAATGTCTCATTCTCATGTCTCAGTTTAATGCAGCTGGTAACAGCAGTGATGAATAATTTTGGTAAGGTTGACACTAGTGCTTTTCCTAGTAGGCCCCAAAGTTCTTTCCTTCTGCCAGAAGTTTGTTCCACGTATGGTTGTGCTTCCAGTTCCACCCCAGCCAGAGCAATGTTTGTGACACACTCAGGTTTTGCAAGGCAGCTCAGCAGTTCAAGTACCTTTATCTGGTCTCAACAGTAAATGCTACAGATAAAGTCAAGGTCAAAGATGTGCAAGGTGTTTTGTTTGCTGACTGCCCAGGACAGGGATAGAAGAGCATGGAAATGGCCATATGGAGCTGGAGCAGGGGATTCTCTTTACCGGGGCACTGCCTCTGGCAGCAGCCAGCAGTGGGATACCTGGGACAGAGCCTAACAGGAGAAACTTCCTGTGCTCCTACTCCTGGCTGCCCATCTGCTCCCAGTGCAATTTCGCTCCATCTCCAGCTCAAATACTTTCTGAACCAAATGTATTCAAATAATCTTTTATCTCTGTCTTGTTTATACATGTAATTTTCCCATTTAATATGTGTGCTGTTTGTGTATGCTGCCAAATTCCTCCTTTCTTTCTTGACAAAAAGTATAATTTCCAGTATAACATCACCTTAAAGTACAGTGATTGAAGTAACTACTGCTAATAGAAGAGTAGCACATATTTTCCTTTTATGATTGCCTTAAGTACTGCTTGATATGTTTTAGTGTCTTAACATTCCTCAGGCAGCTGTTTGCCTTTCATAAAACATTAATTAGAATCTAAGAATCAAAGAGGAGAAAAAATACATATGTATATATGAATGTGCATCTGTTTATGAACAGAAGACCGTAGAAACTTCATATTTTAAAAAAAGTTAAGTAAATATTTGAGTCAAGACTTTTATCAGAAGTGACAGTGAAGACTTTTATCAGGAGATGACACTGATATTTAAGCATTTTATAGCAAAAAACTATAATACTTTTATATAGTAGGATTTTCACATCTGACTACTAGGAGGAGTTTCACCAACTGTAATGAAAAATATGTTTTTCAGTATGTTTTCTTCATGTTGTAATGTATAGTATTTATAAGGATACTCTCACCAATATCCTGAGTGGGATGGTAACTTTATATGACCTATAAGAAAATGAGATGACATGATGTGAAAAGCTGCTGCAAAATGAAGTAATTGAGAGCTAGAATCTGGGAAATGTAATTCAAAGCTCCTTTTCAAAAATGCACAGAGTACCCATATCGTGCCTGTTAGCATCCAAAACTCAAGATCTTAAATGAAAGAAGATACTTTGTCTTAAGCAAGGTTAGCTCCATGAGTAAGTGATGTGCTGCTGTGGATGCGTTCCCTCGGTTCAGAAATGTGCCAGAGGAGCCAAGTAAAGGTGTTGGGGCTGTGGTCATCCCTGCTTCTGAGTGTCCTTGGTGCAGAGCTGCTCTGTGAGCCAAAGGAGGACCAACAGCTGCTGTGGAGGTGTGTGAGCATTGCTGCTCCATGTGCTCAGAGGGTGCCATCCCACTCTGAATCCAAAAGCCAGGATTTAAAAAAGATTTGCCTATAGTTAATCATTTAACAGTTCTAATTTCTTTTAGTGGTAAGTGGCCAAAACCCATGATGCTTCTTTCTGCAGCGCTGGTTCCCTTTGAATGCTGAGCAAATGCTGGAGATCCAAAGGTTTCTTCAACTGCTCATTACCATCTGGATGCAGGCATGTTACACTCTAGTTTGTTCCTTTTATTTAATTTGCCTGCACTTCTAGTTACTACAGCTTACAGGTTGACCCAGAAACTCTACATGTCTCATAAAGTAAAGATCTACATTGCTAAATTTATACACTACTTGTGTATTTGAATATTGTATACTTACGTATTTTTCTCTTTAGGGACAAACAAAACCTGTAAATATCTTAATGTCCAAAATTGATCTGAGGGTGGAATACAAGTGTTTACCTGTTGGTTATGTCATGTATTGCCAAAGCACATTGTCAGCTCATTAGTATTTGGCATGGTCATATCTCCAATTTTTGTTTTCAGGCTATCTATTTATGTGGTTATTTTTCAGTAGGCTACATACTCAAGTGTTGCAAGAAGCAGCTTTTCTGTGGAGTAAAAGGTGAATTTTCCAGTTGTTCCTGGTGTTGATTGTTTATGTCCATGTTCTTGTTTTTTTTCACACATATTCTAAATTTACATGGAAGCCCAAAAGCTTTTCAGGTTTTTTTGGCAGAATTGTCTTTTGGCCATTGTGGGTCCTGCACTGACTTGCTGCGGTATCAGGCAGGTGCTGGTGCCGGCACAACAGGAGTGGCTGGAGTGGGACTGTCCTGATGTGCCGTTTTAGCCAAATCCCGTACTCCACCGCCCAGGGCTGAGAAGCACAAGAAGACCACAGCTCGTGTTATGGCCACCTTGTGGGACATGGTCTGACCTGCTGAGCTCCTCATCCAGGCTCAGCAGATGCTACATGGGCCTGAGCCCAGTCTGGTTTTAGTTCCCATGGTAGCCAGAGTGGAGGGGACATGGCTGATATGTCCTGAGTCTCACCTCAGTGGGAAGAGAGCGTCTGTTTTTTGCAGCCACAGAGTGTTGTTAAGGTGCAGCCACAAGTCTCTCGATTAACTACAGGGCCAGCTAGAGAGGAAGAGAGGGAAGGTAATACAGCCTGACTGCTGTAAAGCAGAGACATAAGTAAGGTGACAGGGATGTTGGGCACAAAGCAGTGTCATCTGTTGGCCCTGGATCAGTGTGTTTTCCATGAGGACTTTGGAGGCAGGCAGGATTCACAGGCAGGGTCTGAGGTCATAGTGGAGGGGCCAAGGAAAAGTGGTAATCACAAGGATGAAGATGCAACACTGGGACACTGTTTGGGTTTCTACAGCAAAGAGCAAAGCCTGGCTCACTGCACGTCCCTGGCTCCTTGGCTGGCTCACTGGGAGCCAGCAGCACCCAGGATCTCGTGCTTTGGTGGCCAAAGGTAACCCTGTGTGTTTGCCACAGAGTGAGCACTTGAGCAGACTGTTAGTGGGGAGCAGCCAGCATGCAGGGACTTGTCACCACATGGCACGTTGGTGGTGTGTCATGAGACTGAGTTCAAGGCTTTAATAAACAAACTGTGCTCCCTAGGCACCTCTGCTCTACATGTTGCTCAGAAAACACAGCATCCTCATAAAAAGACCCATCACATGTGGCCAGTGTTACTGCCTATGCCAAGGGCTATTCACAGTCTGCATAGAACAGAGGTAGAACACCTAGGAGGTCATGGGCAGCATTCGTAGAAAGGAAAAATAATCCTGCAGCCAGGGTTGTTGTAGTCCCTGTCTCATGCAGCGCAGATCACGTTCTGCAGAACTTGATGGCCATCTACTGGTGAAGCCCCAGCTGGTGTTACATTTTGCAGACCTCTTTGCATCAGAGACACAAGCACTTGGCCATGTATGAGTTGCAAAGATGCATATTTTCTCTTCTAGCTGGAAATAACACAGCTGAATTTTTATAAATCACCCTAAGTGCTTGCATTGGCTTTATTCATTTCACTCTACCAGCCCTATTGAGTACAGGTGCTGCAGCGGTTCATGGAAGCAACCAGCAGTCTCTGAGGATTCCAGTTGAGTGTAACAACTTCTACAGTAACATAGAAGTGTCACTGGTTTTAGAAATAATGAGCTACAAATAAATAAACATCAAGCGGACAGGTCAGAACCCAGTTTTCTTCTTTGTTAATTTGTCTTTCAAACTTCATGTTTCAGCAGTAATTTGATACATCCTGCTGAGCTGTTATGTGTGGCATCAGTGCTATTGCTGAAGCCAACCTTGAGCCTTAAAGACTTTGGCCATTAGCAGGAGAATTGGCAGCTCCTCGTCAGGGCACCCTGGTAGCTCTTGGCTGATGACAGGTTTCTGGGTCTTCACCCTGTGTAGTGTCTGGGGAACACTTAGTTTTGAGAGAGGTTGTTATGATATAGTTAGTTTATGTTTTGGGTTGGCAGAGGCAAGGGGGTGAGTGGTCTTTTTTGTGGTGTTTTTTCTTTATTTCTTTTATAGAATTTAAAAATGCATTTTAAAGAGGAAATGTAAGTCAGTTGAAAAAAGTGCCTGTGAATTCCCTGACACATCCATTTTCAAAGTCTTTGTCCGCCATAGTGCCATCAAAGACTAGTTTCTGGAACCCTGTGCTGACCAGAGACACCTGGCAGAACCCCTGTGGCCCTTAAGAGACACAAAATGTGGTTTTGAGGACTTTCCTTATGTCTGTCTGGTTGGTGAGCGTATTTTGTAGAAATTGCTTGAGAAAGAAAGTGTCCCTTTACTGCTGCATGGTGAAGGGAAAGAACGTCATCGAATCGTCTGGAAGTTCCTGTGAGATGGACTAACCTGTGCAACTTCAAAAAAGCACTTTGTGCCTTTTTTAGGGCCTTTTGTGATACTCCATTTAAAAAAAGTCACACAGCTTTTGTAACACTAGAACGAAGCTGATGGTATCTGGTAGATTCTGGATCCTTTTCCACCAGTAAACATGTCTGCACTGGGAGGCCCCCTGTACCACAGGAGTTGGAATGGCAGAGGAAAATCACTTTGGACATACGCTCTAGCTTGCCATGGGAGTCTCCTTTGGTGGTTAGTTTGTCATTTATCCTGCATGGCTGCAAAGGGAAGGTATGAGGTTACATTTGCTGGGTCTAGCTGACAGAAGCTTTTCTCCTCGATGTGCTGAGCAAGTGATGACCATGAAGCTCTCAGGGGGTGGTGACAATACTCATCACCTTCTGTGGATTATTCAGTTGTTTTCTGTCCTGTGGAATAGGTAGGGTCCTACACTATTTAGAAAGAGGGAGCAATCCAGTTCAGAAGCAGCAGCATTGATTGTGTGCCACCTTCATTGCGCTGCTCTATGCCACCCTCATCTGTATAAATATCTGGGAAAGCACAAGAGTAGTTCCCAGCAGTGAGATCACTTTCTTGTATGTGACAAATGGCTTTTATGGGTTGCTGACTCTTCTCAAGGTTTATTTTGTCTCTGGACTGGAAATTGCAGCAGCATTTTAAGCTTGATCCTCCTGCTGTTCTAATGAGCTGTACTATTCAGGATCTGAACACTCTGTTACAAAATAGGCTTGTAAGACAGCTTGTAAGTTACATGCAGCAAAAATGATGCACAGATACTTATTTTTAAAGATAAGGGTTTTCTGGTCGATAGCACTGGATTTTGTATGTTCAGTATTGAGCTTTAACATTTGATTTACACATTTACTTTTATTTCAACTGATGGGCTGTTTAAAAAAAAAAAACAAACAACTGGAGTAGTGAAACCATTCTCAGTGAATCATCTAACCTAAGACTTTTATTCGTTCTGAGATGCAGATACTTAAATGCAATTCCTAAGCCATTTCTGTGAGAGCTAAACATAACTGTATTCCAGTCATACAGTTAAAGTCCTAATGTGTCTTACTCTCTTGGAGACAACTTCTTGCTAGGTAATGGTGATATTGCGGCCCTCTGTCCACTTCTTTCTCCATTTCAGAAATTCTCTGCAAATTTATGCATTATATTATAGGCAAAAATAATTTATGTGGAGACTCTCTTTCCTGAAGGTGAAATACAAATATATGCTGAAAGAGTACTGTTCAGAAAGAAAGTACTTTTTTCTTTTCTCACTAGTGCTTTAAATTAGGTTTGTACTGTGAAAATATTTTAACAAAAATAAAAATGCATAATTTGGACTGCCACTAATTCAAAGCTTAAAGATTTGTATGCAGAGAATGAGAACATCTGTGATGTCACATGCTAATGGTGTGAGATGCTTTATGCAAACTTTTAACCCCATATAAATAATCCTTAGCAAATTCTGGAAGTTCTAGGAGTTCAGTTTATGCCCTAACAGCTATAGCTATACAGGAGCTCCTATAACCTGCAGATTGGTGTTAACACAGGAGCTTCCCAGCAGATGTATCAACATCAGTGTTTCTTTCAAATGCCTGTCTTAGTACTGTAGCTTCCCCAAAGGTTCCTGCTTGCTTCTTTTCAGATTGATCTTAAGAGTCTAAAAGGGCAGGCTAATGAATCTGTAGCTCATTTACCCTGAATGTCAATAAACCTGGGAAGCCCCAGAAACCTGATGAAGGCCCGTGTTGTTCCAGTACTTAGCTAAACAGGCTGGTGTAGCTGTGGGTGAATGTGATTGCTGTGCAATATAATCATGGTGAGGTTGATAAGACAATCAGTTAATAATGATTTATGTCTGGGTAATATAATTACTGGCAGTCAGTGAGGGTTTGGATCTTGGCCTTACAACTTGATAATAGTTTATCTAACTAAGCCAAATGCATTGCTGTAGCAGGCTTTCTTCAAGTAACACTGTACTTAGTTCAGCACATGCTGTACTTAGAAACTCAAGCAACATGAGTTCAACATTGTATTTTTAATTGCTTAAAATTGGGATAACTGATAGGCCTTAGGACATTGCTGTAAATGGAGTATCTTTGATGAGCTTTTGTGTGTTTCTGTGGGGATTGTTCTCTGGCCTTGTCCTATTAAACTTCATTTATCAGTGATCTGAAAGGAAATAAAATTTAATGGTTTGCAAGTGATAGATTGAGAACTGTTAAATAAGAAAATGGAAGAACCGCTGCTGCAGTGTGATATAGATCTGTTAGCAGTCTGTGTTCAAGCAAACAACAGGTGCTTGGCCAAATGTGAGGATCCATAGTTCAGATCTGGATATTGGTAACACTTCTTCATAGAAGGTTTCAGGCTTTTTATCTATTTAAACTTGTCAAAGAGATGTTATGGAGGCTATATATAAACTTGTTTAGAAGACAGTTCAGTGAGCTTGTACCTGGCCACAGGTCAAATAGAAATAGAGCTCAGATAAAGTCAGGCTGCTTCGTAGTTGGAGCAGTATTTTGAGGACCATGGTGGTTTTTTTGGGCAATAAGCACTTCTAAATCAAGACTTCAGTTATTTCATACTGAAAAATATGCTCTAGTTCAAGCACTAATTTTGTCAAATATGTAGAAAGGGAAATAGTTCATTCATTGTTTATGTCACTTCAGGAGCAGTCACTTCTTTTATAGCCAATTTTTGGGGTCCAGGATACACACTTGCTTCATTTTTTTGCTTCTGTTCTGTTTTTCAGTTCAATTTCACCGTTCAGTATTGAGAGCACAAGGCGTCAGAGGAGGTCTGAGTCTCCAGACTCCAGGAAGCGGCGTATCCATCGGTGTGACTTTGAGGGATGCAACAAAGTATACACAAAAAGTTCCCACCTGAAGGCTCACCGGAGAACGCACACAGGTAAGTTTTGCTGGCACTGCACACCGTGCTTAAACAAGCAGGTTCCTTTCTGCCCTCTTGGGGGCATACTGAGCCCCTACACTGAGAGCCAAAGGCTTGTAGCTGAATAACAGAGGTGTCTGCGAGTGCATTGGCATTCTGGGGCGGATCAGGAGCATGCTTTTGAATGGAACTTCCCTGTCATCCCCCCTTGGCAGTACAAGAGCAGGGACAGCACAAACCGGACTTTTTCTCAGATGAGCCTAAACAGAAAAGTGGCCTCTAGGGACAGACCTGCTGTGCTTCAACAAACAAAGGATGGTCATTGCTTGGGACCAATCAGAGCTAGTCCAGAGAAAAGCGTCAAGAAGAGCATGTAGTGTGGTCATTAATCTTCAGCAGCATTTTTTTCACTCTACAGACCTGTTTCTTTTGAGCTTCTACTTGCTTTTACAGATGTAGCCTTTGGATGTCACTTCTGCAACCCTTCAGTTCAAGTCAAGTGTAAACTCAAGTCCTCAGTATGTCTTTCTGGAGGCTTCCAGAGGCACCTACCCCATACAGGAGAGAGAAGTCAACACTGTATGAAAATAGGTTGCACTAGATCCCTACAGCAGAGATGCAAGAGAAGTGCCTAGAGGAGCTGGGTCCCATTCAGTGATGATAGTACTTAGGGGCTGTTACTAGTCTATATGACAGGCATGTAAGGGTAGCTGAAGCAGTGATGTGTAGTAGTTGTAATTGTGGATAAATTCAGGAGCAGCAATTTAAGTCATCAAGAACAAGTTTAAAAGGGGATTTATTGGATGGCTAGAAAAGCAGTGGACAGAACACTCTGAACCTCAGTGCTGTTCCTTAACTGTGGTGCAAATTTGCTTAAATTAAATTTATTGATCTCTCTGCTCTTAATGGACTTCAGCATACTTGTAACTCATTGGAGAAAAGATGGTGTTTATCCAGCATGTAGCACAATGTTGTTCTTTGCTGACAATCTGCTGGCACTTTCTGTGGTCTGATGTACTCTAAAGAGTATGAGATATTATTTTTAAAAATTAAGTGAAGGCTTCTCCATTTCAGTTGAGGCGGTGTCTCCATCACTCTTTCCAATATGTGTTTTGGTTGGTAGGACTTTTGTTGAGAGGAATTCTGAACAAGGCTCCATTGTAATATTCCCTACTAAAACAATTTCTGTAAGGTAAGAGTCCTTTCCTTAAACAGCAGAAATGTTCTGGTGATCTGGAAATCTCATTACATTTCCCTCCAGGCCAATTTTCCTGGTTTCTTGACATCTTCCCCCTACTGCTTGTGCCTTCTGCTCTCTCATTATTTGTCATGTCTTGTCTTAATTATTTTTTCTTCTTCCCTGTTCTTTCCGATCTTCAGTGTGGCCTTTCATCCCCAGCCTTCTAATATATTTTATATACCCTTACCCTTTCACCTTTTTCTGTCATTCTTGTTTTACTTCTTTTATCCCAGTCTAACTCTACTCTGTCCCTTTCCTTCTCGCTGCCCTGATCTCCATTTGTTTCCTTTTACTTGCCTGTATGGCCCTTTGAGCATTCTATGGCTCTAACACATTCAAAGAGAGAGAGCCCAACAGAGACGTAAAAACCGAAGAGTGTTTGGTTTGAAACAAAAATACCATTTATCTGCTTGTACCACATGGAAGTCACTCTTCTCTAGCTTGCAAGACTGGCAACCAGCCCAGGAGTATGAGCAATCATCATGTAAGTTACAAAACTAGATGTGAACAACCTCAGAAATGGCACACCCAAGTTAGCCCAGAAATAGAGAAGGCTCTTCTCTGCCATGACATTTGAAACCACTGAGAATTACATTTGTCATGAGTATGTAAATCTTTGATGATCTCATGGGGCAGACCAGCATTTGCAGGTAGTGCACCCAAATCAGTGTTAGATAGTCAACACTGCTGAATCTCAGGCTGTGCACTTAGAGTGCTTAGAAGTAGGCACTGAAGTCTTGAGAGGGTGTAAGTAGTCCCAACTTTAGCATGTGTAACTCTCCAGCAGCACAAAGTGAGTTTATCTGCCCGCTGTAATCGTAGGATCCATCTCCCCAGCCTTGGTTCCTTGGCAGCTGGGTGTCAAGGCTGTGCTATCTGTCTGGGATCTCTGGGTAGTCAGAAAAGAGGGATTGGCACCTCTGGGGCATGTTATTCCCTCTTCAGGTATACCCAGGGATTGGCTTGCAAAAGTGCTTCTCTTTCACTTCTGAGTACAGAGGAAGCCCAGATACTTGCCAGGCTGTTAGCTGACTGAGATGAATTCCCACGCCAAATGACAGCTGCCTGAACTATTTTGTAGTCATGTTGGAAGTTGGTTTATTACTTCAAGGAAAAAGAAAAACAGCATCAAATCAAAAACGTTCATTAAATGGTCAGCTGATAACTGCTTTGTATTGGCATTGCAGCAGGCATGATGAAAGAAGTGTAGTCTAGACAGAAGGTGAGTGCTGAATGTATATAGCCAGTGGATCCAGTGAGAAAATCTGTGTCATGGTGTTAAAATTAAATGTATTTTACAGGACACTTCTTAGGTCTTGATAAGAAGTTGGTATGTTCAGACTTAGATGTAGCATTGGCCATGATCATACTCTATGTACTAATCTCATTTTACCTTTTTTATCTTGGCCTTTACTTTTGCTTCAGGCAGAAGAAGTTAATTATTCACGTATGACCCACAGTAATTAGTGCAGTTTTGGATAAGTATAAATGAAGTATGACAGCTATGCACGCAAGGGTGAGCAAGTTTCAGTAGGAAACTTTCTGAGAAAAGATCACAGAAACTCAGCATTGCATAATCTGTACCTTATTTTTTTTTAAGCAGGCTGATCCTGCTGACAATTGTTTACCTAAGCAGGATGTGTTTGAGAACTTTTCTTTTTTTCATTTACTCGATGATCTTAAAGATCTTTTCCAGCCTACACAATTTTCTATGCATAGCCACTAAAACATTCACAGTAGTTTGGATACAGGAGCAAAAACAATGTGGTATTTTGACAGGATGAACAGATCTGTTGTTTGGAAGGTATGCTTCTTTTCATCCTAATTAAAAATGGAAACAATATTATAGATGGTAACGGTTGAATTTAATTATCGTGGAATAACTCCTACTTTTTTTAAGTATGCTCTCATCTAGCTCCTCAAAACTTGCCACCAGTGTCCTCAAAACTTCGTGTGCTGGTGTGGGCATGGAGTCCACTGGGGGGCGAGCTTGAATTACATATTGTCTCTGACAGGAAAACTGCAAGTGAAATCTCTACTAGTTAGAGCATTTCATAAATCACAAGCACTGGTATTAAATTTCTCTTTCTAGTATCACCTTCTTGTTGTTGTTTTGCCAGATCATCAAATAAAGCTATCAGGAGGTATCGGGTGTGATGGAGAGCCTTGGGGCTCACAGGCAATCTTGCAGCTCAGGTTTATCAACTCTTTTTGCAACAAGAAACTGTGAGAAATTGGCTCACTGGAGTTGCATTGAGTTAGTTTCTGCTTCAATGAAGTTAAAGAAAATTACTAATGTGTGACTCCACAAAGGAATAATCTTTAAAAATGGGAAAACCAGCAGCCATGGGTTGCATTCCTGGTTCATGTACATCAGTGTTGCACTTGGCACAGGTGCTGGCATTGGCCCCAGAAATGGGGAGAGTGTAGCTGCTGTTTCTGTGGGCTCTGCACCCATGCGGCCCTGGTGGGACTCACCTTCTTCACTTTGCTGCTTTTACTTTGAGGATGGAAACAGCTGCAGTGCTATTTTATGATCTGTAGTGGCTATTTCAGGCCTTTTAGGCAGTACTAAGGTTGCCATTGCCACTTCAGGAGGACAGCTGAGCATTGCAGACTGAGTAATATTGGTTCCTTCCACTGTGTGAGCATCTAACATCTGAAGTTGCTCGTGGTTAAATCCAGTTTCTAGCTCATCGTGGCTACCCTCTTACCATATGGAGAAGCCCAAGGAAGTAGGGTGTGATTCACCCTGAAGATGTCAACAAAGAAAGATGATACCTCCTTTGAGGTTATGTGGGACATAATTTTACAGTCTCTGAAACACAAGAGATTGTTCCCTGTCTCTCACTTCCATAGGATTTCCTTTTACTGTAGTAGTAATCAACATTCTGTATTTCTGTGCAACCTCATTTCAGTTGTTAGTTAAAAATTTCTGGGAGAACATGTCAGAGTTGCTTTCTGGGGCCAACGTCCACAAAAGCCTGGGACTTTCCAGTTGGCATGAAGTGGGAATGGATTTAATCCATGAGTATAAGGCACTGTATATCGACAGGCATGGCTTTGCTCCTGCCTTGGAGGAGTGAAGGAGGGCAAAGTCTGTAACCAGAGTTCTGTGGGACTCAGCTACTGGGCTGCTCTTCATCTGTGAGCCACAGTCAGCACTGGGTCTGAATCACTTCTCAGTGCTGCTTCTGCAGGAGATGGGGCTGCTTTGTCAGGCTCTTACAGAGGCAGGCTGAATATAGCCCCCAGGCCGAGTGAATTTTTTAGTGTTTGGTGCTTTGTCCTTGATCAACGCCTGTATCATTCCTGAGAGATGAGAGCAAATACCTTTGTCACAGACGTAATGAAGTCTATTTGTCAGTGTCAAGGGGTCTTCAGCAGCGTTCCATGGAGACAGTAAACATCTCAGAAGTACAGATTTGTACCTGAGAAAATGACAGCATTCCCTCCCCAAGGTGTTCCTTTATAGCTGGGTTGAGACACCACCCTAGAAGAGAGAGGAATAGTGAGTACATGGGTGTTTTATTTAGTCTGTGCTTTTTCAAACATTGCATTCCTCTCACTCACTGTTGCTCCATATATTATTTTAATATGAAAGGGCCCCTGTCATTAGTCTTTGTTCACATTTTCCTTTGAGCACTTTCAGAGCAGACTTAAAAAGTCAGAGGCACCAAAAAAGTTATTTTTGTTCTGTAGGTTTTAAAACTCCATTCATTGCCTGTTGTTTTCTTAAGGTCTTTTTAATGTCTTTTGCTAACTATAAGTTCCAGAGAGAGATTTACAAGTTTGTATGACCTTCTTTAGACAAATATTGTGAAGAAGCAACATTTAAAAAATAAGCCTTCTGGGTTTTACTTGAATTGTGTAGATTTTTGGTCTGTAACAGCTCTTTAGTACCTACCTTCCAGACCCACTCTTTGAAACACCAGCTTTTTTTCTCACATCCTATGTTCCCCTTATCCCTGAGCTCTCCCTCCTCCGTGTAAATCTCAGGTGAAAAAACCTGCAACAGCCGGTTCGTATGCTGTTTCAGAAACTGGGAATTCAAATAAACAAAGCCAATTTAAAAATTAATTTGCTTTAAGTAAAATAGGAGGTTCTATTTGTGTTGGGTGATGCTTTTATTTTTTAAGAAATACTTTCTTTTAGTGTTTAAAATTTACTGCCAGTTTCAATAAACCAGCAGAGCTTTCCAATGTGAAAACGAGTATATTTCAGAGAAGTTTTCCGTTTAGCTTTTCTGCTCTTTCTTCATGCAGTTTCTCTTTAGAAGATAAACAGATTATTTAATAAATGAAACCTCAGCCTATTCCCATTGATGTCGCAGGGTTCACAATTCAGGACAGAAATATATTTTAAGGCAGATGTCTGCTGGTGCAGTATGTATCAGGGTGTAAGGGTAGGCTCACCAAAGCCACCACAGCCTAGTAAGGTGATGTAGAAACGGGAACCTCTGGATGTAGTGAGGTAGTTGTCTGAGTCCAGCTAGTTATGGGCAGGTGTCCATTCCAGAAGGAGCTTGTACATCCAGTTCTCTTCCAATAGCTGCTCTGTGGAAGGTTAAATGATTTCATTTCTGGCACATTTTGCAAGCTCTGAAATCACCTTACACACGGGGAGTCATTCCTCTGCATTGTAGGTCTGATGCTGTGCCGATATGGAAGAGTGCCCATGTGGTTATTCCAAGGCACTTTGATGGGAAAGTAAGTCTAATTGCGTCTGTGATTACTTTCAGTCTCAAGGTTATGAAAAATATTTGCAACAATGCCCCTTGACTTTGTAAATATGGGGTGCATATGTGTTTTGTCTGTGTGTGGCACGAGGGAATAATGATAATTTCATTATGCAGAATAAAGTTTTCTCTAAGCCAACCATTTAGTACTTAATGCTCTACCTCCAAAGAACTGCAGTTCATCTAAGGTCTCCAGCGTGATTGTGGTCTACCATGTGTAGCCCTGAAGTGCCATGGAGGCAAGAAAGACGTCTTTACTCCCACTGCTTCCAAAATGCTTTCCCAGATGTTGCACCCAGACCTGAAGGAATAAATACACAGTACAGGGTTTCCAACTCTTGCAGCCCACTCTGTCCCCAGCAGAGGGAACAGCAGCTTGTTACTGGTGATACCCCGTGTCTTTTGGGAAGTGTGTCTGAAGTTGCTCGTGCCCATCCTGTCCTTGGCAGGGCAACCTTCGGTCGGAAACGGTCTTTGAGAGTGGAGCGTGCTCAAAACTGCAAGTAAGCTTCACAAAAGCCTTTTTAAAAACGCTTTGTTCAAGTTTTCTTTTTTTCTGCTCTCTTTTTATTGTGTGTAAAAGGAAACAAGAGGTAGATCCTGAAAGTTAGTGTTTTCAATCTTCACTATTTTGCAAATAAGTGGTTAGAAATCTGGCTAAATTCTACAGAAATGTCTTGTTTCATGGGAAAATAAAAAGAACAAATGACACCTGTGTAGGATGAGGAGTTATTTCCTGCACTTCAGTGTTTTCTCTATATAGAATATGAAATAGTGGTATTTTGGTCACATTAATGAGCTTTTCCCTTGTCATGGATATTTTTGTCAGTATTTTTCTTTAGTATTAGATAGATATTTAATCTGATTTTTATTATGCTATAAGTTGGTATCTCTTCTTTTGGAAAGTTCAGTTCCATTCCCAGCTCACTTAAACAGGAGGTGGGGTTTTTAATGCTGTGTTTCTGCAGGCCGTCACCATTGCCCATCCTCTGCTTGAGCCTGACTTCTAGCACAGTGCAAACAACAAAAAATCGGTTGTGCAAAACTGTGTGAGACAAAGCTCATCCCTTGGAGCCTTTTCACTGGTGGTTTTTTTTTTTTTTTTATTTGTTTGGGTGGTTTTTTGTTATTTCTTAGGCAGGTTTTTGTTGTTGTTATTTGGGGTTTTCTTCAGTAAACAAAAGGAAGGTTTAAGTTTTATACTGAGAAATGCAAGTATTTCTCTTGATGAACATGGTGGAGCAATGCCTGGAGTATCCAGGAGGAGTGACAGTATCGGTGTTGAAGGCAGATGGGAAGTGTGGCTTGCTCGGCATCTGCCTTGCAGATATGGACCACAGTGAAGGAAAGTTGTTTTATTTGGGAAAGGGCAAATTAAAACCCAAGCCTGCAGCATCCCAGTTACAGAGAGTAAGTGTGCAGGTCTGCTGGCACCCTTCATACAGTTGGCTGCAGATGGAAGTCAGGATCTGTTGCATCACCTTTCCCAAATACTTTAGTAAGTGAAGGCTTCTATAAGAGGCAAAACATCAGTCTTTCCCCACAGCACTGGAAATTCAATAGTCTCATGTATTTGCTGGAACTGTTGAGAAGAAGAAAACTTAATGCCATCTTCCACTACAGATATATCTCTAACATATATATGTTAAGTGTATATGTATATGCACTTAACATATCCTTAAATATTTATATATATACCATGTCATATAGGAAGCAAATTTCAGGTAGATTAATAAAACTATATTTTCCCTGAACTGGCTCCTGAATTTAGATGCACAGGAAGAAGCCTTTTACATTTCCAAATGTTTTACTTTTTCTGTTTTTACAGGAGTTAAAATTTATCATTTTGCCTCAGCAGTGCCCTTGGCAATGTATGTAACTAGTCCTTGTCTCAGAGCATTAATTCATTTGTGTGTCACAGAGTACCTGGTAGGGCCCATTGTGGGGCAAAGTCTCTGCAGAAGCCCAAAAAGAGAAAATGTGGAAGTTTCTTGGGTTCCCCCTCTTTGCTTCTTTCCCGTGCATGCAGTTACAGAACAGGCCAGAGACTATATAATGGATTTGCCTTCTTAAATTACAGAGAATTGAATTTTGTGATTTTAGTCACAAAGGCTTTTGCTGGGATTTGTATTTTAATAGGGTCAGACCGAGGCAGCTGTATACGTACAGTGTCATGTGAGACAGTGGTAGGAGAAGGAAAGAAGTAGGAGTGCTGAACTAGTACTGGTCTTGCAGAGAGAGTGAGAAGAAGGGCCAGGACTCATCAGTGCAGTGAAATGAAAGGGCAGTTGTGTGTTGTGATGTGAGAAAAGGTCTCACACCTGAATTATCACAAGTGGAGTTTGTAAATAATGAGTTCAAGAGCTGCCAAAGTGTAATGAAGTTCTGTCTCTTCTAGAGTGGAGGTTGTCACTGTATATTTGAAATGAAAAAACTCTTTTTGTTCCAAGTTTTCACATGAAGAAACCATGTCCCTTTGCTTTGCCTAAGTGAGATCGAGAACAAGAAATAAAAAAACCTGAACTTCAAGACGTGTCCCAGGCAGCACAGTATGTTCCTGTTCTGCTCGTAGAAATTGTTTTGCCAGACTTGCTCAACTGATACAAAACTAATCTCTTCCCGGAAAGATATTTTATTTGCATATTTTGACAATACTGAATCATAAATTGCCTGTGTTCACCAAAGAGACAGAGTGAATTAGTAACTGCATAAAGTAAATAATTGAATTGGATTTTAGCATCAAAATTATTGAAAATATTTCAAACTTTTAAAGGGTTGAAGCTAAGATCTAGCACTTTCATTACAGACAGTAAGGTGTTCCTAATGTGTAAGTCATAGCCTTGCTGTTCACTCTCTCTGCATTTTTGGGAAGGCTGCTAATGCTTGCTGTTTTGGTTTTCCTACCTGCAGAATGGACTTGGTATTTGTAGCCCAGTGATACTATGAAGACAGACTTTCAGAAGGGATTACATCTTAAAAAAAGCTTTAAAAGGCACTTTGAAGTTGGAAAGCACTTGATAAATGCTCTGCTTTTTCATTTTAAAATTATACTAATAAAAATATCACATAAAATGTAAGAATTGTCATTTTCCCCTTTCCCCTGTGTCTAAATGCTAAGCTCCCCTCTTCCTCTGGAAGTGCCTGAAGATGTTCATTATCAGATAGTGTGTTTGCTGTAAAAAGATTCTTTTCTGCCTGAAATTTCTTATTTTTAGTAGAAATGCAAAATCTAATTAGCCATCATTTGTGGTTTTCAATGTGTGATTTCTCCTTCTAGAGTCCTGTCAGTATGGGTGCAGTAGAACTGTCCCAAATTCTTCAGAACAACACTGGTGTTTACATGGGAGCTGGAACCAGCTGACATAAATAAAACACATTGCATATATTGCATAATATGCTGTAGCAGAAACCAAACCAGGAATCACCAGGAGATGTCCTCAACCCTGCAAAACTGCAGATCTGGTCATTTATAATAGAAAATGTAGCATCATCAGACATAGGCAGAGGCATGCTTGCTGGTTTATTTATTTCCTTTCTGTTTGTTTCTAAACCTGTGGAACCTCAATCTGGCTTTATGTGGGGAATACTTCTCCAAGGGTAATGGCAGAAGAAAATTGGGGCTTAAAGATGTGGCTGTATTTAGCTGAAACCAGGCAAGTGCCATGTATTAAACTGTGCAAATTTGACTCAAACCTGTTGTATTTTGTGAATGGAGTGAGAGGTGGTACCTCCACCCATACCCCCGTTTCCCAGTCTGAAAATACTACACAATCCTATACATCAGGTTTTGTTTCCAGATGCTTTATAACTTTGTCTTTCACAGGACGATGAAAGCTTAAACACAAAAAATCTGACTAGATGGCTAAACATTTACCCCTGAACAGTCCCTTATGTTTATTTTCTAGTTGACTCTTACTTGGAATAAAAGAGTTAAAAGTGTTTCAAAATGCTGACTGAGTGCCGTTGCAGGAAGGGGCTGCAGAGGAGCAACGTAATAACTCAAGAGTCTTGGTGACAATTCCATATGCAGAAAGAATGGAAAGATAGGGATGTCTGGAGAGGACATGAGTAAGAAGGGATGTGGCACTCGCCTGTAATACCAGAAAGAGAGGGGAGTTTATGCCAGAAGAAGAGAACTGTTTACAGCTTGGGCACTGGGGTCTTTTCTGTCCTGGTAGTAGACAGTGTTACCTCATGATTGCCAAGAGCCTGCCAAACTGCTGGATAAATGAAGCTTAAATAATACACAAATGAAAGGAACTGCAAGTGTGCAGAACGTACATAGGACATCTACAATTGCAGTAAATAAGGTTCCTTGCCTAAGGAATATAAACCCAGTTCTGTTTCCTGGAGCTCCAGAACAGATTCCCTGCTGGCAGAAGAACCCATAACTATTTACATGGTGGTTTTGTGATGCCTGTCTTTGAAACATCTGGTCTGGCATCAAATACTGTGATACCAGCTGGTTGATGGGCAGAGGATAACTGCTGAGAGAGATTCTCCACAGCATAGAACAAACCCTGATCCCTTCATCTGTTACATGGCATGTTTTGTGTTGGTGCCTACACAGTGCTTTTTTAATATGGAATATGTGAATGTCATCGAGTTGCAAAGTAAAAGTTAGATTTGTTTCCCTGGGTGAATGATCTTCCAGATGTCAGAGTACATGAATAAAGATATGGGAAGGCACATGTTGGGCTGTGTGAAGGGTGGAAAATTGTGGAATAGCTGAACAGTGGTCATTATCCAGCATTATTAATTCAATATTTGATGAGTTTTGGAAGAACTAATGAGCAGCAGTTGTAACCATGTTCTTAAGTGCTTAAGTGAGAGGAGTCATGGTAGGGTAGGAAAAATAGTACGGTAAAAGTAATTAAACTAATTTGGATTGTGGCATCTGGACTACAAAAGGCAAACTTTTGGAGGCCTCTTCGAAATAGATGTTTTGTTAATAGAAGATTGAAAAATTACTCTTTGAAGCATTGATTCATCCCTTCAAAACTTCATAATTAACTTCCCAAATAATAGAAAATACTCATTTTCTACAGAGAACTGTCTAGAATAACTTTTTCATGCTCTAGAGTGCCACTTGATCTATGTAAATGCCTGTTGTGGTATACTATCCATGTATTGCAAGACAAAGCTGCAGAATAGTATTGGAATTTCTCTGTGTTTTGGGATGTTTTTGTCAGATTTCAGGACAAAACAATAGAGCTCTCAAAGGCAGGTGCACAAGTAGAGAGTCAGCAAATGTTCACACCTTCAGGCATCTATTTTTAAATTGATAGGTTCTTCAAAACTTTACAGATTCAGAATATTGAACTACCAGGATTTTATCTTTTTCCAGTTTTCCATTTCTCCTCCTCCTAATTGCTGCATGTTTCTAGTCTCTTTCTGCAGCTCTCCTTGCTTCCAATTTCCAAAAGCTGTTTACTCTTTTGACTTCTTCATTTCTATGTTTCCACCACACTGAGCAAGACTCACACAACTTGCTATTGCTCCTTAGAGCTGAATGAGAATTTGAGTGTCTGGGTGCTTGAGGAGTTGAAACGTGCCCACACTTTATGCCCAACAGTTTCTTAAACACTTAAACTCAAGTGCTCGCACAGAGACAGAAGTGTCTGAGTCAGAATGGTTGAATATTTGACTTCAACTCCACTGCAATCCAGTCTTGAAGTGGAGAGGGATATGTAGAGATACACATGCACTGGGGAAGAAAGTTCTTTCAATTAACGAACTTGTTTTGTCCACCTTCTCACTTACTGTGCTCTGGGTTGCCCAGCTAAGGTCCAGCTCCTCTCTGTTGATTGCACTGAAGGTTTCAGCCGTGAGTGCTCAGGCTCTTCAGGCAAAACTGGTGTGTGATACCTGATACCAGCTCCTTAGCTTGTAGCAATTCTGCCTTTCTGGTCCTCTCGCCATCCTTTGAACTCCTGGGTCTTCTGGTTTTGACAAACTCAGCGGTTAGTCTTCATGTCTGGGATGTCACCAAAGAAAAGGTAAAGAGTTAGTATATGAAGGACATTTTTTTCTAGCACTTGGCCATGCTCAGATAACATAGCTATTTCAGAGAAAAGTAGTAGTAATACTATTCTTTCCCTAAAAATTAGACTTGTGTAAAATGTTGATTAACCTTAATGAACAATCAAATCTTTCACAGTTTTCTGTACAGTGACTTTTTTAAGGTGCATATGAGTGAATGTGTTCAGAGTAAGGCTACTTTGGCTGTTTTTTTCCTTCTTACATGAAATGTATATATTTAATTCAAAACAACAAAAGGTCCTCTTAGGTTGAGCTTTTAAGAGTTATTCTCCTTCAGTGGAGTAAATACCTTGCAAGGAATGTGGTCAGTCCTGTCTCTTTCACATAGCTCCATAAGGGCTGGGTAGGCAGGACTCACTGAGGAGGGACACTGGAAGTAACACATGGGAACTCCAGCTGAGTGATCTGCACTCACATCCATCTATCAGCTGACATTCATTTCTTAGCTGAAGTGATACTGTCTTAATAGATGAACAAACTGTTTCTGGTATTTCTCTTACAAACCACTGCATTGTGTTGTCTGTTTTCTGCCAAGGGAAGGGAGATCTGTGATTCTGTGTACCAGGGGGAAGCTTTTCATGCTTATCTTTAATATCATTATCAGTGATATGAACAAGGGTTTGAGTACACCCTCAGTAAGTTTGCAGATGACACCAAGTTGGAGAGTGTTGATGATCTGGAGGGTAGAAGGGCTCTGCAGAGGGATCTGAACAGGTTGGATCAATGGGTCAAGGCCAATTGTATGAGGTTCAACAAGATCAAGTGTTGCATCCTGCACTTGGATCACAACAACCCCAGGCAGCACTACAGAGCTTCAGGGAAGAGTGGCTGGAAAGCTGCCAGGTGGCTAAGAAGGCCAGTAGCATCCTGGCCTGTATCAGCAGTAGTGTGGCCAGCAGGACCAGGGCAGTGATCCTGTACTTGGCACTGGTGAGGCCACACCTTGAATCCTGTGTTTAGTTTTTTGCCCCTCATTACAAGGAGGACATTGAGATGCTGGAGTGTGTCCAGAGAAGGGCAACGAGCAGAGCTGGTGAAGGGTCTGGAGTACAAGTCTTAGGAGGAATGGCTGAGGGCAGCAGGGTTGTTTAGCATGGAGAATGAGAGGGTAAGGGAGGACCTTATCATTCTCTACAAATACCTGAAAGGAGGTTGTTGCAAGGTGAGGGTTAGTTTCTTCTTCCAAGTAGTAAGAAATAGGACAAGAGGAAATGGCCTGATGTTACACCAGGATTGCACCAGGGTAGGTTTAGTTTGGATATTAGGAAAAAATTCTTCACCCTGGTTGTCCAGTGAAGTAGTTGAGTCTCCATCTCTGAAGATATTTAAAAGACTTTTCAATGTGGCCCTTAGAGCCATGATTTAGTGGTGGATTTGGCATTGCTAGGTTAATGGTTGATGATCTTAAACGTGCTTTCCAGTTTAAATTATTTTATGATTCTGTGTGATCGGAGAGATGAAGAATTTCAGATGCTTTTAAGTAAGAATCCAGAGCTTAAGAAGTATCTGTGTTCTGGAAGTGTCTGTGATCAAAGAAGCCAACCAAGGCAGTATCTGGTGAACAAGAGAGTTCAAAAGTATGTAGAGGATGCACAGGGCAAGCGCTGCACGTGTAAAACATTGATGTGGCGTAATGAGAGCGTTGTAATCAACCTGCCAAGTTGGATGAGCGTACTGCTATATTTGTACAGTGCTCTGCACCAACTGTTTGTGGCAAGAGTATGTATGTAAAACCGTTTGGTGGTGAATTTGAGCACATTTTGTAGCGCTGTGTCATTGGCAAGACTGTGCATCCCACCATCTGCCATGTACCCTCTACCTGCCTGTCCAGCTCACAGCAGCTGCTGGATTCCAGGTGCCCAATGGTGTGGCCACCCACTGGCAATCAGCACTATTTGGTGCTTTGTGCTTGGCTGAGGAGTATAAAATTATCTAGGCTAGCTGGTGCAACTACAGGCTGTGGCCAGAGCTCTGATTGCTGGGTTCTTCTCACAGCAACTGTTTCCCACCCCCATCTGACATCAAAACTGCAGCACAGTGCAGATGGTGCACAGAAGGTACTGATCCAAAGAGCTCAAATGTTGCTGACAACCTACTGACATGTCATGCTGATGTCTGTACAGCACTCGATTTCCTTACAGAGGTCATTTCAGCTGGATCTTTCAGGGCTGTTTGACCTCTGTGATGATACTCTTACTCAGGAATTTTCTTTTGAAACCAAAGGCTCTCTGCAAAGCATGTATTGACTTTTGAAGAGACGCAAGGAGGGAGGTTCTGCCTACGACAAAGCAAGTGTTGCGTCACTGGTTCATGTAATTGAAATAGTTTCTTGCAAGCTTCTCATAATTCATAAGAGATAATAAATAACTGAGGAATGATTGTGTCTGACAAAAGAAACAGTTGTTGCAGAGATGCTCTTTTGTTGTCCTAGTTGTGATCAGTTGGTTTCAGAAGGAGAAATAAAAGTTTTGGCGCATGAAAGGAAGATAAATACGGACCTCACACAGTTCCTTTCCTCAGTTTTGGTTTATACTCAACTGTGGGATCAAGGTAACTGCCAAGAGCATTTAACCTGTAGACAGTGAAGGTGGGTGATAGAAGTCACAAAGAAGTATAGCCTAGAAACATGGCAAAAATGGGATTTTATAACAGTTTGCTTTATGAAAACACAAAAAACAGTTTGGCTGTATTCATATTCTCCTCTGACATAACAAAACACCATTTCATAAACATCATAAAATAAATTTACCATGGTCCATGTCAGACCACGGTAAATTGCAGAAATATCAGGTAATCCGGTCATTTGGGGAGAAAGTGTAGCCTGGCAAGATGAGGGTAGCAAACTCGTATGTTAATCATGAGAATGATTACACAGCCCTTTGTACTGATGTTAATCCCCGCATCACCCCTGCAAGGTAGGATCTATATTATTGCCTTAATCCTATTGCTTTTCTTAGTCATGTGAATACCACAAGAATGATAAATCTCAAGGCCCTTTTCCTTATATTCAGCAGATCCGGTACCTCATAATTGTGTAATTTGGCCTAAAGCAACCCTTAGGCAGTGGGTGTACATGGGAAGCGTGCAGATGGGATTGTGTGGATTAATAGCAACAAGGGGAAAGTCACAACCTGTTTTCCCCCCTCCCCTCTTTCTTTTGTTTCTCCCAGGAGAAAAACCCTACAAATGTACCTGGGAAGGCTGCACCTGGAAGTTTGCTCGATCCGATGAACTGACGAGGCATTACCGCAAGCACACGGGAGTGAAGCCATTCAAGTGTGCAGACTGTGACCGGAGCTTCTCCCGCTCGGATCACTTGGCGCTCCACCGCCGCAGGCACATGCTGGTTTGAGAAATGCTACCTGTTCCAGCCGAGTTTAAGAGCTGGGTCTCTTAACTACCCGCAGTGAATTCAGCAGGGCTGAATCCCCCTCTACAGTGTTAACAGGCAGGGCTTTCCCTGATGTCTGTAACAAAAAATAACAGAAATTAAACAAAAAAGCAGGAAAAGAAGTGCCACTCTTCTCCTCGCCATCTGAAGTTAACCCTGTCTGCCCCTCAGCATGGCTACCCCCTGAAAGTGTCATCACAATCACCTGGGAAATAGCAGCCGAAATGTTACAGGAATGGGCATTATTTTACATGCTGCGTCCTTTGACAAAAAATGTTTATAGCTTGTATGTTTTCTCAGCTGCCAGACATTTTGTTCCTGAAAAATCACTGCTGATTGGAGGATAGATACCACAAACCGATGAGGATGACGATGATGATGAGAGCAAGACCGCTAGATCTGTATTATCCCATCTTTTCCCCTTGTTTTGAATACCACCTGGCTGGTGTCAGCATTACACCTGAGCTGTCCTACAGACAAGCTGCGTGTGAGTGAGCAAGAAGATTCTGCTGGAGAGGTCTCACTGCCGGAGCTGGAGGGTCACTTGATCAGACTTTTGCAGTAACGACGGTGGCATTTTAATATCATCCCACAATTTGTCATTATGCCCTAGAGGACACCAGCCATTTAACCTTTTTATCTTTTTTTCCTTCTTTTCTTTCATTGTTGTTGCTGTTGTAGTCTGTAAAATAAGCAAAGGGCAGCAGCATCTCTGCTGAAGTACATTATTAAGTATTTGTATTTTACCATGGACATATTTAGAACCATTTTCTGATTTGTATAGAAAGAGCCCACCTGCAAACTGCTATCCTATTCTCAATGTGCAGTTTTCTTTCATGCAGGTATCCTCTTCCCCACAACCATTATTTGAACACAAGGAAATAATCAGATCATGTACTTGCTGGTACCAAGGTTGGTGGTGTAGCCATTCATGAAATGGAATTGAATGTATCATTAAAACAAAACAGAGAAGAAACGGCTGCATCTCTTGCAGAGAAAAAGCAATAATGAGTAAAAAGGCTCTTGAGACAATAATTTTCTCCACACCAACAGTAGTGGAGGGTATGCAGAAATAGCATGTAAGATTTAAGCATTTAAGTTAGTCTTTTTGATGGTGTCACTGACCTGCTAGGTACCACAGTTAAGTACTTTGACTTCCTTTAACATAATACTTGTGTCTGGAAAGCAGGAAAGATAAAGGAAAGAGCTGATTGTTGAGGAGTTAGTGGATGAACTGTAAGTAGGACGGAGAAATATTTCTGCGGTGGTGCTCTGCAAGACATTAGATTTCTCCCTGGGAGCTAGGGAATAACAAGATTTTGCCAGCTGTCTAGTATGATATAAATGGCCCTTTATATGGGTACCAGTGGCTGCCTCTGCTGGGATTTTCAATACAAGCCTTTTCAGATTAAATAAAAGGAAATTCTTGATCATTCCCATACAGCCCTATAATTGCAAACCAATTTGTATTAATTGAATTATGTAGGAAAGAGAGAAACTCTTAGTCATCAGTTATTCATGCAAACAGAATAGTGTTTTTCTGTTTTCTTTCCTCACAAGGATCTGCCAATTCAGCTAAATTTGACAAAGAGGAAGCTTGGCAATATTTTTAAGTGTTGAGATTTTCATAGCTAAGAGATGAAAGGTGTATACGTAAAGGTGTTTTGCAATGCATTTAATTATGAATATTTGGTTCCAGGAATTGCACAGATTAAACTTGTGATGCCACTTGTTCGTTTTTAAATGTTTGACTGTCTCAGTTAATACCTGATTCCTGAAGTAAACGTAGTAATTTGGGGGGATTCTGAAATCAAGGGAATCTTTAAGAAGAAACAGCACAGGGTACTCAATACAGATACAAAAGCAATTACAGTTAATTGAGGTTTAGTATGACTGGGGTAATACTTTATAACAGCATTCACAGGCCCCAGAATTTGATTGTCTTTAAATATCCTCAATATTCCCCAGTACCAGATAGTTTGTCAGCTCTCTGAAAGAAAAAATTACTGCTTTTAAAGCTCAGGCTCCCCATTGCTGAGTGGTCAGCAGAGAAACCCAACACAAATTATTTACAGCTGTTTCAGGCAAAATGCTTCTGTGAGTTCCCACTGACCGTGTTCATGATCTACTACCACCAAATTTGACAACATTCTAGAATCCAACTCCAAATCAGGGACAGATCAGGGCTTCTGGATGGACCGTGAGGTATTTCAAGGCAGCAGAACTGTGTCTTTACACCTGTGTTACTGCAGTTGGTTTAAAAAACTGGTTGTCAGGTGTTGTGTGTGAGGTGCTTCATGGATTACATCTGAGGTCTGTTTTTTGTGTAATATCATCCCCTTAAATCCATCTGTCATTCTTGCCATTTAGGGAAAGAAATCGGGTCAGGTAGAACCCAATTGATACAATTTTTTCCTGATGAAGAATATTTTACCAACTAATTATTTGAATAGCAGTATTTCAGTTGAATAACCGATGGATACAGAATTCCTTTTGGGACCCATTTTTTTTTCTCCCACAGCAAATTAAATTTGTTCGAGCAGAAACTGTTAAAGGGCATTCTGTTAGTGTACAAGAGGATGTGACGTTACTTACAGAGGCAGGGTATACGTGGGAAGAGATCAGTGTTCCTCTTTAGACTTCCCCTGTAGTCAGTGAAGAGAGAAAAACTCCTGCAAGAGAAATGGAAAGGCCTCAGATTTCAGCATTCAGCTTTGTACTGCCCCGTGGAGGAGCGTGTGTATCAGAGACCCTGGAAAGGCTCATCTCTCCAGGCCAAGGCTGGTCTCTGTGAATCCCTGGGTTTTCAGCTGGTTGCCTGTTACTTTATGCTTTGGTAACACTGCAGCACAAAGAGGGTCTGGTTTTATTCAAGGAACCCAGAAGTGGTAGACATTTAAAGCAGCACTTGTGCCAAGGGACCACAGGCACGGAGTGTGGCAGTGGTAGCAGAATGGAGCTAAAAGGTAAAGGAGTATGTGCTGCATTTTGTTATTTCACAGGCAGGAAGTATATCCTCAGTCTTTCCAGCACATGTGCAAGGGCTTCTCATGCTGTCAGACTTAAACAACCAGCAGTAGTCCACCCCTGGGTTTCAAGTAACCAGTACGGTTCTTGACAAGGTTCTCATTCATACCAGCACCCGCAGGTTTTGATCCCAGATACTGTGTGAGGGTGTTTTCTATTTTTTTTTCCCTTTCAGAAGTATTTTAAGAGAAGTTACTCTGTGGGATGGGGATGTTTGAATGTGGAGCTGATATTCCCCAGATCCTGAGGGTGTCCTTGCCTTCGGTGGCTGCAACTCAGACCTGCTGAATTTCTGTGCTTGTGCAAAGACCATGGACAATTTTTCCAGAGTAGTTTTCTCAAAAATCCTGGTAGCCCACCAAAGGTCCGTGACATTTCATAGCCGTGGCGAAGGCTTAGATCATGTGTAGCATGCAGAAATACCAGACCTCATCCTGATACAACACAGTACGTCCATCTTAACTGAGTAGTTGGGAGACACAAATAAACAGTGTCCCATTCTTTCAGAAAGACAGAGATCTAGTCCACCATGCTGTGACATTGCCCACTACAGCTTCCAAGGGAAACTATGCCATGAAGTGTCAGATGTCATATGTTTTCAAAAGTTTTAAATGGATTTGACAGGAAATCTCAGTAGCCAGCATTATAGGAAAATGAGCAAACAGCTTTGATACAGAACTTCTAAAATTTTTAATTGTCATTATTTTTTGAGCACCTGTTATATTCGGCACTGTAAAATTGGCTCATTGCAACAGCAGTTTTTACTTGGAGATGGAGATGCAGTATTCCTTATTCTCTCTCATGCTTACATAATTAATTAAATAGATTTAGACTGACTTGTATATATGATTATTTGCTGGAGTAATGTATAACAAAATTAACAGTGTTGAAAATTACATCAGTGATGTTGATGTTTGGGTAAACTCGCAGTGCAGAGCATGGACAAATAGCTGGACAGCCTTTCACTCCTTTAATAATGGAAATAACAGTGATCATAAATCTCATTTTTCATTAGCCACATTGAAAATGTATTCTAGTTGCCATTTATAAATTCATCTTCTGATAATAAATGCTGTTTAATGTAAAAAAATCTCTTTCTTCTTTATTGAAGGTGGGTACCTCAAAATCAGAGTAAGTATGACTAATAATAACCCACTTATTTATCAGTCTGAATTTTGGTTTGGAAAGATCAGTGTATGAAACTGCATCTTCCACAGCAGTCAAGTCTTGAGATTGTTCAGTAAATGCAATGCTACTCCTACATGCTCATCCTTACACTCATGCATATAAACCCCAGCACTTCCATGTATCTTCACCCATGTGCAGGTAATAAACAAGTTTATTTAAAATTTAATTTTTTTTAAGTACAGAAAAAGAAGAATTTTAAATAAACACTGTTATAGAAAATACTCCTTTAAGAAACCAGCTCATGTTATTGTGTTATGGCTTTGCCTGTGATACAGAACTGGAGAATTGCACGAAGAAATTTTAGGGTTATTGTATTTTCACAGTTTCTCTATGGCATAGCAGTTGCTGTGTAATGTATGCTTATGCCCATTGGAACTTCAAAAAAGCTTAAATTCTCCACAATAAATCAGGTTTTAGCATAAAAATGTAACTGTAAGGGTACTGCATCTTTAGAAATCAAAGTAACTTGCAAGTATTGTACTGTAGTTGTAACAGTTTAAATATTCTGTAATATATGTGATAATGGAAAAGTATTTTCAAACTCACAGTTTTACATGGGGTGTTAAATAGGTTAAATGAAGTACATTTTTAAACAATCCTTACCTTTAGTTTTCATTGGGAAAAGTGTTAAGATAATGCCTTGCAAAGCTTAAACACAAACCACGAGAAGTAAATTGTTCTGTTTTATCAGAGCATATTTTCTCTGCAAAATGGAGTGGCCATTTCTTTGCTGTTTTGCAGATGGCATGTGATACAGCAAAGTTATGCTGAGTCCCTCAGTGTCAAATAAGTCAATGCTCAATGTCTTTGAATAAAGGAAAAAAACAAAAATCAAAATGAAAACCATATGAAAGGTTTGGGGTTTTGTGATTTTATTTTTGTTCTGTCATTTTACAGTGAACTGCAGATACAGTAATGGCAAACGCTCATATGATTTTATTTCTTCTTCTCTTTCCCTGACTACAGTGCATCTTCATTAAAGGTTGCAGAGTTGAAATAGGCAGCTGCTTTTTGCTGATTCCAGGGGAGTTTAGTCTTCTTGGTGCAGTAACATGTCAAGAATATCAATTGTAGCAGGAGAGTTCTAATGTTTAAAATACACATACACTTCAGTGAGATAGCCTAAAATCTATTTTAAAAGGTGAAACAGAAACTGAAAGTGCCTGTAATTAGAACTGATGGGATGTTCCTATACTTTTACACAGCAATAACTTAACGGGATTCTGTTAACAATAAGGTGAAAATGAAATTTTACTTGGAGAACAATAATGCAGCACAGAAACAAACACAAAGTGCCATTTGTATGTTCACATGTTAAGATACTGTGTTAGAGGTTTTAGTTATTTTCTCAGATAACATCTGTCATATATTTGTAAGAAGAAAGTAAGTCTTAGTTTACAAATGACTTGTAGACGTACCGATTCTCAGTAGGTGTGATTGGAGGTCATTGTCAAGCAGTGTTTTAGGGGATTTCTTCCCAATTTATGTTGGATATGCCCATGTATCCAGGGTATTCTCTCTAGTGAAGTAATCCAAAAACCAGCAATAAGCCCAATGGAGCTTTTTTTAGGGAATATGATAGAACAGGGATTCTCTTGAAAAATCCTCTGCATTGAACTCTGAAAACACAGAGTTCACCTTATGTCTCCTTTCTATTTGTCATGTAATGTTCATAGTATTTAATATCATCTTGGTTGACTTCATGAGTGGACAAAATATATCACTTCTCTTTCTTTTGGGGACAAATGAGTAAAAAAATTGGGGACTGTCAGTCTAGAGACTATTTAAATAGCAAACAAGAAATTGATATTCCTAAAATGAAGTATGGAAATTTTTATATTGCGTGGCCCAAACATTTGCATCAATAAGACTAATTGATCTTACCAGAAAATGGCCAGCTGTGACTCTTGCATTCTTATTTTTTCTCAGTTTTTTTTGTAAATATTCACTACTGCTAATGGATTCTTAAAATAGCAGTGTAATGCCAGCCCTCGTGCTTCTGGTTTTAAAAATTAATTTATTGGACATCAAAATGTTACTGGTTGTCCTAATGCCTTTGCCAAGGAAGATTGCTTTCTGTCCTCTGAATTTGTACCTGTTATTTATCCAGGCAGAATTTTGTATTTGAAAAATTCTGTATTTTGTCGAGACTTTTGCTGCCATCAGTGGGTTGCTGCTGCAGTCTCACTGAGACTCATACGCAGATGAATGTGCAGGTGCAAAAAAAAAAAAAAGAACACATTAGATGTTTGTGCCACATGGGTTAATCATGTGACAAGACTGTGAGTTTTATAAAAAATTTAAATGTTAACCACTGGCAGGAATAATTGCATCAGAACATGCATATACTTATTCTGTTGTCTTGAGCTTAATCTTCAGATAACAAGCACATATAAGAATACAGCGCATGCTGGGGATTTTAGGAGAGTACCAGGGAATGTGTCATCAAAAGGACAAAGGAGACAGTTTCTTACCCAGGTTGTTGGAGAGGAGTGTTTGGTTCTGGAGCAACAGCACTACAAGGGGGCACCCTTTGATACCTGCCGTGCTGGAAGGTTTAGCTGATTCCAGCTCTGCATGTGTTAGTTCTTGTGCAGAAAAGGGCACCTCGTCTTCATCCCAAAATGAGCCAGGCTTTTTTCCCTTCATTCTGAAAAGCAAACTATGAGTTGGGGGGGGAGAGTTCCTGGTTTGGTTTGGGGGGGGGTTTCTTGTGGTTTGGTTTTGTAGTTTTTTTGCTTTGCCAGCATTCTTCTATAGCAGCTCATGCTCAGTGACTTTAAATTATGAAAGAAATGTAATTGCCCTTTGTGGTAATTTTTACATTATTCAGTACATAGTTCTTCAGTCCTTCAGAGAAGCAAAATTGGTCATGTGAATTTTAGCTATTGCAAAAATAAGAATGGAAAAAAATTACTTGAGATCCTGTTGTCCATGTGAATGACCTGCAACATTTTCCCCAATTCAGAGTTAAAAGTTTCAGTGAGCCAAGATGCTCCCAGTTACAGAAGAAGAGGTGGTTCACACATTGTCTTGCTAAACCTTTCTCTGTGCTGTGACCTCTGCATTTAAAAATCAATAATTCAGTGTCTGGTAGGGGATCACAGGTGATGGCATTGATGGATTGTCACAAGCATGAACCATGAAATACACAAATAGGTTCAGATACCACTTTTCTCCCTCTCCCTGACTTTCTAGATGTAAAAGAGCTTCTTTGGAAAAACAGCTTGAGCCAAATCTTCATGGCTGAACTAGTATATTTCACGATTCAGAGCTCATGTTGTCATTTCTGGTTTCAGACTTTTTCACTGCTAACGTTTGCAGCTTAAAAAACCTCGCATGGTTTATTTCTTTCCTTATTGTCCCATACATGGCTTCCTTGGTAATGTAAGTTCTTCACTGAACACCTACACAATATGCCCTCTTGACCTGCTGTCTGTCGTTACAAAGTTGTATTTCCCATTTGCACATTTGTAGAATATACGCAGAGATAGTAATGAACTATTTAAGTTTCATGCACCATCAGCCTTAAGACCTTCAACCCACACTCAGACACATGCATTCATGCTTCAGGGGAAAGAGAAATTTGGACACTGCTATCAACATGTGGGGTCAAAAATACCATTAAATCAGAAAGTTCTTTCAGCTGTGTTTAGGAAGAAACAACAATACTGAAAAATATCATTCTTGGCCAGGTTACTTATGGAAGAAGCAAATTCCCCTATGGCATTAGTTGAATGAAAACGTAAGGATGGGATTGTGTTTGGCCCCAAATTGTAACTTCTAATCAGGTCATTATTGTTGTATGGACCAATAAGTGTTCATTTGATCCTCCTGTGTAAAAATACAAAAGCATCCCATAGTTTACCAAGTGATTCATTTGGGACTGAAGCTTCACAGCAATGGAACCAGTATGTACAGCACGTCAGTCTTTTTCATAGATAAGATGCGAAAGGGAGGGCCATTATCAGTAACCCCATAGAGATAGTAGTGTCAATAGAGGTCCTACACTTAAAAGGAATAAAAATACCAGTGCTAGCAAGCAAGCATATTAGGTTTTTAGTCTTTCTTTTGCCTTCTTTTCAAAAGCTTTTAAATAAAAAATTTACTTTTCTTCAAAAATTAAACTTCTGAAGATCTAATTTTCCCAATAGTTTCCTCTGCATTATATACTATGTAGTGTTTAGGCAATGCCTATGTTATAAGTTTATTAATATTATGTAAGTGTTGTTCTTGTATTTATGTATAGTGTATGTATTGTAAATATACTCAGAGCTTTTTTTCCTCTTACTGTAAAAAGGTGATTTTTGCCCTATGATAATGTAAAGGGAGTCCCCTAATGAAATTCTGTCAGAGGATGATTATTCCACTCTGTTCTCAAAGATTTAAATGAACAAGTGTTATCGTTTTAAATGGTGTCTCAGACATATTTTGTTGGTGCATTGCTTTTCTGTATTCAACTTTCCTATGAATTGAGCTGTGAATTGAAATAGAGTTTAAACCTTTAAATGTATGCATTTGTACAATTATCTGAATGGAGGCATGAAGGTTAAATAAAGCATTTTGTATGGAACAAACCCCCTAATTTTTACTGTGGATGACTCAAACCTTCTGGAATACCCAGTTACTAACTTTTTTAAATTAAACCTTTGTTTTCTATAAACATATAGTGATTTTTAATGGAACGTTTGCTCAAGAGATAAATTTTACTTGCTTTTCTGATTTTTTGAAAGCCATCATAGAGAGCACACATCCTTTCTCCTTTCACAGAATTTGTGCATCTGTGGCAAAATTGGAACAAGTAAAACAGCACTCAGCAGTATAAACAAAAATATCCTGGGATGATATAAAAATATTTTGCATTACTATATGATCTGAGTTCCCCAAGAACTTTAAAATGGTGTTGTGTGTCTGTCTTGCTTTAGTGCTGCTGCTCACCTTTCCCTGTGTATGGGGAGGCTGGTGCACGTGATGTGCAGCATCCGTAAGATACCTGCTCAGCCAAGAGGGGGTTTGTTCTCTCTGTGCCCCTCAGTGGGGGAGGGCAGTAGCCACTGCAGATAGTGAGTTCATACCTGGTTGAGAACTGGTATTTGCAATTGCTCCTAGGGACATTCTGAGGCCTATGGGCTTCTCCCTTGTGTCTGACCATTCCAGAAAGAAGCTTCCTTTAGGTTTGAGCCAGTCTAGGACAACTGTGGATATCGAGTCAGAGGCTAGGAGCTGCACTTTTCCCTTACTGGTGAAATTTCTCCTTAAAATTAATTTTCCTCTTCCCTTGAATTTTTATTTGCTTGCTTTTAACCAATATGATAATTTATCTAGTAAAGGCCATAGTGTTACATGGTTACAGGCAGAGAAATAAGTAAACAACTAATATGGAGACCTTTGAGCCTTATGAAAAGATGTTTCTCAATTAAAGCTGTGCTAGAACAAATCTTCCATCTCTCAAACCACTGACGAGTTTAAAAATCAGACATACTGGCCCTTCCATAGCACTTCTGCTTTCCACACAATAAGTTATTTGTTCTTCCTCAGTGTCCTGTGTGTAATTTAATTTTTTCTCCCAACAGTGCCATAAGTATAAAATGCATCACTGCCTGTTTAGTCTGACCTCTCCAGTGAACGCCCACAATGTCCTCTGCCCTGACCCATGCTCTGTTCCTGAAAAGTTATTTCTTCCACTAGCACAAACAACTGCTCAATTGTCATCCCTCCGCCTCTTTTTTCCCCCTTTGCTATTGAACAGTCCACTTGGAATGAAAAGTTGGCACATTGTGTTAAGTACATTTTACAGAGCATGTCTGGCTCTCTGTGAGCATGACAAGGAGTGGCTGCTGGTAACCACCTTCAGCTTTGCACATTGAGTTGCTAGATCAGATAAGTACAGTTTCCTCTCTGGGTGCAGAAAAAAGTCACATCATCCTTGAACCCAAGGAGTCCACCCACTTCCCAGATGGAGCTCTGGCAGTGCAGACTTTCAGCCATGGATTTGAAGTGCGGGTCCTCATGTCCAGCCTGTAATAAGGAGGGTCACCCATATGGGAGGTCTGTCTTAAAGACGTGCTCACTGTGCTGTGGCCCCTAGTATGAGATATTGGTTGGCAGTTGACAGGGCAAGGTTAGGGCAACCATATATTGGTGGTTGCCAAGTATTTGGCTTTCCAAAGCAAAGCCAGCCCTGTGGTCCAGGCTACCATGGACATATTTGGTCTCTTCAGCAATGCCTGCGGTGCACGCTGTGGAAACCTGTCCCTAAACAACCCTGCCATCCTCGCAAACCGGGCAAAGTTAAACCCTTTAAACAGACAAAGAACCAAAGACAATTGACTGAAGCTGGAGTGACTCAGTAGTTAAGCAAAAAATACCAGAATCACAGAATGGTTAGGGTTGGCAGGGATCTCTGAAGGTCATGTGGTCCACCTCCCTGCTCTACCAGGGACACCTAGGGCCAGTTGCCAGGACTGTGTCCAGATAGCTCTTGAGAATCTGTAAGCATGAAAACTCCACAGCCTTGCTAGGCAACCTGTGCCAGGGTTCAGCCATCCTCACAATGAGAAACTGTTTCCTGATACTCATAATGGTATCTGACCATTTGAAGTCCCTCCCTCCCAATTCAGCCATTAGGCAGCACAGGCTCCCTGGTTCAGGTTTTGACCCAGTCCATAACAGGCTACAGTTTTTATACCCACGGGTATTTTCTGAGAGACCCCAAATAGCAGCAGTAGCCATACCCTTCCTGTTGGAGCATACTCACAAAGGCATTTACTGCCTCACATATTTGTTTTACCAAAAATATATAGCCCATAATAACTAGAACTGTCCCTTACAAAGGAATGAATAACCAGATTTAGCCAGTAAGCTGAAACATGTCAATATATTTTATCCTTTATGTTTTCGTTTGTATCTTTGCACAACCTTGCTCACAGGTGTACTGTGCCCTTTCCTGGTTATCTTTCTCCTTTGCTGGGGTTATTGATCTATAAAATCTCCTTGTAAAGTATTTCAAATAAATTCTTTGTTTTTTTCTGGGGTGACTTCTCTAGACCTGTATTTTTGGGCCTGTGCAGAATATTAACAGACAGAAACTAACAATAAAGTCCAGAAACTACTGCAAAAGCAAACAGTGAAACCAAGATGCTTGCAAAGCACTATAAATCTCTGCTGAGCTCGGGTTGCTGTTTAATCTTTATATACAGGTACGTCCCAAGGTTATCTGCTCCTGAGGGGTTCTCAGGAGGCTTTTGTGATTTGTCATCTGCTCAGCTTCTTATCAGTCACAGGTATTTCCCCTTGTAACATTTATTATGGGCTCCCCTCTGTGTTTCTTACTAATGCAATGCCCCAAAGAGGCTCTGGTATGCAGTTTTTAAGGAGTTATTAAATCTCCCTCTCCCATGATCAATTGGATCATAAATGTGGCACATGCGGCATAGCATGTGCAGCAGTGCTGGTGGCTGAACACAGTCACTCAGAGTGGATGGAAACAAGGAAGCCTGCAGCCCTGGAAAGGAGTTTTCTGTCTTCATCCAGCAGTCCCTGGCTGGAAAAGTACAGTTAAATATTTTTATTAAATATGTCATGTATGTAGAAGAGAAACTACTGCAAATAGCATAAATAAAATAACTATTGTGGCACCTTAACTAACACACTGGGTCTGATTTTGAGGTGGAAAGAAATCTCAATCTTTTCTACCAGGATGATCATGGCCATTTCATTTCAGCAAAGGCTAATCTAGCCCTGACTGATGCAACTATGTGTCCCCATGTCTGAGGAACTGGTAAATTTGGGAAGGATCGGTGAAATTGCTTCATCACCAAGATGACTCGGAGCCTCTCTGCATGTGGCTGAGGCTGGGACAGTGGAGGATTTCTTGGGAAATGGCTTCCTCTTCCAACTCCACAGCCTCATGGTAATGTGCCCCTGAAAAAGAGGGCTGGCTGCTGTGGGAAGCAGGATGCAACTGCTATTGCTTCATTCAGCAGAAAAAGCTGCTTTAATTCCTCATTCATCCTTAAATAACTGCTTTGTCTGCACTGACGTTGGAGGTCTGACTGCTAGCACGTATTGGCATGCAAGTACATGCATATATCTGCTTAGTACATACATATGTGTGTATTTATACACATACACATGCACTGTATGCATATATGTACGTATGTGCTGACCAGCTTTCTAAAGGTAGTCAGGGCACCAGGAGAACTACTGGGAATATATTTAGAAGCCAGGTGTCCACGTAGCGTGTAACAGCTGAGTATCAGTTTTACTTTGAGCTGTTAGAGCCAAAATGGACGTCACATCCCTTAAGTGTTACAGGCCAGGTTAGATAGGGCTTTGGTCTAGTGGAAGGTGCCTCTGCCCGTGGCAGGGAGGTTGGAACAAGATGATCTTTAAGGTCCTTTCCAACCCAAACCATTCTATAATTCTATGAAAGGTCAAGGGAGGAGATGAATGCTCAGACTCCTTCTATGCCTGTCCCCCACACCTGAGCTGGTGTTTCAAGAGGTGCTCCAAAGCCCCGCATGCCCCCAGACTAGGCCTGTTCTCATCTCCTCTACTGGCAACAGGGATCCAGCTCAAGCCCAGACTGCAAAGTGCATCCCACAGAAGACAGTGTGGCCTTCCCCAGGATAGAAGTGTCCAAGGTCACCTGGACAGCCCAGGATCCTGCACACAGCACCACCACCTCAGCACCCAGGCACGGACAGAGGCAGAGCCCCAGGGGACAGCAGGGACACAAAAACAGAGGGTTTAGCTTCAGCTGTGCTGGGGGATGCTGGTGGATGGGTCTGCAGATAAGTGATGTGAACAGGAAATGGGAGCTGCTCCTTGGATGCCTGTCTCTCATCTTTCAGCAGGAGGCACAGTGTGGGGGAAGGAGCTTTGTGGAAATCAAAAACCTGGAATTATCTGAGACAAAATTGGTCTCCATATGTGCAAATTGGTAACATGGCTGTTTCAGTCTGCTGGTGAAGTATGCAGTCTGTTTCTGAGGCGTTTTGTAAAAAAATTAGAAAAGGCTGGTAGAGGGTTTCTGCAGAGCTTTTTTGGTTCTGATTATTCATTTATTTACAAATGATCATTTAGACCATCTGTGGCTTTTCAGTGTAACTGAGAGAAAACTCTGAGCTTCCCAGGACTTTACAAGTGTGCCAAGAAGGCAAGACTGCAAAAGCTTTTGGAGCTAATAAAACAAAGGCAGAAAAGCTGCTTGTAGTGATGAGGCGGGGGGAGGAGAACACGGGGCCGGGGCCCTTTTCCTTCCTCAGACTTGCTTTGTTTCCCATTTTGTTTGACATTTGTAATCAAAGCCTCAGCACCTTTGCTTTAGTTATAATAACTTTACTATAGTTATTACATGAGCCTCCACAGATGTATACACAGCCCAAGTTTTTAGCCTCCGGCACTGACCACTCCCCAGACAAGATGCTTGTTTCTGTACCACAGTACGTGTGATTCTGCAAGTTTCATTTATCACAAGGCAAGCAGTACAGACACAAGAAAAGTACAGCAGGAGCCAGGGGCTCAAGATGAGGTTTGGCACACAGTACATCAACATCAGAAAAGACTTGTTCCTTCAGCTTTCATCACTAACAACATCTGGGAAGATGAATGTAACTCAGTCACGGTTTGCTGCAAATTAAAATAAATGAATAACCTGCCAAGTGTGGGACAGAAGTGCTACGTTGATGTGTTTTTGTGGGAAAATTAACATGGCCCTTCGGGATTGTCAGCTTTAGTTTGATTCACATGGATAGCCATGTACCCATAAAATTTAAGGAGCTTTCAGGGCTCAAAATATTTTCTTTGACTATCCTAGCAGGAAGGTTATTGGTAGGAAGTAGGGATGGCATTGATAGCAATTTCATGCTTGAATTCATGTCAGAGAAGTAGTGACCAAATGTTAGTTCACTGGCTGTAACTTGAAGAAGTGGTGGTGACATCCAGTAGAAAGATAGCCACTTGTCAAAGACAGAGTGGAAGGTGACACCTTGCTATAGAAGTCGGGAATGGCCTAATAAATATGTGAGGGAATATATCTCCTGGATAGCTGGAGAAAAGAAGGTTCCAGGGAGATCCTATAGCAGCCTTCCTGTACCTAATGGGGGCTTACAAGAAAGCTGGGGAGGGGCTTTATGCAAAATGATATGACAAAGGGTAGTGGCTTTCAACTGAGAGTAGATTTAGTTTCAATATTAGGAAGAAGTTTTTTACTATGGCAGTGGTGAGGCACTAAAACAGGTTGCCCAAAGAACTTGTGGATGCCCCATCCCTGGAAGTGTTCTAGGCCAGGCTGGATGGGGCCCTGAGCAACCTGCTCTAATGGAAGGTGTCCCTCCCTATGGCAGGGTGGTTGTAATTAGATGATCTCTAAGGTCCCTTCCAATCTAAACCATTCCACAATTCTATGAAACCAAGTGTTTTTTTCTGTATAGTAGCTGGAGTCTGAGATGGTGCTTTCATACATGGAAAAAGCACAGGATGTAGAACTTGGGCTTTTGCAGTATCCTTTCTCAAACAGCTGCTTTACTCCCAATCACAGAAAGCAGCACCAGATAACACCGGTCACTGGTTCTCGCCAGGGGGGGCATGTCCACCACACTTCTCACCCCAAGGAGATTGATTTTCTGGCCTTTTTGCAGGCCTGGTAGAGATTAATCTGGGTCTTTTTGAGGTTGTGATCTTTAATTCCTGCCTGGCAGAGGATGGTCGGGCTGGGGGGAGAAGGCAGGTAACTGCAGAAGAAGTGGTCAGGCACCTGTGGTATGAACCAAGGACCAAGACTGAAGTGAGATATGAAGTCAGGAAAAGGAATGAAGGGACACTGTGCAGTATCAATAACCCTGGGGCTGAGATGAGGGTGAAGTATGGTTATACAGTGGTCCTAGTGGTCAGGATTAGGGAAAAGAAGATGGAGACAGCACTAAGATTTGGAAATAATTAGGATACAAAACTGTCGTGGTTTAGCCCTGGCCGAATGCCAAAGCTTCCACGAGCCACTCTCTCCCCTCTGCACCTGGACAGGGGAGAGGAATTTTTACCAAGGTGAGATAAGGATACTGAGAGAGAAGAAAACTCTCTAATTAAAGCAGGCTAAAACAGGCTCAAAACTTAAAAGTGATAAGGGAATTTTATTACAGAGTTAAAAGAGCAAGCAAAACATCTTCTTAAAACACTCTTTCTCTCTCCGCTCCCCCCAACAGCCCTCTCTCCTTCCCTCAGAAAGTAAGGAGAACTGGGGGGTTTTTTCCTAGTCAGTTCATTCCTCAGATGTTTTCTCTTCTTGGCAAAATATCTGGAGGGGAGGCAGTTTTTTCTTTTTCCCTTCTCGCAAGACTGTGGCGATTTTTTGCACAAGTTATTTTTTCCCTCTTGGCAAGCAGCCCGCCCAGTCATTGCTACTTGTTCGTCCTCCCAAGGCCGAGCTGGTCTGAACTTAGGGTGGGAATAAAACAAGGCTCTTTTAACACAAATTACTCCCTTCAGGTCCCAGGAGCAAAGGCCTTGTTATTCGTGTCAACTCCCACCAGACCACAGTCCCTCCTGTAGGAGTTCACCCCCTCCTGCTCCGTCGTGGGGTGTATCTCGGCTCCTTCATGGACCCTCAGGGTGCAGGGGAACACTGCATTGGTACAGTCCTTACCACAGGCTGCGGAGACATCTCAGCTTTGATGTTTGAAGCACCTCCTCCCCGGTCCTTCTTCTTCTTGGCTGACTTTGCTGGTGTCCATATCTGTTGTTTCTCCTACATGCTGTACTCCTTCTTCCCTGCCTCTGTAGTTGCATCTACAACTACATGGCGCGCATGCACGTACTACTGTGTTTTCTTCTTAAATGTGTTGTCACAGAGGCGTTACCGTTTTCCCTAATTGGCCCAGCTGTGGCTTGCAGCACGACCATCTTCAGGAGCCATCAGAGACTGGCTCTGCCTGGACAGCTGTGGAAGCTTCTGGCAGCTTTTCACAGGAGCCATCTTTCTGGCCCCTACTACGCCCAAAAACCAGACCCCTTGTCAAACCACCACAGATGGTGCCAAACATAACCATTTATACCTTCACTACACCTTATCTGTACATCCGATATAAAGGTATAAACCCAGTATTTCTAATCATAGTAAGCAAGACCATGAGCCATGGGCTTAAAGGTTCAAATCAGCATTAGGTGAAGCAAATACTGCAAGAGTGGCATTTATTTCTTTCTGACAGGTGTTATAAGTTTATTGAGAGATTGGAAGTTGGGCTGATTCTTGAAAAGTGTATATGAAATTACTTTAGGTCCACAAGGAATATTTTTGCATTTGAAATTATGTTCTAGTCTGATTTTAACTCAAAGCAAGAATTTTAGACGTTTCTAGTGAAATTTCAGGAAACTTCCTTTGCATCTGCCTGGAGACAGCGAGCTTTTCTTTTTTTCACAGAAAATAGTGAAAGTTGACAAGAGCATTCACTAAGCAGCTGCCAGGGATTCATAGGGTCCAAATAATTGGCACCCATTAGAGATCTCAAAACCTGCATGGGCTCATTAAGTAGGCGTTTAAATGTCTTGGCTCCATCAGCGGAGCTCAGCGAACCAACACATTTGCAAAAGAAACTCTCTTGTGGTGAAAAACTGTTGACCAACGTTCGTCTTAATGTGAGCAAGTAGACTACGCAGGCCAAGACTGGCAAGCAAACAGGAATTAAAGCCTAATTTCCATTCTTCTCCTAGGCATACTGTCTGCATAAGGGGAAAAGATGCCACAGATTGAATCCACAAGACTGAGAACTGTATGTGTCATTTTTCTATTCCGTGCTTCCATGTAGAGGTACATTATCATATCTTAAACGTGCAACAGCAATAAACTAATTTAAAACAACAACAACAACAAAAAAAAGTGGTGGCCCCAGTGCTTGACTGTAGCACAAACTTGAACTCTGGTGGGTGTACTGTGTATGCCTAACTGCAACACCAGTGACATATCAGCAGCTTATGGACTGGAAAACAAAGCCATTAAGTTCTTTTGGCACTGTGTTGCTCACAAAAAAAAAAAAAAAAGGTTTGAAGAAAGGGAGTTACAAAAATGTGTTTTACACTAGAGGCCCATTAGCTCCATTGGTTGGAGAAACTGCTTTGCAGACTCCACCTGCAGTATTGTGTGTGAGGGATTTATTTTATGCTCTGTTCTTCACAACAAACAGACCTCCCGAGTAGCAATGTGTGTTCTTATATAAAAGATAATTTGGGGGCTCTGAAGACTTGAAACTCAGATTTGGTCATAATTATTAGAAAGTCACACAGGAATTCTGGAGAAGTTTGTTTATCCTGATTCCAGCCTGCTAGGTCCAAGAAAATACACTTAATTCAATCCAGGTGACTTTCCATTAAATATAATCTTGTCTTAATTGGTGCCACCTTGACCTCTACTTGTGAAGTCTGTTTTGTGGTCTACAAGTCTAGCTTTAAATGCTCAAACACACATTTTTCCATCTGATTCCCTGTGATTTCATTATGACAACAACACACTTCATACCAGGCTCGCCATGTGTATGTGAAATGAAGGGAAGGTTTAGTAACAAGACCATGTCCAAGTGGGATAGAGATCTTCCTCATGCTGCCAGCCATGATGGTCTCTGTTACTTGATCCCAGCTCAGTTATTACAAACTTTAGGATGTTCAAGGTCAAGAGATCAGTGAATGATTCAAAGGCACTTCTTCCTGGGACTTCTGCAGTCCATCCCACTCACCCTCCCCCACAGAGAGGCTGCAATGTCCTATTTATGGGATCACAAGGTAGGTAACTTCTTGCACCCTGAGAGTTCCAGTTTACATCTCCAGCAGTGTGCTTTCCTCCTTGAAGTAACCCTATTAGTCTGGCAGCCCTATAGCAGGCTTGAATTCACCCTAGAGGGGTATTCCCAGTAGACCTCGGCCTCTGTTAACTATTTGACACTTCAGCACTGCTCTAATGAGGGGAGGAACAGAAAGATTGAGATGCTTCTACAAAGTGGTGGACTGAGGAGCATTAAGAACCGCAGTTCAAAGCAAATGCCTTCCTCTTGGCATCAGGATTTTAATCTGATCTGGCATTTCAAGCAGATGAAAATATTGCTCTGATTTCCATTTCTGACAGTGGCAGAGAAACAGAAGCTCCTTTATTTCACCAAAAGCCACAGTTTCCATTCTGGGAAGGAATACAGGATTTAAGTAGCCCATATCACAGGCAATAGCCAAGTGGGAACTTGTCATGTTTGATCAATTGCTGGTAGTAGGAGATTTTCTGTGAAATGTGGTTAAAAAAAAAGAAAGGACTCAACCACTGACATAAATTAATACACTAACAATATTAAACTTTGGCTCCAATACTGGCTGCTGTTTTAGAAGGCTTGAAAAACTGAAATTCTGAATTATGTACCAAACCCAGGCCACCGACTCATCTGGCAACGTTTACAAATGTCATATCAATGCTTTGCCAGAAAAGAACAAAGTCAAAACACTGACAGGACCCAGCAAGCTTGGAAGAGATAGACTTTGAATGAAAATACATGTAGAATACTTAAAACTGGTATGATCTGGATTGACTTTTAGGTTAGTGTTTCAGGTACCTTACAGAAGCAGGAGGTTTGAAAACTTTCACATAAATGAGATTAAAATCAAAACAGTTAATAAAACTGCACCACATGGCATAAGGAAGCCAAGCACTGCTTGATATGATGCACAAACATATTCATTATCAAGGTAATATAAAGTGCATTTTATATGGAGCATTTGAAGACCATCTACATTTTGCACAGCAGAAGACAAATATTTTGGCTCTGTTCAAAGCTGCAGCTTCTGAAGTCATGTGGCATCATGAGATTCAGCTTCCATTTGAACTGGGAGCAGGAAAAGGTGATTCATGAGGTCACAGAGAAAATTGAAAAATTGGAATTGTTCACAAACAGAGAAGACAAAGAGAAGGAATAGATTTCTATACCATTATTGTTTTTAAATTAAGTTCAAAGTTTGAACACTGACATGAAGAATTTTATAATGGTATTGATAATGGTACTTGATACCTTGGACTAACATGAATAATTAATACCCTAATTTATTTTATTACAGAAAAGGTTTTCATATTGCTGCCCAAGAGCCACATACAGTTCCTGAAGCAAAATCCAGAATCTTCAGCTTCCCCATGGTGTTGTGGTATTCAACATGTGCCATCTTAAGGCACCTGGCATCTATTAGAGAATAGGGAGGCCTGAGTGGCAAAGATGGGTGGCAAGAAATATGAGACCTCTTTACCCAAAAAAGAGAGACTAAGAGAGATTTCAAGGTTCTGAAACAAAGGTCTCTTGAGCAACAGTGGTGCTGATTTTTAGAGTATGTTTAAAGGAATCAGTTTAGAGGACAAATAGTATTTTATGAATGTGTGCGGTGACTTAAATTTCTTTGTGGAGAGCTTAGGCAGGATGAAGCAGTAACATGCAGAGTGAAGGGATGGATCAGTAATGATGTACATCATGTTGACTAGACATAGTCAAACTTTCTCTGTGGTCTGCAGATTGTGCCAGTCTGCTCTTCTGGTGTATTGCACAAATAGATACCCAGAAACTCATCTGTGCCAATGGACTTCACTACAAGCTAGGCTTCAGTCCCACCATGACTCTCTCTGTTCATTTAGGAGAACATGGTCACCATCTCATCTGAGAATGCTCCCAAAGTTTGCCCCCAAAGCCCATGTGGACATGGTGACTTCACTGGGTTGCAGCTGTGGAAAATGGTACCAGTGCTCGGTCGGAATCTGCAGCCAGAGGAGCAAGGCATGACTGCTTGCTGACTGGAGAAAGGATAGGAAGGGAGTTTGTACAGGCAACCGCTTCAAATTCTGTGCTGGGTCCAATCCATCTACATGCTTATATCATGGTGAACCCCAACCTACTCCAGAACTGCTTTATCTAAGCTCAAATAATTAACAAACTATTGCCATTTCCCTGTAATTTTTTTTCTTTTTTCTTTTTTTTTTTTTAAGTTTAACTGACTATGGTTTTCGAAGCATGTTATGTGCACCAGAAAACATCATTCATTATGTATGTGTATTGTTCCTCATTTAACAGATGTATTTCCAAAGGAGTTCACCTGGCTGGTGTTTTCTTTCACAGTAGCTTTGGCTTCAGTGGTACTATGCCAAGAAAGACATCTTTATTTGTGCCCTTAACTCTAAGTGGTGTCAGCAAATTACTGGCAACAGCACATATTACTGTCTTCATCAGAGCGAGAATTTATGATGTCACTACTAAATCCATCAGGGACATTACATTCTTATAATTCATAGCTGACTCTTGAACACATGAAAGGAATGGCAGTGTGCCAGCTAACAAAGAATAACTGCCCTACTTACCTTAGACATGATAATTTTCTTAAATAATAAGAATATGCTGGTGCAACAAGGAGAAATTAATGCTCTGATAAACACAAAGGAGAAAAACAGGTAGGTACCAAGCCATATATTAAATACCCATCTTTCTGGCAGCACCATTTTTAATTTCTGGTATTTCAAGCTGATGGAAACTTTGATCAATATTTACACTTCATTCAGTCAAGAGGAACAAGGCAGCATTATTTAAATTTCATTTTATGGCCCAAAGAATGGTAGCACTTCATGGTCAGAAAAAATGGTATGCGCAACAAGTTGCAGTAATTTCATATATTTAATGCAAAATTAATTGACTATGCCTGAGAAAGAATATTAAGGGGGTATTCCAGAAGCTTAATTAATCTGGAAAGGAAGAGAAGATCATTGATGAAAGGAATTGCTAAAACTAGGCTTCCCCAATATAGATCTCTGGATTTTTCACTGCTCAAGTCAGGCTCACCTTTTCCTTGAACTTGTTCTCAATGAGAAAACATACATGTGGCTCACAGTGGAGAATTAGGGCACCAACGTATTTCTGTGGGATACAAAGCAGTCATCTTGGGATCTACATACCCAGTGTGTATGTTTTTTTTAATTTGGGAAGTATCCATTATTGAATCAAAATACCTTTGCTTTTTAGAGACAATAATAATAAAAAAAACCCTCTCCCCCTCTTTCTCTACTCTTCACCCTGAAAAGTCTCATTGAAAAATGTTTTCTTCAGTTTCAGTGGAACACTATCAGCCAATTCAAATGAGTGTGTTTTTGGTAAAATGGACTTTGGTAAAGCAAGACGAGAAGGAGCTGAAGATATTTGCTGTATTAACCCATACCTAATATATTAAATGCTGGAAAGGACTCTGTAGTCAAATAGATCTGCTTTTCTAAACATCACACTTGAACTCAGAGAGATGGGGGAGAGAGGGAAAAAGGAAGGGGAAGCTTGGTGCAAGAAATCATCTATACAAGCTACAAAGGCTGCCAGACAAAATATTAGTCTTCTGCTAAACTATACAGCATGGTATGAAAACACTTGCATTTCTGAAAGGCAACAAAAGAGGAAAGTACTGATGAAGAAACTGAATCTTCAAAGCCAAAGCCAGGGGTGTTATTCTATGCTCCATGGTAATCCCCAGCTTACACCAGCTCTCTGTTTGGTCTTCAGTGCCAAGGGACTGTAAGCTCCACTGATTTCACCACCACTATCCTGCAGCCTATAAATCAGAGGCGTTGTATTACCGCCAGGAAAAAGGAACCTGTTGAAAGAGATGTGCTCTGTAGCCATGGCACTCATCAAGAGGGTTACGAATTTTAGCCACATTAGTGAGTAAAGTAAAGCGAAGCAAACTGTCAGCATAAACCTGTAAAGGGGAAAAATCCAGAGGGAGGCAAACTGCTGCAGTGATGATATTTCCGTGATTATGGGAGTCTGGAAAACAGTGCACATGTTGTTAAACAACTTATGAAAGAAGTTATAATTTGTGCTCCTTACATTTTGGAAGATGTGTACTGGCATAGATCATGTGATTAATGTTAAGAACAGTTGTCTATAGTTACTGGGGTAAGATGAACATACAGTCAGACTTCTAGTTTCTTATCCAAAACTCGTGAAGTACAGTTTTTCCTGCTACTTCTATTAGCCAGCCAAAAATACTAATATAATTGTTCTACAATTAGAATTGGAATTACTTGGAATACCTGAGTCACTTTGTATTCTACATACCTTTAGTTCTTTTAGTGTTCAGTCTGAATGTTATCTTGTTGAGATGGGATTTATTGCTATAAATATTTTTCTTATTACTCTTTCCTAGTGCTTGTTTGACAGTGATAAAAACTAAACTGACATATGTTCATTGTGTGGTAATGCAGTTAATCCTTGCCTTGTCTCTGGAGTCTTATAATCTGTAGGCTGCATTGCATAAAGGAATGGCTTTTACAATACTTCAGTCTTTATAAAGCAACCATTTGTGGATTACGGGTGTCTTTCCCTACTGATACGTGTTGGCACTCCTAATTTCCATTGTATAAGCCAAGAGAGAATTCTGCTTGGTAAGAACATGTAGGTGTATTGATGCAGGTGCACTACATCTCAAAGGTTACCTGAGGCCATCCGAAAGCCAAATCTGCCCTTGACTGTCTGAGAGGCCACAAGGTTGATGCAAGAGAAGACTTTCCTTTGGAGCATTTTAGTGCCTTATGTGCTTGCGCACTACCAGCACGTTCACTAGCTGTCATCATACCCGGACAGGGCCAGGGTGCACATGAGGAGGTCAGGCCAAGCAGACCTGGACAGACTTTTTGGTGATTGCTGAAGAGGACCTCAGGTGAACAGGAGGTAGGATTGTGTAGTCACAGCTACAGATACAGCTCTGGCATGTCTTGGCCAAAGAACACTGGGCACATGTACGTGTGGCTAACTCAGGAAGGAAGTAAGATCCATGCCACCTTTATTTAAATTAAAGTGATGGATGGAATTGGGACTGAAAACATCTTGTTCCACAAATGTGAACCTACAGACACAGAACACATTTGCTCAAGTAGCTGAAGAAAATACTGTACCAAGGAATCATCTCCATTGGAAGAGAATGCTTTGGAATACTGAGGTACGAAATATTATTCACTTGGCCTGCTGTGTCAAAATGTACATTTTTATGAATAACCCACCCCATGAGGTTTTTGTTAATCCATCTGTCCTTAAGATAGTATCGGATTCAAAACTGCCATGATGCCGGGTTTTGGATTTGAATCAAGCGTGACCAGAAACACAAGTGAATGATTTATATATTTGGAAGTGTAATTTCTAAAGGTCCATGCATCAACACTGCTGCATGCAGCTGAGCTCTCCATGTTTGTGCGCACATTCTGAACCCTGAAACAAACAGCCTACACCCTCTCCCATGTCTGCAAGGTAACACACTCATACCTAAGCACTCTTTTGTTGTGAGTCTTGCAAGAAGCCAAACAATTTATGTATGGTATAAAATACATTTATGGCCTTTCTTAAGGTCAGCTTAAGCAACAAAAAAGGCAGCAACTTCCTCATAGTCAACTGTGAGTAAAGAGGGTGGTGCCAGTTTAGGAGGTGGAGGTGCTTTTGAGAGCCTTTCAGCAACCTATTCAGGAATCATCGAGAGGCAAGATCAAACCTGTTGATTTGTGGGCAAAACAGTTTATAGCTGTGACACATGCTGCAAGTGGGAGATTGTTGCAGCAGAACAGCTGTGGTCTCATGATCACTGACTAGATCCCAGTGCTATCATCCTTGTCCCATATGGACTAGATAGGCTGCACACACTGTGTGGGGCAATGAGTCAGGAAGCCTGCAAAACTTCTGAATAAAATAAGATTATGAGAATATCACACTTCATCTTTAGATGAAGTATCGTGTGGTGATCACCGCATGAGCCAGAGACCAGTTGGTGAGAACTGTCTTTTCTGTGCTCTTTCAGCAAGCCGCAGTGACAAGGGCAGAAGGAAGGTGGGGTGCGGTGTTGCAGAGGACAGATAATTGCTACCTTATACCTGAGCTTCCCCCTGTTCAACAAGGGAATGAAGATCTATCTTTTTGTTCAGGCTTTTAGCCAACTTCCCTCTCTGATAAAAATAACAGTGATTGGCAGTTTCGAGGCAAACTGACAAAAGTTTCTACTTGTTTTTCTTTCGAAGCTGAAATGCTTCAGGAGTTCACAAGACGTTTGTCAAATTGGGGAATTTTTCTTCTTAATCTAAGGTTTGGGAGTAACTCAGATACTTGGAGTAAATAAAAAAAACCAAACACCCAAATCAAAGAAGAGAGGAAAATGCTACTCTTTGTGCTGAGGAATGCCATTGATCCTCAAGACAGCTTTCATCACGGTGATGTCTGCCTGCCTGTTGCTGAACCCCACTCAGCATAGTTAGCTGTACTCTGAACCTGCAGCAAGCCTTGCTGCTCAGAGGGCTTACCAGAGAACCTGAAGAGACTGCATCAATGTGTTTTTTGTTCTTGGCCTTTGTTCTTGAATACAGATAAATTGGTTGTGCTATTTTCTTATAAGAACTTGATTATCAGTCAAAATGGTGACATCTGTGTCTGGTCCAGAACCAACACTTTGCTCAGCAAAAATTGTTATGTGGAGGAAGGGGAGAGGAAGGAACACCTCTTTGAGTTTTCTTCATTTTAATGAAACAACCAAACTCTGGAAAAGGTTTATATGCACGTTCCCACACCTTCACACATGTTTAGTTTATGTAGACAGCATGTTGTAATCAGCATCTCTTCTACTCCTCCTTCCCCATCCTTTTTCTCTGTAAAGTGACCAGAGGAGTACCTGCATTTCTAATTCTTCAGTATCCAGTTTCATTCACAAAAGCATTGCTTCTTTCATGCGGGAAGGCTGATTTGAAGGTACTTATGGAGCCTGTTTACACTGGGCCGGATGTTCAGCACACTGTTAGTTCCAAGTTTGGCAACAAAATCCTATTTTAGAGAAGGAATTGCAGTTCACAATGACCAGAAGTGCAGTTGCACCTTGCTATTAAAAGGGCCCTTCTATCTAGGTGACATTCCACAGAATTGAAAATTAGGTATATCCGTCTTTATGAGGGGGACTCTGTATTGTATAAAAGTACTCTCCTTGAGATATTTTCCAATATCTGCTTGATTATAATGTTCTATTTAAACAAACTAGCAAGCCTGTCAGAAATGGTACTTATTACAGGGCAAGAGGCTTTTGACCTTCTGTGTAATTATTCCCAGCTCACCCTTGGAAGTCTGCATTACTCTAAACTGAATTTGTGGCATTGTGTAGTACAAAAAGGAACTGAATTGTATCCATTAGTAAATTTGAACTGGAATGCACAGTAAATGTCAAGACTCTTAATTGTGCTTTCTATAATGGCTTCCAAGCTTACTAAGGAACAATCAAAAGCTATTAGTTATGACTAGGTAAACATTTTAAGGATATTTTTTTCCAGAAGACTCTTTACTTCTGTTTGATGAGTCTTTGTACATGACTTAATGTAAAGCTATGAAAGAATGGATGTGTTTGTGATAAAATTAGTCTGTGGACTTTTATGAGAACACTCAGGCCTAAACACTCATGGTTTCGGAGTGTTAACTGTAAATCTTTCTGCATTAGTCTATATTATAGCAAAGCCTTTTTTTATGCTAAAGTATCTGAGATGCATTCTTGCCAGTGAGTCTAGACTGTGCCAACTTTTCTCCTGTTAGATATTATCTTTCCCCTGCTCAGCAATATTAAGTTGACCATGGAAGCGATCTTCCTTTTTATGTGAAATCAGTGATAGACAATCTGCTGTTTTCTAGAGTAAGATTTTCAAAGCTATACAACAGCCTTGTGAATGATCTGGTCAAGAACAACATACAGAAAATTTCTTCCTTGGAAATCTCTTACCCAACATTTGACTGAATGCGAGGCAGGGGCCAAAGACTGTGGTTGCTTGCAACAACTCCTCAAAAGCCAGTGTTATCTGACCGACAGTAACACATCCTTATCTGAGACTGAGAATCTGTTCAAAGCCAAAGTAGCTGGCTGCTGCAGCAAGATTGGTTAAGATACAATGCTTCTGCAGTCAACAGCACAAAAGGGAACAATGTTTAGCATTAGATCTAGGTCAGATCTCAGCTCACATAACACGTATACATTTAAGTTGCACAGAGTGGAAGCAGCTTGCAGCAGAAGAATGAGTTGAATCAAGTCCAGAGTAAGACTTGAAATCTTATCAGTGAAGCCCTAGTTCTGCCACCATTACCCACAATCTCATTTAGATTTTCAGAAAAAGTGTGTATGGGGCTATGTTCCATGGCACTTTGATATATAGCAATAAGAAGCAGGAGAAAAACAACAAAAAACAACACATGCAAAAAAACAAAACAAAACAAAACAAAACAAGACCAAAAAAACCCCACACAAACAAAAAAACCCCAAACAAACAAAACAAGTAAACCCCCAACCAACCAACCAAACAAACAAACAAAAAGGCCACGTCCTGAGATGTAGTTAAGTAACTTGAGAGGCATTGGTCACTGTTACATCTGGACACAGAGAGTGAAAATGTAATCATAGCCTCCTGTGCTTTGTGTACCCTGTGTCCCTGCAGACACAGGGATGACCAAAAGGAGACACAAGGTGTAGGGAAGTAAATGTAATTTACACTGCATAAGTCTAAGCTCAAGAGCTTTAAAGGACACCATCCTAAAATTTTCTTCATTCACTGTTCTTAACATCAACTGTCAGTGCTCATGAAATGAATTTATGCTGATTAACAATTAGAAAATTATGCAGATTTTAGTAGAAATGTGAAATCATTAAGAGATAATTGCTCACAACTGGTTCCTTTTTTTCCCTCAAATGGAAGCATCTATTAAAGCTATACTGTTCATCTGAACAGGGATTGCAAAATCAGAGATGTTGTCTAAGTTACTATATGTGAGAACAAGCATGCTCTGAAGAATCAGTGAAAGAGACATTAGAAACTTTCTGAGAAGAAATCCAGAAAGCAAGTTCTTCACAAACAGCTTTTTAAAAGATTTCTCAAGATAAAATGTCAAAAGCACCCAATGGTCATTAAGAAACTTATATTTTACATCTTGATTTTTATATAGTCTCAAATAATAGTGCCATAGGAAACTGAAACTTGTACTCAAGAGGAAGTCGTTGTAAGAAATACTGGTATAAAAGGTGCTACCACTGCTCATTGTCATATAGTTTCTTCACAAAATTAATTCAGGTTGTGGGTTTATTGATATGAAGAGGTAAACTTTAAGTAGAGAGGAGGAAGGATGATAGATACCACAGTAAAGGAGAAGGGGTGACTACATTTATGCCACTAGAAAAGTGAGAAGATAGATAAGCAGTACGAGATGATGCCAGTGATGACCTATTTCTTTTTCCTAAGAACAATATTGCCCCATTAATTCTTCTGCCACTGTCCCGTCTACATCATATCTGCCCCAGTGCTTTGCAACACAGCTTATTTACCTTTTTTTGAGGAGGTGCTGCATTTGAGTGGGATTTGCCTGGCCCATTTCGGGTAGCTGGGCTGTTTCAGTCACCCAAATGTTTGTCATTTGTTCATCTCATCCCTGTGCTACCACCACTCTCCTGGCTTCAAGTCCAGTAAGAGACTAATCCTGAATACTCTGACTGTGGCAGCAAACAGCCACATCTATAACCAACCACAGCTCATCCTAAAAGGGAGGACTTGTGCCCACACTATGTTGTGTTTATGAAAAACCCACAGGATTTATTAAGATGTAAAAATAGTAGGAAATACGACAGAAGGATGAAGTGAATTTATATTAAAAAACCACCAAGTTTACATTGCCTAATGTGTGTTCATGGCTCCAGTGAGCAGCATTCAGCTCTGAATAGAGCTCCTCCCCATGATCAGGATCCTTGTTTGGCTTGGGATACTGTTTCCCCTGAGCAACAACCAAAGGGGTAATCACTTCTCCATGTAAGACTGCAGATACCTACCTTCCTAGTAAACCCTTAGTGTTTCAGAGGACTGCTGAAAGTTGTTGAGCATCACATCACTGCCATCTTTTTGGTCAAAAGGGCTGACCACCTCCCAGTCAGAAACTTGACCATCAGGATTATGACCAGGCATCACAGCTGTTCATCCCTCTTACCTGGGCGGATTGTGATTCCCACAGGGCCTGCTGGCTATCACCATCACACCCACAGCAATGCCTCAGGCTGCTGGGTAGATTGCACACATGCTGCTTATAGACAAATGTGGGCTGCTGAGTGGCCTTCCTCTTCTGTGCCTGGTCTGTCAGGAGCTCACTCCATTAGGTAACTTGAGGTTTACAGGAATCCAGGGAATCACATGCCCTACAGTGTTTGTGAGATACGAATATGGCTTGCAGGGAAAGAAAGAGAAAGGAGGTTGCAAATCAGTGGTAATCAATCAAGCCTGCAAGGAATTTGTGGTTTATATACTGAATTCAGCTTCCCTGCAAAGGAAAGAATCAGTCCAATGAACTCAAGTGCTGGGCTACAATCACACCTGTAAGCCAGGCAGCGGTGGGAGGCACTCACAGCCACTGCCATTGCCTGTATTTTTGTACTGTTGGGGTGGCCCCTGGCCTGCACTAGCATTCTTCCAAACAACAGCTGGGAATACTTGAGAACTTAGCATGGCCCACAGACCCTTCCCATCAGGCAGCTGGATGCTGCTATCTTATTTTGGAAACTTGGAGAGTTGAACAGTGTAGACAAGAAAAGTCCCATGCCAGCTGGCATCAATGCTAGAAGATGGTTTCAGGGCAGGTTTTTTTTAATATATTAATGTGCTGTCAGATAGTAGGGAAACTTCTCTGTTCTTGCAGCTTGGTGGCCCATGATTTCAGCAACAAGTTCATCCATGTGTTTTTAGAAGTTGAGGCAATTTCAATTTTATCCCACTTTACCGAAAGGGCTGCGAGCCAGAGATTTATGATGTCACAGAATTATACAATATCCTGAACTGCAAGGGACCCAGTAGGATCATCAAAGTCCAGTTCCTGGCCCTGCACAAGACAGCCCAATAATCACACCATTATGCCTGAGAGCATTGTCCAAACACTTCTTGAACTCTGCCAGGCTTGGTCATCACTTCCCTGGGGAGTCTGTTCCAGTGCTCAACCACCCTCTGGGTGGAAAACCATGTATAAACCATATATTAAGACATGCAAGAAAGGTCTTACATAACTATAAAAGGAGACAACAGAGCTGAGAGGTGTTGTTTTCTTCTCCTGTGCAATTTTGAATTAAACTCATTAGCTACTTGTGATGGGCAGAGAGCTGTGCACAGCTATCCACAGGCAACTTGTTAGCAAGTGGTTGTGGACAGGAGAAGTGATAACACGCATGTCAATTCATTTATCTGAATGTGTCTATCTAGTATAATCAGAGATATCCTAGGGTATTTTACCTGGCCTCAGCTGCCTCTCCATGAAGGCAAGGGTCACCCACAGGCCAGGCTTCACAGCACCTGAAGACAAAATCTGGTTTGTCTACCTGCCTGCATTTAAAGTACTGGCTCAAATCTTGAAGGAGTTTTTGCCTGGTGTAACTGCAAGATCTGCTGTCCTATCTGAGGAAGCCACTGAGGATAAAGACCTTGATGTCTAGGTGGTTGACGGTGTATATAGGGAAGAATTAGCTGTCTCCTGCAGGCACCCCGTACTGCAACTAAGTGCCAGCATTTAACTGGGAGAGGTGTCTACCTGTACTTTGGATGCATAGCTTAGGGCAGACAAATTGCAGTGAAGGAGTTTAATAAATTGCCTTGTCACAAGCATAACCAAAGCAGTAATGTGCTGTCATTCAGTGCAGCAGGCCAAGTTCTGTGGAAAACAGCCAGTGTGATTTAGCACTGGCTTTAGAAGTTCCTTAATGTTGTTTGCTAATGGTACAATTGTACTTTTGGAAGGACTACACTGAAGAGGAATCACAGTGCCTTGCGAAGAAGCTGAAAACCGAAGACATTTATAAATGACTCAGTGAAGAACTCAAAAGTGGCCACACTAAACAGCCCTCGTGGCCATCTGCTCTCCTCTCCAGCAGAAGTGTAGGAGGCTAGATCAGGCAGACAGTAATGCATCCTTCAGAGTTTAAAACCCTGGGCCAAGGCTTCTTCCTGTTTTCCCTATACTAGTATCTAAAATTCATGTAGGGGACTCTCAGGAAGTCCTTATTTAACTTTGAGCACACAGAGCCTTCAGCACGGCAGCACATTGGTAGCAAGGTACCACAGTGCTCCTTGAGCCAAGTAAGGATTTTCTGGCACAGAGTGCTGGAACATCCAGTCCCTGAGAGGCTATGGATGAATTTCTGCAGTCCCTGTGACAGACTTCTACTAGCTACCACAGGGGCAGTGAATGCTTCAGGAGGGGAAACCTTTCCTCTCATGAAGATGGACACTCTGGTGATTAAAGGTGACACCTTCCCAAGTTCTCAGGAAAGCTCAAACTGCTTTCGTTAGAGCCAGCCAAACCAAATTCAAGTAACTGTGTGTGTAGTATTATATAGAAATACAGTCATCTTCAATATGTCATTTTTTTCACCTGTAAAGAGTTGGAAGAGAAAGTGACTGGCAATTAGTTGAGCACCGTGACATAAATTTTGAATTCATTCTATTACCTGGGTGAACTTATAAATAGCAGAAGAAGCTACCAAAAAAAAAAAAGTCCTCTTTATGTACACAGAGCAATCCCAGAAGTTACTGCTGAATGAAACAAAGAAATAAAAAACTAGATTTTATTTATTTGGGCATAGCAGGATGAACAATGTGGAGGATGTATTGTGCTGATTCTCAAAATTGCATCAGAAGAGCAATAATTAGCCTTTTAATTACTTTAGTCAGGTTAGATCAACAGCAACTTTTCTGCTTGTTTTTTTGAGCAAGGACATTGTGTGACTGTGCAGGTACTGGAACAGAGAAAAGATCTTCAGGGTTTGGCAGATGAAAACTGGTGTAAGTGACATGTATGTGCCTCCCCTTAGTATTTCTGAAATAAAGAGGAGATTTGTGGTGTATATATTTTTGACAGGACAACAAAAATCAGACCTGAGTAAATGAATCTGTGACTTGTTTCCACCTGCAAAGAGGGCCTCCCCAGACTGAACACACTCGAAGTGACTCACAATCAAGGAATAATAAGGTTCTTATAAGAATTGCCTATCTAATCACCAGGCATCTGGACTTGACAACCCAGGCCTGCATTCCTAAAATAGGTTTTACATGCCAATGTCAAGAGGGTGAAAACAAGAAAAATAGAACCACCTAAAGATATTTTAGCAAGGCCTTCTCTTCCTTCTCATCAGCTGATTCCATTTTCCAGCCTGGTGGCAGCAGGTAATAGACCAGAAATTTCTGCTGTATGCCTCATTTTCCAAGCGACTGAGGACATTTAAGTGGAAGATCAGGTTCTTCTCACAGGGCCATGCCTAAACATCTCATTCCTGTAAATGGCTTTGATTAAGCTTCATAAATTAAAAACAAAAGGACAGAGAAGTCTGAGAAGGAAAGGACTTTAGGTGCATCTGATCCAAAAGCAAACAGAAGAGTCACACTTGTTCAGCCACACCAGATTGTGCTCACCAGACTTGCTGAACTGATTTGCTATTTGACCTGAAAGTTGCCTTAGTGTTCATGTGCCCCAGCATGTCCCAGAACACTGGTCTGAGTAGTTTTGGGGCTTAGCTCCAGTCTAAAACATGCTGAGATTCAGAGTCTGACAGAGCAGAATGTCCTGATCCAGAGGTTTCAAAGGGTGCTGCCCCACACAGATCTAAGTCGTGGGTTGCAGACAGCAGGCACTCACTTTCTCACCACCTGGATGAACATTTACAGCTCTGGTGGAATGGTTCCTAGACCCTGGTGTCTACAACTGGAACATTCAAGAGCTACACTTGGAAGCGTCATCTGGAACCTCAGCCAGATCTGTTCCATTGTGCCACTTATAAACTGATTATTTTATTTACAATACAAATATGCATATAAAAATGTAAGTTTTAAGCAGCTGGGACATACTGGCAATTTATTGAGACAGCTGCAAGCAAATGAAAAAAATGTCAAGACTTACTTTCTGCTCTATCCAAATGTTTGCTGTACGGAGGAGTCCCATTTTGCAACACTGTATGCAAAATGCTCTTTCTTATATATGACTTCTGGCTGGGGAACAAGTGCAACAGGAAAATCAGCAATGTATTCCATTTGACTACATTTATTTAGGCAAACACACAGAAAAGTCTGGACAAGCTTTGGCTTTCAGAAAGGTTCTCAAACTGAGGGCCAGAGCACCAAGATTTCATTACTCTTATGCTGAAAGAGTTGTAGCAATGCCCAAAGACAAGTTGGAAACCTGCATCCAAATAACGAAAATGAATTTGTACTTAGTACTACATTCATCCACTGGCAAGGAGAGAATGAACTGGGTGATGTAAGAACTATTTTCCATCTCAAAGTTGTACTAGGAGGTATATTTTCTTTGATATTTATTGTGATTTCTTTTAAAGACTTGAAGAGGACCTCAGGCTATGGCAGAGAACTGTCTTTTGTTAATAGAAGTATTATTAATTACAATAATTGCATATTTCAATAAATGTTTTATACTGTGGTATATTTTGCTAATTCTCCATGAAATTTCCAGCAATTCCTATTTTAAACTTGGTGAAAACTGCTCAAGACTATGCATTTGTCCAGTATTTTGTGGAGACAAAAAATGGAAGTCAACTCTGTTTCAAAACTTGACATCTTCTCAGAACACAGTGTGTCTGCTACTCGGCAAGTTCGTTTTTAAAAATACCTTGCAAACTGGAAACTCCAGTACAATAATTAAATTAATGCATGATAACTAATTAACTAATTAAAACCCTTACAAGAAGTTTGGGGATTTGCTTACTTTTTCTTCCTCAAGGGATCAAGTATGAACAAATGCAGAAGTGTTGTCAGAGTCTCCTCAAATATGTCAGAGACAGCTTTAGTGACTGAGTCTTGTTGCACTGAGTTAAAGGATGAAAGAATACTAGTCTGAAAACTGTCTCATGATCTAAAGTATCTGCAATGACAATTAGGTGAGCAGGCAGGAAGGATTGTCATAATTATTGTAGTAAATAGGGGACACTTCATGGAAGCATCCAAAATCTAGTGGCAGTGCGACTTGGTCTGTACAGCTCTGGTTGTTTCATTTAGAGCTTTTGATTGCTGCTTGATATTTGCCAAACATGCAATTCAAATTTAATAACTCCCTACTTCTGTTTTATCACGTGAAGTAGAAGGAAGTAGAAACTGTGCCATGGTTCTTCATTCACCTTAAGAATAATTATAAGAAATACAGATCAGTAGAGCAGCTATTATTCAATTTCACTGCTGAACTGCAATACAGGATTTAATGAAACTTATGCCCTGTGTGCCTGTTACAGAGAGATTTCTAACACAACGCAGAAAAAACATAGAAAAGGCCTCAAGGGTTAAGTAGTCGAATTTGACACAAGAGGTGCAAAGACAAGAAAATACACGTTTGTGAGAAGAATCTCTGTATTAGAAATTATAGCTACCACTCATGAACGATGCAGGTTGGATGTGCTCAACAGCTGTTTTTCTTCTGTATTTGAAAAGAGGCTTAAAGTTGTGTCCATTACAAACCATGTCATGGACGGCATAGAGAATTTACCATCTGTGCAAAAAATGGGAGGAAACATCTGCTGAAGAACTTGCAACTAGAAGTTATAAAGACATTATCCAAGATCTTTGAAGGCCCATAGTAAATTTTAGCAAGGATTGGAAAACTGAGGAATTCCTGAGGATTTAAAAACACTTGGTACTGGTTTGGTGTTTGAAAAAGATGAAAGGTATTACACAGGTTGCTATCAGATAATTATCCTGACAATGTTGGTTAGAAAATACAGGGCCATGGGTTTTGGACTTCAGAACAAAGAGTTAGAAGCTGTAAATATTTTGGTTGGAAGGTAGGCTCTGTTTGTTGTCTTTTGTGCTAAGTTGGCAGACAATGGTAATTGTCCTGATGTCACATACTTAGATTTCTCCAAGGCATTTGAATTTCTATCAATTACATTTTGACTAAGAGACAAGATTTATATAGAATTAACACAGAAAAACACATAGCAAGTGTGCAATAAAGTGACTCCTGGAGAGATCTCGGGCAGTTGTAACAATGGAAGAGCAGATCTGCTTCCAGAACTGACTCTTAAGCTGACACTGTTCAATATTTTCATTAACAACATTGATGACTATGCAAAGTGTTTTCAAATGGGGTTCTTAGGCAATACAAAGTTTGATGGGCTAAAAAAACGTAGAAGTTAATACAACACAGGCAGCATCAACATAATTTTCTTCTTAAAGAGTCACAGTCCTATAAAATGTGTTTCAGTACACACATGCATGAGACCTCTAGAAACAAAGATGCAAAAAACCAATTCCTTCCACAGGATGGTGGGCTTCACTCTGAGTAGACTCTGCCCTGTGTTAGACCCTTAACAGAGCCTTACTGTCCTGGCTACTTTCCACCATCACTGGGGAAAGACAGGCATCTCCTAAGGCTCTTTCCAAATACAGTCAAGTTCTGACCAGTGTTCATTAACTTTTTGACTATTAGTCTTTTATAAATCCTTTATTATTTAGTCTTTTAGTCTTTTATGACCAACTTAGATGCAATCAGGAGGCTGTAGTTGGGAGGTATAAATTTAGATGAGATGTGTGCAGTTCTGGGCTCCACAATTTAAGAAAGACGGGAAGGTACTCAAGTGCATCCAGAGGAGGGCAACAAAACTGATGAAAGGGCTGGAAGGAATGTCCTGTGAGGAGTGGCTGAGGACTTTGGGCTTGTCTAGGTTGGAGAAAAGGAAGCTGAGAGGTGACCTGATTGCTCATTCTACAGCTTCCTGAGGAGGGGAAGTGGAAATGGAGGTGATGATCTTTTATCCCAGAGAACCAGTGACAGAATATGTGGGAATGGTTCAAAGCTGCACCAGGGAAGGATCAGACTGGACATTAGGAAGCATTTCTTTACTGAGAGGGTGATCAAATCCTGCAACAGGCTTTCTAGCAAGGTATTTGGTGTTCCAAGCCTGTCAGTGGCTAAGATGCATTTGGACAATGACCTTAGTAATATGCTTAATCTTTTGGTTGGCCCTGAATTGGTCAGGCAGTTGGACTAGATGATTGTTGTATGACCCTTCAGCTGAAATTATTCTATTCTATTCTATTCTATTCTATTCTATTCTATTCTATTCTATTCTATTCTATTCTATTCTAAGCTAAGCTAAGCTAAACTAAGCTAAGCTAAGCTAAACTAAGCTAAACTAAACTAAGCTAAGCTAAACTAAGCTAAGCTAAGTTAAGCTAAGGTAAATGCTTAGTTTCCTTTTTTCCACCATGGGTCATAAAGGAAAGAGAGAAAAAAGAGTTCATAGACCTGCTGCTTTTAGCCTCAGAAAGTCAACAGACTAACCCTCACACTTGCATCCAGTTTCTGGGTTGGACCATATGTTTAGCAATAATTCTGACCCTATTTAAAGGACTCTAAATCCACTCTCATCATAGTTGAGCTTTTCTAGTTTTTAACCATCCTATCTGCTAGGAAAATGCATCTAATGTTGACGTCAAATTTGCCTAAATTGAACTTCAAGCCATTACCTCTTGTCAAGCCTTTGCCAACTAGATTAAAAATAATGCCATTATCAGAACTTATCATACACACTAGGATATGGAATAAATGACCTCTCCTCTTCTCTTCAATGAATTTAGAAAGCTGTACATGTTAACCCTTAGGAAAGGTTTGTCTCCCAACCCTTAGGTTTCTTTAATAGCCACACTGGTATTTCCACATTCTTCTTGAAATGTGGATTTCAGACAGGCTTGGTATCTGTATCACAGTAACAGCCTTGTCAGGGTTCTGTGGACAGCCTTGGCATTTCCCAGTCTTGATGAGATATTCTCCTTTTTATTACTCAGGGTCACTGTGCTGTTTTGTCACTGGAGTAGTCTGAGATTCAGTTTTTAAAAATTATTAAATATTTCTTATAGCCACATTTTCTATGGAGAATGTTCAAGACAACAGAGTAAAACAGAATAGAATCTAATTGAATAAAATAGAATAGAATAAATTCCAGCTGAAAGGGAACTACATCAATCATCTAGATCAACTGCCTGACCACTTCAGGGCTGATCAAAAGTTACGAAGTGCATTGTTCAGAATTTGAACTTGTTAATCTCATTAATCACAGCCCAATGCTCCAATCTATCTAGATACCTGTTAGGCCTCTTGTCCCTTGGGAGAGTCCACACTACCTCTCACGTGGTGGGGAGCTACATGTTTGTTACTTTCCACATTGTGATAGAGACTCAGAGTACATCTCATATGTTGCATTGTCAGTAAGTTGCTGAGAACAACTTCCCACTCTTCCTTTGTGTTTAATGTCCAGATAGATTTGTATGCTTGTGTACTTTTTTCCCCTTCTGAGTCAGTGCAGCTTTATCCCAGCTGGAGAAAGGGCCACACATCAGTGTTGTCAGAGGGAGCAGATGCAAGCTTGGTCTCTCCTTCTCACATGCTCAGGCCACAACTACTCACCAGGTTTGAGTCAGTGCAGGCAACACTAGGGCTTTCGTGCTCCCTACCTGTGACATCTGTAACCACAGCACATTTAAAATAAAATTTATTTATTTTTTGTCCCTCATTTTGGGACAGGACATGAGGACTAGGGTCTTTAATAAAACAAGCTTGAACAAAATTACCAACAAATTGATACCATCATTCTGCCATGCTGTCTGCCAGCTACTTCCAATTAGGAATATTTCAAAGTCACACATTCTGATGTAGTACAGTGCACAGCTGTGGTCTGACTCTAATACAGGCCTGTTCTGCTATGCTGTTTCAGCTATGCAAAGCTGAATAAATAACACAGACCCACTGGTGGTGGTGGAAGTAAGTGAAATATTTCATGTTGTGACTTAGAGGACAAAAACTTCGATGTACTTGTGCTGGAGTCCTCTGAATGTCACTTTAGTAAATATATACTGTCAGTATGAGTGATTTTTGGCTCCCTAGTGTTTTGTGAGGTAATGGTCTGCGTAATGGCTACACATGAGCAATCATGATAAAGGAAAACACTTAATACATCCTCTTACATTGCCCACAATCTAAGGCTGAACATTAACTCATCTTATCCCATCTGATGCACCTGGGACTCTGAATTACTATAAGCTTGAGTATTTTGGAAGCCCCAAAATATCTGCTCTCTGAGCTTGTATGGCACACTGAATTCTCTCCTCCACATATGACGTTGTCTAAATGTCATACAATTTAACTATTATTGGAAAGTGAAACAGACCTTAAATGAAGAACAACACTGACACAAAGTGAAGATCAAGAGGTTGAATACAAGTCTCTCTCAGCTATGACAAAATATTAATTGCTATTTCAGTAATACCAGGCAAGAAACTGGCATCAGTGAAAAGACCAACAAGCTCAGCTCCACTTAACTGAATTTTGGAAGTAATGCCTATGTATTTATTTATTTATTTATTATTGTTATTGTTATTTATATTAAATCTGGACTTGGGATGTGAAAAAGCTCAGGGCTTCTGAAGTCAGCTGAGTCCCTGCAGGCTGCGTCAGCAGAGAAATTGGTTGAGGGACAGCAGGGACAGTCCTTCTGAGGCTGCTGCTCCAGTCGCAAGTTCCACTGCTGTGAGGCGCTCTGAGCATAAGAGTAAAGCAGGGACAAGCTTTATATTAAAGCTGGAGTATTCCATACAAGTGTGTAATATTTTCTGTTAAGGTGGCTTGTTAAGTTTTATTTTTCACAAACCATAACTGCTCAGTTCATTTGCATGGATTTCCCCCTTAATTCTTTATTAAAGTCATGTCCACCTGCTAGACTATTTTGCCTGGTATTGAAATCAGGATGACACATCTATAATTGTCAAGTGACTCCAAATACCCTTTTGAAGTGTTGGCAGAATGCTTGGTTGGGTGGGGGACAGTGTTATTAATTCTGTTGCTGTTAAAATGTGACAGATGTTTCCGACTGCTCCTCAGCTTTTCATTTTACTACTCCGTTGTTCAAGAAATGTACGTCTGTAAATTAAGAAATGCCATTTGTTAGGTTTCTTAAATACTGTTGCGGTAGAAAGCACTTCTTCCTCAGAAGATGATATTATGATATAATGGAAGTAGGTTTAATGACTTCTTCTGTATTTTTGAGCACTAGGAATAAGTTAAGTGTAAGATGTTCAGATGTTTCTCTAAGGTATAGTTGTTCCAAATGTACTGGAAAGACTGAGATCTCAAAAATGTACTGCCCCTCTATTTTTATTCTGTATTCTCAGTGGTTATTCAAGGTGTGGGGTTATCAGTAGCGCAAAAGATATCATGTCAGCATTAGATGTTGAGTGAGGATGTACAAGGAATACTCCTGAGTGGTGATAGATCATCTCAGGGCAATTTTAGAAAGTGTTAAAATTAGTATCTCACCTTCAGTCTTTCAAAATGGCTGGGTTATAGCTACAATGCTTAACATCTCCTCACTACTGTTAACAGTCATTAGCAAATATCACCTGTCACGTTTTCCAGTTCCCGCATTACAACGTGCATTTCTGCTTCTCCATGACTGTGGATTGCCCCTGTTCGATCCTGAGCTGTTGAGACAGCTGGTGGGAACATCCAAGATGTCAATTATCTCATATGTTTGGCAGATGGACAAGACCTTTTTCAGAAGACCTTTCTGACAGACTCTTCTTGAAGCTGTCATATCCCCCACCTGACCCTCGTCTTACTACATTTGCTTCTGTCAGAGGGCTTTGTTATGTGTTTTCCACAACTTATCATATAACTCATATTCTTAACGATGAACTGTGAAATGTAACAGATGGGATTGCAAACCCCCAAAATACCAGGAAGCAGACATATTCCATGGTTGCTATAATCATGCAGGGATGTTAGTGACATGTGAAATTGCTTGAGACTTGCAAATCTTTCGAGAACACCTGCAAAAGGGGTGCTGATTTTTTGTTTATAAAATAAAATTAATCTCTACAACTGTTACCCACATTGGGCTGTGTATTCAAACCTTTGATTTTAAGAAATGACTTTAGAAGAACTGTCCACCAGAAAACTTCTGAGTCATGTAAGGCACAAACTTGAAAAAAAGGAAAGGTCTACAATAAAAGCCATTAATGGTTTTGCACTGGTTTTTATACCCAGTGAGAAGAAAAAATCAAGTCCTACTCTATTTTACTTGTTCTTGTACAGGTGCCAGTTTTGTACCCTTCTGCTGGGCATGTCCCAGTAATAATGAGCATGACTAATCACACAGAAATTTCCCCTTTTGAAAAACTCTCCTTTGACCAAATATTTCTGATATGCGTGGTACCTGTGCTTCACTCTAACTCTATGTGAAATATTATAGGCATCTAGGGAAGGTACATACATTTGAGACTGGTTTTAAAAACTAATTACAACAATATCCAATTCCTATTTTTAAGAATAATGTTTACCTGAGGCTCCTGGCCAAATTTGAATCCCACTAATTATGTTTTACTGAAATATGTTATCACCTGCAGTTTTATTTGGATGGAGTATAATTTTTTGGTTATTGCTCCTTTTACAGAATGGTTTACTTTTGGCTAAACAGTGCTTTTTTGAGGTGTTAGTCCTTGCTATATTTCATTGACATGTTTAAATCAGGAATGACTTTGTAGAGAATACAGACCAGGATGCTTCAGGCCTTTATCCCACCTGGATGGGACATTCAGGCTGTTTTGCAGGTGAGGAGGTGGAAAAGGTCCCCCGAGGACTGACTCTGGCCATATTGACTGGTGTGTTCAGCTGGTTAAAGCCCCAGTCCAAAATCATATTTGACTTTGCAGATTCTTGGACGTACTTAATTTCTGATTAAAACCTAGTCCTCATGATAGTTACATGTGTGTTCAATTTTATATACATGCTTTCTCTTAACTAACTAAATGGAGTTAATACATGCCTGGCATTGAAGTATGGGCTTCTATGCTTATAAAGTGACTTGGAGTGCATTTTTTTTTACTTCTGTTTTTTAGCATAAGTAGTATAAAAATCATACTTCTGCAGGAATACTTCAGTGCCTCTTAGAAATGTGTTCTGATTTTTTTCCATTGCAGAAAACAGTTTTTATTATGGTTTCTGAAGAATAGATCTAAACACATATTTAATTTCACTTAAAAGCTCTCATCCCAAACACTGTAAAACTGTAGAAAATTCACTAAGAAAATATTTATATTCACATTCTGGCTGTATAACCCAAATATTTTGTCATCATTAACATTCCATGGCAGGTTAAAAATCAAATTGCATGCAATATATTTGTTTCCAAAGTGCTGAATATATTCCTTTTCAAAATATTTTCAAATACATTATAATTACTAGGATGAATCACAGAATTTCTTTGCCTTTTTGGGTTAGCCAGAACTACTATATTTGTTTTCTCTTGCTTATACTCGTAATCAAATTTTTGGCTGTTCTCCAGAAATGTTCATTAGCCTGAAGAGAGCAGTGAACAGGACAGCAGAAAATTGGTAGCTTGGAGTATTTCTGACGGAAGTTTTGTTAAACACCATAATTCAGCTTATGATCAGGTATGACTATGAGCCAGCCCAGAATCTCCATGGTTCTGCCGGCATAGCTCTGGGCAGCATCTAATGCAGTCTGTACTAACCGTGACCCAGTGTTGTGCTAACACAGCTCCTGTAACACATGAACTCTGAGGCTGTTCCTCACCACCTTAGAGCAGAGTACAGCCATTCTTTCAGCACCTACCTGGAGGGAAGCCCTTCCAAGCCTCCTGTAGCCAAAAGGGAGCTTGTGTTGATTTCTCCCAAAGTCTCCTTTACCATAACTTGCAAGTGCCATGATAATACGCAAATGAAGCAGACGTAAGCTACAGTTTGGCACATTCTGGTCTATATGTCAGGACATGTAAGTTTTGCTGCTGCAGCCCTCCGGGTGGTCCCAGGCAACATGTGCCTTGTTTTGTGCCTTTGGCTTTGCATTGAGGCTAATTGCACTTCATGTTTGTTCTCATTTCTGAGATCTCCACTCTTTGGCCTGCAAGTCAAAGAGTGCAGTGATAAGCATGAGGAAGTCCTTGGAAAGCCAACTGTGGGACACTCTCCCATCCTTGTGCCTGTGATGGAGCTCCTCTCCACGCCACAGCTGTATCTTTGCCACCTCCAATGAGCTGTGTGTGATTGATTGTTACCCATAACGGATTCAAACCATTTGCTGAGGACCGGTTACTTTCCATAATCTGCTCCCCATTAGTAGGAATCTAGTTGCTGTTAGGGGTAGGATAAAAGAATTTTAAACTCTTTAGCTTAGCTCATTATTGCCCAAACCCTGGTCTGATCTAAGATGAAAGTTCAACTTCCCTGCTTTTCAAAATTGCGTAATACTGTATGTTCTTAAGTTTTCTAAATTCCCCCCAATTTACATGAAAGGTCCCCAAGCATTTAAGTTGAGTCACTTATATGCAGTCAGGAGCATCTGTTCCTGGTAAATAAATTCTACCTGTATGTAAACAGATATCTGAATGCTGTTCGCATTCCCTGAAAAAAGTCTCCAGGCTCACTTATGGTAAAAACTGCAGTCAGTGTCAGTAGGACGAATCATTCTTAGTGGTTTCTATAAACGTCAGGGAGTTCCACCTCTTTGCAAGTTTTCATTGTCCTCTTAATAAGAAGGGGAGATTTCAGCTTTAAGCATACCAGAAGATTAAGGCTTGTTAAGTTCCTGAGGCTTGCAGACAATGAGAGATTCTTTCTCAGCCCAGTATCTGTTTTTCCACTTCTGCACTGAAGCCAGGTCACTGCAAAATCAGGCATCCAAGAGCTTTGGAGCTGTGGAAGTGGTTATGTCAGGGCCTACTTCTAGCCTAGAGACTCAACTGCTCAGCTGAAGCCACTAGAAATTTTTCTTGATGTTTTTAGAAGCTATTGTTCCTTTCCAAGCAAGACTTTGTTCTTTGCCCAGTATCTTTTGTGGCAAGCAGATACATCTGAGGGACTGGGAGAGGAGCTCTGGCTCTGCAGCACATATGTTGCTTGTAAACAGAGAGAGAGTTTTTCATAACAAAAGTGTCTGCACAAGCACTCTGAGCAGGGGTATCGGGGTTCACCTTTGATGCCATCATTGTGCTGCTGTTGTTCTTTCTTCTGGAGTTTTAGGAAAAAAAAATGGAGCAGTGAGAAACTGTCATAATCAATAAGAATGGCAGAGAAGCTCTGAAGGGTACAAGCACCAGAGTAATAAATTTCAGGCGACTCTCAGTTATCTGCACATGTGGTATCCAGATTAAGGATTATGTGGGTCAAGACCACAGGGTCATATAAACTGATTCAAGGTCATGTCTGCTTTAGTAGCTCGGTATTGGCAGTCCCTGAACATGAATATGTTGCATCTTAGGGATGGCTCATGTGCAGAAACATCATAGCCACTTCAGTGTGTCCAACAGTCCAGACTAACAAAACTTCCTGAACATTCAGGGCAGAACCAGCTCAGCTACCCCTGCTTCCTGGGATACAAACAAGTAAAAAATATGACACATGCTACATCACCAGCTAATACCTAGCAGGGTTTATTAGCCTTGCCTGACCTGAGTTACCTTTGTACAGTCATTCTGTAGCCAGTTAAAGAATTTCTCCTAGTCTTTAGTGTGCTGGAAAACATGGATAGAGGCACCAGAGAGGATTCTCCAGCAGCACTTTTGGGTTGTGTTAATGCTTTGACTAGTGCTTCTGTATTCTGATGAAGCCAAGCCAGTTGAGTTTGGCTGGACATTAATATCATGTATTCAGGCACTGTGCTATCCAAGTTCTTCTTTCATCCTCAGTAGCTCAGATAATAGGGAGGTGCTGGTGCAATTCTTACAAAATCACATTTGAGATAATCTACAGATTGAGGTTCTTCTGGCTGTTATACATCAGGCTGAAAATAAGAGCAACTGTTCCCAGGGCAGGCTGAGACTTGACTCTTCACACCAGAGGGAGCCAGTTGTGGAGGGTCTTTGTCTGGAGTGCCCCAGCTCTGGATTTCTGACAAGAAAGATTACGAGGTCCTCAGGGCCATTTAAAAAAAGCAAAAAAAAAAAAAAAAAAAAAAAAAAAAAAAAAAAAAAAAAAAAAAGGAAAAAAAAAAAAAAAAAAAAAAAC